>CM049317.1:68136117-68738617 GCA_026874595.1 Sipunculus nudus | reverse complement strand
AAGAATATATACACATGTATAATATGAATCGAGTCGTGATTAGCGAGTGTACGTTGGCATAAATGACCGTGCATATTATGTTCTGCAGGTGGTTTTTTTTTTTTTTTTTTTAATTTTTTTGGTGGAGGTAACCGCCTCCATTTTATAATGCTAACTTAACTAATTCTTAACTAAGTATGTACATCTGCAGAGTTTCCATTTCGCTCTGGGACTACTTGCACTAGCACTCGCTTCCTATCATTTTTATATCCTGGTGTTACCCAGGCCCGGTGTCTACCGCACCTGCGGGTCCTGGGTGTGTTATCATCCCCATTAGTGGGTTATAACCGAGGAACCCCCCAAAGACGCACTCGCATGTGAGTGATACACGGCTGTAGGGCACAGCCTTCCCATTAAGCCTCCAGAGCGCTCACCCTGGGTGTGGGCCGACCGTGAAAAACCTCACCGCCTCGGCTGAGATTCGAACACACGATCTCCCGGCTTTGAGTCCTGCGCTCTACCCCTGAGCCACAGAAGCCGGTGTTTTGCAGGTGTTGCATTTTAATGATTAAATGTCATGCATGATTTAGAATATGCCATAATTTATTAAAGTAAAGAAAAAAACATGCACGTGCCTTAATATACAATAAGAGTATACCTGGGCATATAAATCATTCTTCCGTGTACATGTTCACATGCATATGTATGTCTTTTAACATTTAATATCTTTGAACTCTATCACCATATGACGAATCTATGTGTTAAAGAGTTGGACTTATAATTATTTTGCACATGCACCAATATAAACAAACACAGATAAAAACAATCAAACACTCGAATTGAATGGCGTAAATGAATATATGAAAATATGTGAAAATGATTGTAAATCCACAGAATAATGAAACTCTATCTGGCTCACTATATTTACACACTTATAAAACATTATATATATATATATATATATATATATATATATATATATATATATATATATATATATATATATATATATATAGTAAAGACTCTTTCATCGTTATTATCGCCAGCTACTCGAAAATCGCTGACAGTCATAGAATCATAAATTATACATTTTACCTGCCTTTGACTTTTATAGAAATATAATAACATCTACATTTTACAGTATACCACATCCATTCATAGTGAACATAAACGGCAATCAACGAACGCTTTCGCCTCTACATCTGTCGTAACATTCACGCATGCGTGTATAATGACCTACCGTAGTGCCTCCAATGGGCGATTATATACGGTTTCTTTGGGTTCTGTGTGGTAGTCGTTCCAAATATGTCTTTCTTTGCCAACACTCAAAGTGGAATGTCTTTATTAAGTGCGGTGGTAATTATTCATTTGTCGCACTAAGAAGCCATTTTCATAACTCAACATGTGAAAGAAATACATGGACCGTTTTAAATCGGTGCAGTGCGTTTGATCACTGTGACATTCTGGAAATATTGCTATTTTATTTACAAGTACTCGTAGCACCTTTTTGATATAAACGTCGCCACAGATATATGCGGAAATTCTCTGCTCAATTAACTTTTTACAGTTCATGTATGTGTAGTATGTTTAGGTAGTTAACGGCTGGGATTTAAAGTACTTAATATAAGAAATGTACTCGGTTGTTCATAAGGGAGACGGTCATATAAAGCCGTGTTTGTGATGATAATTCAACGGATGTTGCGTATATACATAAAAGAGTTTCCTACCTGTAGTCAGACTGATATAATTCCATGATTATAATATTTTTAAAATAATATTTGTGAAAAAATATTCTGCATGCCAGAAAACCTGCATGGTGGTTATGGTGTTTTTGGTTTCCTTTTCTATAGAGACTGATATGTGCATGCACGGTGCTCGATTTATGTCGAAGAACATCTTGATAAAAAAATACACTGTACAAACGTTATTAGACAACTGTAGTTATATGCTTTAAAACGGCTGTTTGATTTACTTTTATTCATTATAAACATTACCAGATGCATTGAACAAATTTCTCATATTTGTCCATGAGAATTAAATTATTTTTAAAATAGATGAAACATACACAACTGGTCACTGATTTCTGAACATATAAAACGTCATCAGAATGAATATATGAAATAAATACATTACGTATAACCTAAAAAAAACTAGAAGCATATACAGATTGTATGCAACAACAGTCTAGTCTCAAAATACAAAAAAAAAAAGAAAAAAAAACTTTGTCATTTTCAAATTTCATCAAACCAACAATAGTTAAACTTATATGTATACCGAGACGTTATGCGGTACGTGTATATAGAAGCGTGCCGTGCGCGCGTTTGTGTGTGTAAAGCTGCATGTGTTCACATTCTTCCGTTTTTCCGTCAATGACAATCCGGCAACGATAATGCGGCGACAGAAAAAACAATCGGTCATATGAAATTTCACTATAGTGTACACATCAGCCAGGCACGGCAACGACAATACGGTACGACTTTCCGGCTATTTTTCGAATCGGTCTGTGAGCGATTTTTTGCCGTGGTCGAACATAATCGGACGGCGCCAATTCCATAAAATGACGTCACAACTACCATGCACGGGCATTCCTTGCAATATAGGTGCCTCGGACAGGCAACATATCGGCAAAAAGCGCGAACAAAGTAAGGTAGAGAATTTTTGTCTAGACACGATATAATATAATCTACATCACTCTTAATTTTCATAAGGTTTATGAATAAATGCCAATATGTTCCTTCTGGTTTCGTCTTTGGTTAATAAATTGAACCAAGTATAACCCTTTATATATTTCTTCATCTTTTCTGCACGGTAATTCGAGTCAAAGGCAATATTTAGAAGGATTTCATTGCCCTGCATGAAGGTTCATCGTGATGAAAAAACACCTCCGATTATAAAGTCTGTCTATAATTAAAATGTGCACACCCGAAACGCATGTCGCTGTAGTCACCATTAGCGCTGACATTGCCGTTATACCGGATATCCGTATGAATGTGTCCATATTGCTTAAGCTATCCTGATGTCGCTTTTCTCGAGTCTTTTTTAATTTGGAGTACAACACATCTTATTCATTGTACCTCCTAATATTAAAGAGGTACTGCGGCGACAAGGATTAAAATTAATCTGTTATATTTTCTTCCAAGAAATGGCATTTAAACCTGAAGTTGTGCAATACGGTGACATACCAATACACAAGAAAACAACTCGTGTTTAAATTCTCTCAGCAGTCTATATAAAAAATGTCTTCATTGGAACATCATGCATACAATGTATTGTACTATTTACGGTAGTCATTAGGACAAAATACGACAAATGTATGCTTGTAGGCTTACGCGCGTGTATGAGATATATATATATATATATATATATATATATATATATATATATATATATATATATATATAAAGTCCAATGGAAACAGTCTTGAAATTATTTACAAAATGTAAATTCGTTTCTGAGCAAATTTAAACAAAATTTAAACAATAACCACATATATATATTTTCCAGCCTTTAGAATGCGTTTTGTGCACGGGTTGTTTTAATGCATACTACAGCAACAACCAACACACACACATACAGGCAATGAAGCTGGAAGTGGCTTTCTACGTGTGCGTTCAGATGATGAGGCCTATATGTATACGTCACGCTCGCTCAACCGGCGTCCCAACAGGTTTCAGCAATTATCACCATTAATGAGCCCCCAGGCCTCCCACATGTTTCCCTCAGGGCAGTGATAGCGGCAGCCGCTTATACCACGTGACCGCTAAAGCCTCTCTGTGATCAGTGGCCATAAAGCACCCAATAACCTCGTGGAATGCGAAGCTGGGCGGGAGGTGGTGACGTCACATGGCCACAGGGGTTGAACAGGACCGCTCACGGCAAAATCATTCAGACAAGCATCGACCGTTATCACAGTTCGCTTTTCTTGAGAGATGGTATCAACGTCTTGAGTATTCTTCGTAATTAACAACAGGTTTTAGATAAACGGCAAACCGCAAATTATATTTGAAATGTGTTGTAGTAATAAACCCAATGTAAAATGCGCAAATGACATATCTCTGCATGTTCTGTAGAGCTCACAGTAAGGGTTTTTTTATTATATGTCTATTGATTTGCTATAAACCTCCTTTAGTATGCGCAATTCACAGGTATAAGGGGAAATTAAGAAAATGTATTATTGGGTTAACCCTGAATTGGATTGTGACACTTACTTGATATAGTATAGAATCAATAAAATTAAATACGAAATAAAATTGAATGTAAACATAAAGACTACAACTTTAATGGTCTTATATATAATATCAGTAATACATGTATACTGTTACTTATTAATACGGTGATCAATCTATACCACATAGTGTATGAAGATGCTAATAATGTAAATTCATGGTCTTTGGTTAAATTTTTATAATTTCTTCTGGTTGTAATTATAATTATACGAGTATTTTGTATTTTCTTGTATTTGTTGGTATAAGATGATATGATGTATTAATATCTTCATGGAGGAAATAGAGACTATCATCATCATTATTTAAAGTTGAATATTAGGTATGTAACTTCTTGTGAACGTCATACACACACACATACCACCGTCGATGTATGTGTGTGTGCATGTTCATGCATATCCCTATATATATAATGTGTTTTGTAAGAAATAGGAGATCGTCTTCGGTGCATCTGTTCATGATTTGCCGGTATAAATTTTATAGTCTGTCCTGCAAAGAGGCGCTCATCGGTGATTTGCGCTGTTTGTTTACAAAGTCATTTTTTTTATATCAGTCAGTAATTCAACAAGATATCCCGTAATTTATTTATTAGGAAATCATCAACTTACCTTGCAAAGAATTAGAATGAAACAATAAGACTGCATGGTTCATAAAAAACACCTAACTTTGTCACGACGGAAGTGATGAAGTCAAGGTCACTTTTTTACAGACGTTGAATGGATGCTAATATTGTGTGGCACCGTAAATATGATAAAATCATCGTCAGCTAAAAGACGTCATCATGCGTTGTCACTTCAGGAGGAAACGTCTGGAAAGATGCACTCTATACATTCAATAATTTTTACTAAAATATTTAATTCTCTAATACCGGAGTGCTCATACATTTCTGCCATTGTAACATAGATATATATATCAGCATTTCATGATTACTGCCAAATTTCGATGGGTGGGACGGACAATATTATGTTATGATCAGCTTCATTTTCATAATTATAAGCACAAGATTGTATTGCTTTTGTGTAGAGGCCTTTCGTGATATGTAGTTGGGTATTTTAAGAAAGATATCTGTCGTGTTGCTCTAAAAAATACAAACAGGGTTCAGATATAACAAAGGATTCTTACCCAGCAGGGTGAAAGAGGTGCAGAAAAATATGATGTGCTAATTTATAACAGACTTCACAGGAATGTTTCCCCGCCGCCATGTGAGGTCCAATACGCCGATCCCAAGCTTAATATATATCACAACCACTCATGACATATGGCTTGCAACCTTTGCTCTGAGGGGTACTGGGTTCACCAAACGAACCCCGACTTGGCTTGTTGCTTGTTGACAGACATAGCCTCCTCGCGACGTGTCACATTAAAGCGCACCGCTAATTAGCCGCCGACTCATGCAGGGAGAGTGGGCCGCTTGAAGCGCCATTTTCTGGTTACCGAAAAGACGCGTTTAAAATGTCGTCTGCTCCGGCTTTGATCAAAGCCGCTTTGTACCACCCACAGTATAGACCTGTCACCCGTACCTAGCTGGACCGATGCCTCAGGTTTGGGTCACTTGTTTGTCATATTTTATACGAATGTGAGCTTTGATGTAGTGATCTGCCATGTAATTAGACTTTACACTCGATGTGTCGCATTCTTTAAGGCTCTCTGCCAATAAGTGAGCAGTCACCGAGTCAAATTCCAAAGCGTGTTTCTTTCCGACCGCACATGATAATTATATACGGCACAAAACAGAAAATTGAAAATATTTGTTCAAACAATAAACATTATTGCACAAGTACAACTGACAGCTATAGTCTGTTTCAAATGGCGATGCAAATTGAAATCTAGTAATATTTTCATAAATTGACAGATCAAATTAACCCAAACAATAATAACCTATACCGTGAATAAAGGAGGCGTAGGTATAATTAACATGAATGAAACAAAAAAACAAAAAAGTTGTAATTTATTATTTTAAAATGCATTTTTATTTTATTTTTCAATGTCAAGATATAAGAAAACAGTATAATTAAAAAAACTCCTTGCCATTGTTGACGGTCAAAGTGACTGCATGTATGCATGTTTTCGTTCACGAAGAGGTACATTGATTGGCTGTTTAAGGTCATAAATGTATACTAAACTCGGAATGAGCCCATGAGAGAAGTCATTCATCCTTGTCACAGGATCCATACAGAAGAACCAGAAGGTCGTCAAATATAAAAGTTGGTTTGATTGTGAAGATTTACATATCATACGAGGCCTTCAGTACCTCATGCACCCACTTTTAAAGTTTAATCACCAAATTTCAATGGGCATCCTATAGCTATTATGGAACAGACTGTATATAGGACGAGAAAATACTATGTAACACTTTATCATTACTTTATTTTGTTTTAATCATTAAGTCATCTTGTAAGCTGCTACTGTGTTTAACTTTGACTTATTAAGGGTTTTTTTTCAACAGATGATGGCGAGCAGAAGCTTCCTCGTCTTATTTATTTAAATGTTTAATATTGGTAAAAACATTATCTTTTTTTAATGGAACTTAAAATGTCGGTGACTAAAATTAGAATAAAATTGTCCATCAATAATCAAAAAGGGCGTTGATCAAAGTATGCCAATGGATTCCTGCATGCAGATCAAACCTTTGTATCAGTTTATGACATTACGACACATGTATATCATACGTCCATCCTTTCACCTTCATTTCCAAAGTGCAATTTGTTTTTAAAAAAGTATGGCGAATATAAGGGAGACGTATAAGTTTAGTGATAACTAAATCGTAGCTACATTAATATAACTAGTGGTACACCCATTATTTCGACACGCGACCTGTGACATCCTGATTTTGAGTGTACATAAAATGGCAGCACCCATGCATGCATAAGCTGTTTAGAAAAACCGTAAATTAGACATCAGTTGTCAGGTTTCGATGAGGGCGCGAAGATGCGACACGAAAATACTCCGAGGACATGTCGCGTCCATCCATGCAGACGAGAATCTTTATATCTGCTGGGAGAGGGTTGGTGGCAGAGGGACGTTTATTGGAAACGTTTACAGCGGAATAACGTTCTTTTGGACCACGCCCGAATCATCAAAATATAAAGTAGGATTCAGGTGAAATATTTTAATCGTTTCACAAAGGAACGATCTTTCCCTTTTCCAAATATTGCTGCAGCATAGTTCTTTAATAAATTCACGTTAATTCGTTAGATCAATTCAGCAGTCTCAGCGTCATAAATACATATGTGCTTGCCATTACAATATTTTAAAAGCATGCACGTTTGAACAGATTGTTGGCAAACCGCGCATTTTAGGTCCTTCTTATGATTTACATTTTTCACAAGTTTCTACATAAAAATGGCAGAACTTACGAAAAATATAATCACCAAAGTTTTCTCTTCGATACGTCACCGTTACCGGACTTATACGTATATATACTAGTATGCATGAAAACTCAACGTTATATCGTATATACATACATGCATGACGCTATATATATATATATATATATATATATATATATATCTCACCGTGTATATATATGCGATTTCTTTGTATCGCAAACGTAAAGCAAGCGTATCGCAGACCTATAGAGTTACACATTTATATATATATATATATATATATATATATATATATATATATATATATACTAGTATATGTACCAGGAGCGTCAATAGAAGGGGGTCAATACGAGGGGTTTAATCCCCCACGTTCACACACACACTTTTTAGCATGGGTGGGGGGGGGGGGGGGGGTACCGATAATTATACATTTTGGTCGATGTGCAACAAACGGCATTTGTTGAATAGCCATGCAGTATAGGCGATAATATATATGGCACATACCCGGGATAAAGTATAGAGAGGACCTTGCACGTGGCCTTTTTTTTTGGGGGGGGGGGGGGCGGTAGTGCATGATGGAACGGCAGATTCAGAGGTTTATATGAGATTTATAGATAGTTTTAAATTTGTATCGGAACAATTAACTGTCCGTCTATCACCACACTACACAGAGTATCCCGTTTATTATATGAGTCATTTAAAATGTTTGTACATGCATATCTTACAAATAGAGAATTTAAGGACCCTGGGTATACCAAACATGTGCTTGGTAATTCTTGTGTATTATATATGAAGCAAATAATGAATAGCCCTCACTTTATTCATATAATATATATCAGTTTTAAATTTACATATAAGATAGAAGTTCTGTTAATATTAATAATATCACATGTTTGCCTTGCTAGCTTCAGGCATTGATGTTAATGAGATGCCAATGGGGTCAAAGTACAAACGAATGTTCACCTGTTTAGTTCAGTTATATTATCCACGAAGGTTTTATTTTCGCGATGAATTCCCCTTCAATAATATCGGGAATTTGAAAACCTCGCGAACAAAAAGACAATTACCGTTTATATATTAGAATTTGACAAACTATATATGATATTATTAATTGATTATTTCATTCTAACACTTTTTTCATCATAAGAAATATAGTTCAAGGACTTATACAATCCTGATCAATCCTATATAGTCGGCTTGAGAAAATATGACCCTACGTACATGGACAGACAAACGCTGTGTGTGTTTGTGTAAATACATGTTATTCAAGCAAAGACATGCCTTCTCTCGCAGGTGTAGCGCAGGTTGAAGTAATATATCATAGTCAACCTATAGAACAGAGAGTAAAAGTGCTTCATTAGCCTCTAATTAACAGATCAAAGTTACCTGCCCGGGATAAAGACAAGAGAGTTTTGCGAAGGCCGCAAAAAAAGCAAGGTCTTTATTGTCGGTGGATGAAAGGCGCGCGAGAACTGGGGGCGTTATCCGCAGCGAAGACTTGCGTTTGTTTTATATAAGACTATAGAGCCGCCGGTGCATGCTGATTGCAATCGGAAACACTACCGCAACCTCTTATATGTTATTGTACATGTATGCAGGGACATATACGTACTTGCAGATATATACCAAGCATGCACAAAGATATATTTAGATTTTGGGGGACACGCAGAAAGAATGTCAGTAAAAAAAAAAATCGTACATATGTCGGTCAGTTAGTGCGTTTGTGTGTACTTGACTGCAGCTTATATATATATATATATATATATATATATATATATATATATATATATATATATATATATATATATATATATATACAGTCTATTCTCCCGTTTATTCGCAGATTTCAGGATCAAGAGAAAAGTAGGCGAGTGTGGCGGATCATTAAGGGTGTCGGCGAAAAGAGTTAAATATAAAGAAGGGAAATCGGGAATTTGTGAACTGTTGGCGAAAGGCGAGTTTGGTGGATAAATGGGTGGCAAATATTTATGTTTGTATGTATGTATACGCATATATATAAATATATATATATATATATATATATGCTTTTACATGTTATTCTTTAAACTCAAACATATTGTAACTTTTAATAAGACACAAAAAGCTACTTCTTTTTTTTTTTTGGGGGGGGGGGGGACTCTGAAAGAACAGGGAATCTCATGATCTTTCTGTATGGTCATGAATGGATTAATTTTTTCTATATTTCTTCAATATGTTACCTGCTTGAAAACTATCTGGTTCACCCCAGATACCACCGAGGGTGCTCTTCATAAAAACTGTCGACTCAATCCCTATAGCTTTACTAAGTATTTTAGACCATTATAGCCGGGAGCCTCACTACTGAACCAAAACGCCATAAAGACTGCGGTCAATAAAAACACCTATAATCTATAAAAAAATAACTCTGCATAGAGTTCAGTATGGTACTAAAATCCACCATTGCCGGATTCGAACCCACAATTCCAGGGCACTCGGTCAGTATTCCGTGATGTGATCTAACCAAGCCAAGCCAAGAGAAGTATACGCTCATCGAGCAGCTACAGGTTGCTGCGGTCAAGACCTCAGCCCTGTGCGCTCCTTAAGCACGTTCTCCGAGCCAAAAGTCGCAGTGCCACGCCAAGCCAAGCAAGGAGCCATAGGGGGCGCCCTCTTCTCTCCAGGGTTGAAGTTCTTGTTAGAAAGCTACAGCACCCACAGCCACAAAGCCCGAAGCAACCCGCATTCCCTCTACCGATCCCAGCAGCAGAGACCCAGCCATGCCATTCGAGAGCCGAACTCGATCCTTGTGAACGACTTTACTTCGAGGACGCAAAGTCCTTTTACTTGCGATTTTGGTCATTTGGACCGTTTTAACCAGCTTCCCAGTTATGCAAGTTAACAAGTTTTTTCGTCATCGGCAAACGTGATCTAACAATTCAACGAACCATGCGCTGGCCACGCGGAACCTTGAGACATCTTGTTATTCTAACATTCTGATGTTTTATAAACCCGACTCTACTCAGCGCTAGTACATAGAGAGTACGGCTATAACAGGCTGCTTTTGTTACTTTGAGAGGGCCCCTTTGTACACGAGGAGTTGTGGGTATAGATCCATCAACGCTGATTTTACCGCGAGGAGTGACACAGTACAGTTTGATCTTCCATGCAGCGCGTCAAAATGACTAGGTCGATTGCACTGCGGGTCTCATCATAGCGCCTAGGATAGATAAATAATAGTCTAACTAGCCGCACATCATTTATCACCGAGCTAAGACAGGTCCTGACTTTTTGTCTAGTGCATTATACCGCCGGCCGTGTAGAATACTGTACATACCCCTCTATACTCTGATGTAGGCGCCCTGAGGATGCCAGTGAATGCATGCATGTACTGTCTTTGTCTCTCTGTTGCAAGGTTAAAGCATTGTATATATATTAATGAAATGTCTAATATATTAATATATTTAATATATACGTACATCTGCCGCTATATTCATGCAGACCTTGGTGTGCGTTGACATCTGCAGTATATAGTTTATTATAAATGTGATATACATGCAGTTTCTATATACCGTGGATAATTTTCAATAGCAGAGTATTCAGATATATACAGAATCATTTATTTTTGGATTTTTTTCCCGATAAAATAAAATAAAAATAATTGGAACTGCTAGAATATCATATAAATAAGGGGAATGTCTATACATATATATACAGTGGGTCTTTTTTCCGCGAGGGTTTCAAATCCGCAACATTTGTGAAAAGGAAATCATCGCCAATATAAAGCCTTCAAGAATAAAAGCGCGACCCATATACACCTGAACATTCGTACTGTGTTGTATTTTTTAGCTAATATGTTACTTATGTTATCAGTGCTTAACTGTAGCCTCAAAATTCGAAAGACAATAGATTAATACCATGTTATGTTACCCATATTACACAGAGGTTGATCTTGTAAATACTATAAGATATTTTTTGTATCATTTTCTACGGTGGCTGATTTAGGACTCAGCAAATTTTGTTTATGTCGAGATCTCGTGTTATTATCTCAAGATAAAATTAATAGAAAATATGTTTTTAATTCACCGTATAGGCGTTGTATACAAACCATTCGATGCTTAAATGACGTATATATAGCAAAACAATGTTGAAACAGGAATTTGTAATCGTTCAATGTGTCCTTTCGTTAAGGGGGTGGAGGGGGGCTTATAAAAGTTGAAAGATTGGTCTTGCATATAACAAATAATTATGTAATACGTATATATAGTTTTGAATATACCCTGTACACTGTACATCACGAAAATGGAATAGGAGCAAAGGTAAAATAGCGAAATTTTACCTCCTAACTATAAAGTCAACCAAAGTTGAAATCCAATATGGCCACCATGCAGCCATCTTCAAATTTATTTTGCAATCATTATTTAAAGAACCGTGAATCCTGCAGTGAATCTGACTGAAGATTGGTACCTTTGAGAGGATTTTCTCCGTCGAACATTAAACTAAGCAGCTATCTAGGAATTTTGGCTTAGCGATTATTTCTAGCTCAAAGTAAAAGTCTGAAATATTGGAAAAACTTATTTTGATTTTGCATAAAATGCCATAACAGGCACTTTATATATAAGGACACGCATGACAAAGTTTGCATGATCATGCATGTGGGGCCTGGTCATGAAATTATAACTCCTTAACGAAATAGGCTCTAAATTAACACTTAATTGAATTCAAACGCTGGTTTTACAGGATTATTCAGACCCTATTCATAGAAGTCATCGAAGGGCATACAGTTAAGTCTAGATTTAGATATAGCTTTCGTGAGTGACCCCCTCCTGTCAGATGAACTACTTTAACAGAGGCGGATTTAGATGGGCACATGGGGGGGGGGGGGTATCGACATACAAAAGACGGGGAAACCAAAAAAAAAATATAAATTAAAAATAAAGAGTTGTGTGTTTATATAAAGTCTACTAGCACTCCTACATGGCACACTTGTTTACCCACATGCTTAGGTGCTCAGTCTCATTTTTTTCTATAAGATTCTGTATATCCGCTCCTGTTTGAGTATATCGCACCAATATTCACAATCTGTGTTTAACAACCAATCATAACAGGTCAAGGAACACAAATTTCAAGCGACAAATAATCCCCAGGTTACCGCTTAACAAGAAAATAAAATAGTTTAAAGCCAGCTTAACTATATAGTATGCACATCTGCAGAATTTCATTATATGGTTTCAGACTTAACGACGGGGAAGTAGCACACGCTTGATTTCATTTGAAATCCTAGTGTTAACCAGGCCCGGTGACCTCTGCGTCTGCGGGCATGCAGTTGGTGTGTTATCGTCCGCATCGCTCGGTCATATACTATCGAGGAGCCCCCGAAAGGCGCACTCGTTTGTGAGTGACGCACGGCCGTGGGGCACACATATCCCACTAAGCCTGCAGAGCGCTCACCCTGGGTTGGGACAGACCGTGAAAAATCTCTCTTCGGCTGAGTGAGATTCGAACTCCCGGCTTTAAGGTCTGTGCTCTACTTACAGACCGCGGAAGACGTTGCTATTATATATATACCGTTATTTTTTAGAGGTTGTAGTTACCGTTAAGAACTCCACATGCTCTATCGGTTCTTATTGTTAATGGGATATTTTAATTATTCGGAAGATCTATTTAGACAGCTATTATTCAAGAAATCAATTAAGTTCCTTTTTACCTCTTCCTTTGTCAAAAAGAAAATCTCCATTATTATCAGATCATCTGTGATGCACAACTCTCCTCATTACCCTTTTTGACGCAAAAGCTGCATGAAATTTTAAGAACATGTCTTTTATACCAATGTCAGTTTGGTACAAGTAACTTTACTAATTCCCTAAATACGTATGCAATTTTGAAATAAGTTCACAAGTTCTACGTCAACATTCGACATTCCAGAATTAGCTGCACAATTATCACCCTATTAATCATGTTGGTAGTCCACGCCCGAAAGTTTAGTTTGGCAAAACAATATTTGATCACTTGGTGCGCAGGTATAAAATGTAAGGCATTTCTAAATAGTGTTAATGACGTCACACTTGCACCAGCCAATCACATCAGGGCACAGTCTCTGTCCTTGATGCAATGCTCCCATCACATAACAAACCCATACATGTGCTAATACGTTGACCTGACCTGACCTTCCCGTCCCGCTTGATTAAAGGTACGGATAATTAAAGAGTATGAGAAAGACAACAAGACCGCGCTGTACAACATTCAATTCCATGACACGACTATATACGAGTCCGGGAAAAAATCCTGGTAGACTATATACGTACGGAAATGCTGTGTATAACGAACCGAATTCATCTAGAAGAATAATTTTATCTATATTTCTCTATGTAGTTATAAATTCAGATTAAACTCATTGAGAAGAGAGTGTCCATTCACAAGGTATATAAACACTTCTAACATTCGAGCAATGCTCAAACATTGATGGCGTCTTTCCAGCTGAAATAAGCGAAGCAATTCAAAGTCAAAGTCAAGTTCAAATGCAAAGAAAGTCAAGTGCCCAGGTTCTTGTGTATAAACTTTTCTTCTCATTTACAATTTATAGAAAAGTTTTGACAATGCACATATATCATAAGCAACAATTTTTTTCCTGTTTATGTTTTTTTTTAATATAACCTAATGGACGTTCGTGAACAGCTATCATTATAGGCTAAAACTTAGAAAGTTATGACCACATTACTATAACTGTATATTATCGATGCTTGTATTATGCTACATTCAGCCCTGACTAGTTAGTGCTTATATATTGAAACAGTTGTCTCTATTTTCATGTTCACACTTTTCTTTATATGAACATTTGGTTATATTGAATATAGTCGTGTATACATTTCATTCGAGAAGAAGAATTTATATAGGATTTTACCCTATTTTCTTATACTCATTGCATATTTGCAATAAAAATATTGTTTACACTAATGGACGTTAGTTCGTTTAATTATCCGAATATGTTAATTAGCCCCTACATAGTTTCGTATAAAAAGCGCTTCATTGTCTCTAAGGAAAGACAGCTAAAATCAAGGCAATTGATGATGGTGTAAAGACTTTAGATTATCCCCATTCCAGGTTACCCCCCCCCCCCCGTCTCCCGGTAAACTGAAATCGATTTATATTACTCCCAGTAGTCTGAACGTAATCATAGGTTACCTCTCTTTGTTCAGACCCCCCCCCCCCCCTTGCTTATTATATTCATGATGAATTCTTATGCTTTAAACTCATGCATGATATATCATTAAAAAAACACGTGAAAAAAAAAGAGATTAAAAGATGGAATGAATTTATGAAAAATAAATTTGTCGCAAAATGAGAACTATAATGTTGAATATATTTCCATGGATATATATATATATATATATATATATATATATATATATATATATATATATATATATATATATATATATATATATATATATATTTACACTCCATCAAAACGCATGTAACATTTCATGCAAACATAAGCTATACAAAGATTCAACCTAATTTGAAAAATACCAGAAAAAAATACAAGAATTTTGAGCAAATCAACTAAAGAAACAATGGTGAGGGGGTAATCTGAAACCGTATGGGGTAATATGAAATCGATTTCAAGTTACGGGTGTAATCTGGAGTGGGGGTCATCATGCAATCGCTACACCCAGTATCAAATAAACTATACCACGCGGTGCAGGTTTAAGGCCTGTTCGTACATTTATAGGCCTGCGATATATAAGAACAAATTCTACACGAACCATAACATATCAACGCACGGAACGCCTGGCTTTTATTGTTTGTTACACACACAAATATATAGGTATTTTATAGACGGGAAACCTTTATATTCAATCCAAAGGGTTTATTTTTCACACACTAAGCATAATATTTTATAGAATTCGAGTTCTTTCATCTTTATATACTTAGGATGTGTTTTATGTGAAGGGTATGTTAAAATATGCAAAGATTATTACTATTTGTGACAAATGTTATATTCATAATGCATTTTACGGTCCCCTCTATAACTGTTAGCTCAAATGAACGCTATGTCTGTCCCCAAGCGTTATATTTTATTGGATTTTAATGCGAACGCTCAGTTACCTTATTTCAAAGACACGTATGATATTGATTGCCTCTGTATAGTTGTCATACACAAAAGGTGCCCAACAATTATACCTTGAATGGTGTGTGGCTTAATCATGTCTCGTTATATGGAGACATCCCATCATGCACCTGAAAGAGTGCCGGATTTAGGCGATGGTGGACCAGAATCAAACCCTGCATCTAGTTTTTCGTGAATTTAACGAAGTATAACGAATAAAAAATACGAATATTATATAGCTATAGTTAATGAGACAAATATTAAATAAACATATCTATACGTGGGTTTTGAATTATTCAACATTTCACATTCACTGTCAATGTTTATTATTATGAAATCATAATTCGATAAACTTTGATTAAATACATGGAACGTAATTGTCCACATATTATATATTTACACATACACACATATACAATATATCATAATAATATTATAAAATGTAATACATATACGTGTGTATATGTGTGTTGTATATACATGCGCGGGGCAGGTAAAACAACTGCATGTCGAAAACCTCATTAATTACCTTAGGTTTAATGCAAATGCAAAGTTACCTTTTTTCAAAGATCCGTATAATATTAATTGCCTCCATATATATATATATATATATATATATATATATATATATATATATATATACAGTTAATTTGTCATACATGAAGGTTCATTACAACTATATATATATATATATATATATATATATATATATATATATATATATATATGTACCTATATATAACAGCGCATGCATAAATCATAAATACAACAAATAACTTCATCTTTATATTATACAACATGGAAAAAAGCCGTTTTCTTATATAACAGACACGTCCGTTTCGTGCACCTGTAAGCTTGCATTCATGCGACGCACTTTTGTTCAAAGCGCAGCATTTTTGCGAGCAGATGATACTTGAACTATATTTAGAAAGAACATATAATTCGGACAAATCCAGATTGAATGGTATTTTTCTTATATCCATAATAAGGTAAACCCTCAATATTTGCTATTCAGTGGTTTATATATGACCTTATCGACTTCTTGAATATACTTGTAGTATGTAACTGGTCACTGTTCGATAATATATAAATTTATGTGAACAAGCACCTCATGGCTATAGTAGTATTTAGTGATATGCATGCATGGTTTGGCCCATGTGGTTACTATATATATATGTATATATATATATATATATATATATATATATATATATATGAGAGAGAGTTGGGATAGGCCTATATAACACATCCGGAGGAGTGTATATATATATAGTTCATATAAACTCTATACACACACGCACACACACACACACACACACACATATATATATATATATATATATATATATATATATATACATGTAAATAAGCATCATCGGGAGGTTGCTCTACACCGAATTCATTTCAGATGCCCATTCACCTATACCTTTTGAAAAAGAAGTTATGCGTTTTCTGATCTAAGGGAAATTTTAGCCTTCGTGAAGGATGTATGAACTTGTTTATCAACAACATATTTGTAAACACAGCAATGTTGACAAATGGGAAAAACATGTAACCTAAGGTGGTAGGTTGCAAATATGCGGAGGTAGAGAGGTAACTTGTTGCAAAACTCCATTTGCAAAGCTCTGGGTCATCTGACTTGCCACCATGGAGATGCCCTTGTTTCGATTATTTTGGCGGGCCCCCATATATCATAAACATGTTGATATAAACAAAACAAGCAGCCTGTGTGTGGTGATATCCATGTTTCCTGGCTAATTTATATAAAAGCTCCAAGGAATTATACCTTTAATTTATAAAGGTCAGATATGTGACTGGGCCCCTTTAATACAGTATCTGCATCAACGTGGTGTGAACGCATATACGCGTTTAAAGTGTGCATACGGTTATGTCTAAATTTTGTCTGCTGTCAAATTTTTATATGGATTTTTGCAAATTATGCAAAATATCTAATAAAATATGTCAGTACAACATTTTTGGTAGCATAAATTGATTCTACAGGAAAAAAATACCATAGAATCAACCAAGAAAAGTTTTCTATTGAGGATTATCATATTGTTCTTGCCTTACCCCTGTCTGAAATGACGGATTTTGAGTGACATATAACCCTGGTTTTAATATGGCCGCCATTTATGCAAGATAGCGGAAGACAAAATGCAAACATCGATTTTTAGTTATTTTATGATCAAAACTTATTATAAAGGTATGTTTGCAAAAATTTATAAGAAAATTCCACAGAATGACACAACCGTATAAACTTTGGTTGCAGTCTTGTCAGATGGACGGGCGGACGGACAGCAGTGCAAGTCTACGGGTCAAGGTCGTCGGTATCCTTACTTTATATCAATCATCAGTTCTCATAAACATCGCATTAAAATACGGAGCACACGCCAGTCAGTTAAGCTGACCCCCGGAGTGACCCCCTGTCAAACTCGTGCATGCTGCCGTACAACAGTGCAACTTATCTATGCCTCAAGGATAAAGCAGGGCTCAGAGGACCTATTGCAAAAGATCTAAAATAATGTATTCATACTTTCAGCATATCTTCATCAAATTTGAAGCCCCTGAACTCCTGCATGGTGCCAAGGTATAGTTTACTATGTAGATAAAAAAATTCAGCGGGAAATTTTGTTTTTATGGGAGGACTGCCCACTGTCACATGACCTGTGTTATGAGACCGCATTTATTATCAATGTGAATGCGTGAGGTTCAGTGAAAGTGGTCTTCATAGACAGGTGGTCTTTCAGATAGGTTCCACGGTAATTGTATAGGGGAATTATATTATAGGATGTTAATCCGTATATTTAGTATGCAGAATGAAATTTAATACATTAAAGACGAAGAGCGAACCAGGCTATCATATATAGGCCTAGAATAGAAGATGGACAATGTATGACGTTCAGGCTCTGAGTGATTGATGATGAATTTAGATAACGAGTGTGATATATGAGACATTACTGGAGGGGGTTTGGGTGCATGCAGAGCCCGCCATCACTCAGCTCCCTCGACTCGACTAAGAAATTTAAAGTTTAAGGCTTGAAGTGAGCGCGGTTACCTGGAAAGCAGCCACGCCTTCCACCAACAACGGCTAGTTTAGCTCATATAGAATGGCCCCTCAACTTATTTTATAATATAAATAATTATGATTGTACAGGTACGATAGATATATGTCTGTAATGAAAGGGGTGGCAGTGGACAGATAGTCCCTCGATATATACGGAGGTAGCAGGCAGCTGCATAGTAGCAGCTTCAGGAGAAAGAGACGTCATTATGACGTCATTATCACTGCATCCAACTTCCTTGACAACAATGATCCGTCAGTGACTCACTTTAGCCAATGGGCGTTAAAGGTTTATATATTTATCTAAAAAGGGGCCTCGAGAGGGGCTGGAAAGGGGGAATGGGGGGGGGGGGGCAGGGTGCTATGGGTTTACAGCATATATCCTCTGGCCAAGGAGTGCACAATAGATATAAAGTATATGTAAAATCAGCCTACTTCAATTTGTGGAGGCTGTGGTGTAATGGTTAAGGTCGTGAGTTCGAATCCCGGTCAGACCCCCACCGTGCCAGTACCCTTAAGCAAAGTCCCAACCGCAAGTGTTCCTCTGTCCACCCAGCAGTAGAAATGGGTACCAGTATATACTGGGAAGGTAACCTGCGATGGACTTTTATATAGCGTCCCATCCAGGATGAGGTTAACTCTTATAAGTCGCTTCACGCTACTGAAACCGGGATAAGCTCCGGCCTAACGAGCCGGTAGGCTCGGGTGTAAAAGCCCAAAGCCAAAAGCTTTCCTACTTCAGTATCCTTGTATACCATTTATGACTAAAAACAAGAGGAAAAGTCTGTTACCTGCATATGGAAGTGTACAGAAATTATAAACCTGAAGTATAAACATGACGGATGACTGATATTTTCATATTTTTATATATCTACTTTTATGCTTTAATTTTCTTAGTAGATATAACTGCATGCATTTCTGAATTGTTTCCCTCAGTAATACATGCAAAGAAGGATTGAGGGGGCATGGCCCCATGCGGCACCCCCCCCCCCCCCACAGATATACGCAGTTGATTAATATATTGCCGTCTGTTAAACTTATTTCTCTAACTTATTTATTAACTTCAGAGAAAATGAAGTGAAAATTAATATCTATTATGTCATTTCTGAATTGTACGTTTAAGTTTATTACCTAACCAGAATCTAAGATTACCTTTCAATACTTTATTTTATATGGGATGCAATGTTTTCCTAAATCTGATATAGATTAAATATCTACCTGCATGAGACAACATATTTGTTTTGGCTGGTTTTGCTTGAACAGGAAATTTTCAGTAAATCATTGACCTTCACTTTGAGATTTTGTGCTGTGCATACAAGCTTCCTGTAAGATTTTTTCTTTTGTTTAATTTTTTTAAGTCTTTATTTATGAATTTTGTTCCCGTTTTGTAAATTATAGGTTAATTTCTTTGGAACAGTTTAATGACCTTTCTAGTAACAGCGTATATATTGAGTAATTAATGGGTATACATAAATATTATGTATATATATGTGTGTGTGTGTGACCATATGAATTTACATGTTAATATATAGCTGATACCGTCTCAATGATATATATATATAAGACGTGTACACATATTTTTACATTTATTTTGTGGCGCTGTGCTCGTGGCAAAATAAAAATCACACATCGGTATGTTACCTTGAAGACCTGGTCAGTGATGATGTTTACATTTGCAAATGCATGCATGCCATGGGACTGCTGGGGCCATTCAGATTTTGAAGATCTTTGATTGCTACATATATCATTATTGTTAGAAGAACGAGGGATAGTTTGATGTATATCTATAGTATACGGCATGAAAGATGAATTAAATGCATGTTTTAAGGCAAGGAAGATGTTCCTAAAGAAAGGAACGGGAATATGCATATCTGGTTAGCAGCAGAAGTGGGTCAGAGGAGGGATCTAGGGGATCCGGATCCCCCCCCCCCTCCCCCCCCCCCCTCCCCTTTTTTAAACCGCCGCAACCTTTTTTTAAGGGTTTCAGACCAATTTTTGCGACCTGGACCCCCCCCCCCTCTTATTATACGTTATCTCATTAATCCTCCAGGCTTCTTTTCTTAAACCATGGACTTGTTGTGGTCATTTAAACATTATGCACAACACTGTTAAAAATAAAGGTTCTTGTAAAGGTTCTTAGACATTATGGACGTTTTTCAGATGTTAAAAAACCTCAAGGCCCCAAACTGCTGTGCCTTAAGGTTCTCTGTGCCACGAAAGACCTTATGACTGCTTCATGTATTAGTTCATCAGGGGGCCATAGGTGCCGCTGTGATCGGAAAGGTTTTCGGCATCCCCAAAAACCTTCAGCTATTACGAAACAAGCGCGGGAAATTAAAAGCGTGCTTTTGTGTCCTGTCGCCATCTTGACTGAAACAGCCGTATAGCAGCAGCAGCAATTGTAGCAGCTTTGTACAGAATTTCAGATATTTCTGAACTTTGAAGTCGTGTTGGGAGTATAGTTTTCAATTACAATTCTTACATTTTATATGTCTGTATATTAAATTAAATCATGTCTGTAGTATCAATTAAACTAGGATATATTTAATATGAAGTATATGTTTGTTTATCTCTTGTGAGAAAGGGATATATATTATATGGAGTTTCACTTTCTCTTTTATAATTGGAATATATATCTATATTAATATATATATATATATATGTGTGTGTGTGTGTGTGTGTAATATATAGATTGCAAAGATGCTTGTTTGAATTTTCAGCACAGGGATAGGGATTTCATGTTTACGTGTACGTGTTGTATTAGCAGTGCTGGTCTGCTTTTAGGGTCAGCAGACCTGGACTGCTGATCAAATATGAGGAACCCCCGCAGTGGCTGTATGGCCTGCTTTTTGCATGCTGGAGGGACTGCACTTTATATAACACATGTACGAGTATAGAAGACCCACATAGTAAATGTTAGACTACAGCCCTGTTCGCGCACTGGACAGGCTGTCCACTCCTCGAGGATCCTGCCTGCACAGATTAAGGTCGTGCGTGTGAAAACATTATATAGATAGCTATGGACTTTGGTCACCTTATATTGCAGTGGACCCAAGTTAATAAAGGAGGTTTCATTGGGTGGCAGAAAAGGGTAACAAGAAATTACTTATCTGTATCAAGAATCCAATTTTAACATTATATTGATCTGGGCATAATGTTGTATAATTTTATACTCTTTTATTTTACAGATCTGGAATTCTGGAGGCTTACAGAACGCTGCCATCCATTTTGGAGAGAATGAAAAGCTGTTGATGGTGGAAGAGAAAGAGGTACACATAAGACACACATATAGTAAACTTATTTCATCAAGTGACAATATGGGGCAACCTATAAATTGCTAGACAGGAATACAAATTTATTTGTTAAAGATAACTATGTATCACTAAAGAATGGTAAGTTTTAGCCATTTTGTGGTGTCTAATTGAATATATTATTTAAGACTGCACATTTGTTGAATTCTTTTACAGAATACCCTGGGTCCTTTTCCAGTCGTATAGTGGAAGAGAAGGTTGGCTTCCGAGTGTACATGTAAACAGAAGAGTTCCTCACTAAAAAAAGAAGAAAGTTCTCCACGCCATAGAATATTGCTTTGCATCATCTGGGCTTTTTGATAGAATACCCTAAAGTACTAAACAACTTATGTTTAGTGTTTGATAATGAAGAATTTTTTATTGTATTGCTTTGAATTATATATATATATATATATATATATATATATATATAATATATGTAATGTGTCACAGTACTTCTTTGTACAGTTTTGTTCTAATAAACTGTGTATTATGACCATTTTTGACTTCCTTGTTCATATTATCCTTTGAGTGACGAGAGAGTGCGAAATAAATGGCCATTTGCATAAGCAGAGATTTTTTTGACCATCAATAAAGATTATTGTATTGTTATACAAAAGGTTCTTATTTGCACAGAAAACCTTATTATCAGGGTTTTCTGGTATTCAAAGAAAGGTTTTAAAAAGGTTTTTATGCATCACAGAGGGTTTTCCAGAAAACCCTCAGCTTTGGGTTTTCTATAAAACCCTTAAAAGGTTTTTTTCTATAGGGTCAGTTTAAAAACCTTTTTAAAACCTTAAGAAAAACCTTTATTTCTAACAGTGAAGGATTAACTGGATGAATCGTCACATGTTTTTCACATTTACTAACCATGCAAGTGGGTCAGTGGCTGGGTCAAATGTCAGGTCATGCAGACATGATAGCAGAGGTTATTCATATATGCACGATAGACCCTAATCCTGCGACACAGGATGTGAATAAACACTGAGATCATTCCGGTATTTGCCGAAGGCAGTTCGGTTGTTTTCGGTGCATGGTAACCTCCACGCAATTTATAAAACCACTCAAAAATCACACAAAATGATGTGTACATTAAATGTTAAAAAAACATTTATTATCATAACGGCAAGGTCACTGCGAGAACAACCTTGAAAATGAGACGCAGTTTCAGAGAACATTGAGGAAAAAGTGGACAAAATTCCTTTTATAAGTATTAGAACCATGAATCCAAATTGAATTTATAGTTTTCTGTATATATAGCTTATATAGGACTTGCTTATAGTAATATTCACTGATCATTTTTTTATATTATTTTGTTATATTATTAATATTATTTATTTATCATTATCATTTTATTGTCACCACCCCCACAGTTTATCATATGCATGTCCATATATATATATATATATATATATATATATATATATATATATATATATATATATATATATATCCATGCATGGTATACCTATATGCGACAACATACAAACATTTGGCAAAAAACTAGCAACATATCTATTTCCACCAAAGTTCACGGAATCCAAAGTATATACAATCCGAATTTCCGGCTGCTGTCCAACTGTCACACGTATAATATAAAGAGTTAAAGTCAAATAGATGTAAACGAAATTACTTGAAACCCGAAGTGTGTGTATATATATATATATGTGTGTGTGTGTTTTCTAAGTACAGGTGTAGCAGGCCAGAATAGCCCCCCTTGATTGTATACCCGGGTATAGTCCGGCCTAGCCAAAACTACACCCGGGGTATAAAATGGGCTAGGCCAGATTATGCCCAGGGGTATAATTTGTCCTAGTCCATTTTAAACCTCCTTACGCCAGATAATCCCCCCCCCCTATTTCTATTAATAAGAGTGTTATGTATATACCTTAACAAATTGTAGTTTTTTTTACGAAATGACTCACCTTCTGTCATATTTTTATTAATTAAATGTAATGTTCGAGTGTAAGTGCATGAATGACATCTATAAGGCGATCGGTATATGTAAGTGTGTAGAATCGCGTTACTACATAACAGTATTATGTCCCTTTATTTTCAGAATTAATGTCATCAGCTGAAATCAGACTCCCAATTAGTTCAAACCTACAACAAAATATCCGCATTATAAAAACGAACTCTAACTGAGAATAGTAACTTGATGTACAAAATGAAAATAAATATATAAAAGTACAGTGCTAATGTAGTTTGAATTGAACAGATTATGGGTTAAGTTAAGGACGTTACTAAATATGTTATTCTCTATATAGCTCATTTTTTATTAATTCTAATATTGTTTAAGTTTTGTTGTGACAGTGTCTGAATTAAACATATATTTAAATTCACACATTTCTCTGAAATCATGGATATACAAATGGATAAATGATACATGGTTCGGTGTAGCTCTTAATCCTATTAATCTGATAATTTACAATGATGAAACAAGTCAGGTTCTGTGATTCGTGTGAGGGGTATAAAGTGGACAGGAGGGGGTATAAAACAGACCGGGCCAGAATATATACCCCGGGATATTCTGGCCTAGGCCAAAATATACCCGGGTTTACACTGGTCAGGGGGTATAATCTAACCTGTAGCTGCTGGATAAAGCAAAAACATCCTCAGTCAGTCAGTCAGTCAGTCAATATAATCTGGCCTGTTACACCGGAATTTGTCATTATCTTTTAACATGTCTGTTGTCTGTGTATAAGAATAAACGTACAACAATCAATTTGCTAGGCTTGATTCCATCAAATGCAGTTTTATTTGTTTTTATATTTTGCACACATGAAAATATGAACTGGTCAAGCGAAAGCTTGCAGATGTCGGAAACTTTACTATAATTACACTTTATACATATTGATTATATATACATGTTTAAACATGCAGGACACAACACTAATGTTTAGCATATACATTATATATACTTATATATATATACTTGTATTTATATGTATATGTGCTTGTATACATGCAGATACAAACATGATATTCATAATCATATCATGTTTATATGTATCATGCAGGTATAAACTACTAAATATATGCAGTTACAACATTAAACGGTCTTTAAAAAAAAGAATATCTTTGGTGGCTCAACTGCTTCAAATTTAAATTGATATATAGAAAAATGCAATACAATGAGATCATCTTGACTTGTGCATACTAGTACACGTTTAATTTGAATATATATATATATATATATATATATATATATATATATATATATTGTACATAATATATCAATTAGTGAAAAAGTCACATGGCATTAGCAGTATAAGACCATTACTCAATATCCGATTCCCGAAATGCCAATATTTGGGAGTTCTTTAAATCAGCCACTTTCATCCAGTTTGCAACATTAATATCCAGCATTTTAACGTTTTTTAGACACACATATATATATATATATATATATATATATATATATATATATATGGACTTAGTTACGTAGATAATTTCCGTATTCTTTAATTAATTTTTATAATTAATCTGTAGATTTCATTCAGATTCGTGTATACATGCATGCAGCTTGTCAACGACGAACCATATATTAATACATATGAAGTCATGTACTTGTATAAGATTCTCAAGATTATCTTATATGATACTAACTGACACATACATACTTACAAAGATTGATATTTACATATATATACATAAGCACGCTTTCATTATAAATAATTGAGGACATCTTACATAAAAGCAAGGAAAAAGAGAAGAAAATAAAAATAAATGGTACAAACGTATAACAACCCTGTAGCCTAAAACCTTTCACATCTCAAGTTTGTGACAAACAAAATCAAACCACTTTGAGGCAAATCACATGTTGTCACCTTTTACGATACGCACCTACTTCTCTACAGATAAACTCACTTTTTCATATCAGAAACTAGTCCTTGTGCGCATTGACTCACGTGTTGCATAAATGTGAATTACCTGTTGTTGAGTGATTATAAAGTCCTTCCGCCATGAGTTGTAGGGCCAAATCGTTACGTACACCGGAAGCTTTTTTAAGCTTTGCTCGTTTGTTCTGGAACCAGATTTTGATTTGGACTTCTTTCAGCTGTAGTTCGTCTGCTAGAACCCGCCTTTTTTCCTCAGTCAGATACTTGCACGTCTCGAATTCCCGCCTGAGGCGGTGAAGCTGTTGGTCAGTGAACGCTGTCCGCGGCCTCTTGTCGCCCGGTGACCCGCGCTCTTTGCGCATCTTACGCGTCCGTGGACCTGAAAACAAAATCGCTCTTAATGTCAGTAGCGTCTGCAGAGGTCACACACATGACCCTGTGTTCCTCAGGGTAAACTAACAACTGTATAATAACAATTTGTTAAACTGTCAAAAAATGAAGCAAGTAATTTCTTCACAAAGTTGTTAGGTGTCGGGTTCATAGGTCAGGAGTTGATAAGTAAGAAGATGTCAACATGTACTCGAAAACAGTTTTTTATATACTGACGCTATATATAGAGTGTGTACAATAAGTTGTTTTTAACTTTAAAAAAATGATTCATTATTTAAGTCAAAAGTATCGTATATTTTGTTGTTATGATATTATAAATTCATTATCTACAGCCCAGTTAGGATCATTTTCGAAGACTTCATGACCATTCATTTAAAAAAACTTAGAAACCTATGTTTCAAAAGTTAAGATAAAAATCGAATTGTCACGGCTTTGCTGGAAATTTTCTGAAGATATTTGTTGCAAATCCTCAATAATCTAATTGTTAATGAAAAAATTTACAGTTATTATTATTAGTATTAGTATTATAAGATTATATGTATGTTTCCCTGATTACAAAGATGGGAGATTTTATTTCAAACAATCAATGATTTACAGATACAAAATATCACATTATCACCAAATATCAATTAAACAAGAAAAATATTCATATAGAAAATTTCTAGCTATCAGTCGGGGTCCAATGCAATCAAAGCCATGCATGAAATGCATTTCTATCGCATGAATTCCTTGGTTCATTATTCCAATTATATATATATATATATATATATATATATATATATATATATATATATATATATATATTTATATATAAACACGCGGATATAAGTTAAGTGGGAGCATTAATTTATAATTAATAGTAATTTATAATTAATTAAAAAAAGCCTAATTTGATTCAAATTTGAAAGCCTTACAGGCAATTCATGTAAATATATCAATCTGAAAAAAATAATAAGGAAACTAATATATATATATATATATAAATATATATATATATATATATATTATAAAAAAAAGTCACAAAGTAGTTGACTGTGTAAAGATAAGCCCTATATTATACGGATTTGCTTCATACGATTGTAAAAAATTGGGATTATCGTTTTATGTTTTCGCACATTTTTATTTCTTTATAACTATTACCTCTATCTTGCGAATCTAAATTACAATTCAGGTAATCCTATATCCTACATTTTAAATCCATGTACAAATACTTACACATAGTTTGATCCTGTATATATTAAATCAGATTAAACACAAATGAAAATATAACCGTTATCAATCTATGAAGTCTAGATTATGCTTTAGAAACATTTACATTTCTAAATAGCATGACACTCTATCTGTATTAGAATAAATCATTGAAACTTTTGCGTATAAATTAGGCAAGGGTGTCTGTGAGTTTGAATTGATTTTTTAAGGGGGTGGGGGAGGTACCAAAGAGTTCACATACAATTCATTCATTCTAATATCTTTATCACTTTAATCCGCGCATTAAAGAATGTTTTCCTACTCCTCATATAAAATTAGATTAATCTTTGTTTTTGCTTTATTATGACAAATTTAAAATAAAACATATAACAACACGATTTGTAAGAGAAACCGAAGAGTTTGCACTATACACGAGGTAAAAATCAATTTCATTATTTCAATTGCATTATTTTAATTTTTGACTCTTTTAATAATTCATATACATCAGAATAAATTATAATGCATTTGTAGTCTGGTGTTATGTATGTATATATAAGACATATGCCATATACCAAAAGATATATATTATAATTATATATGGATGTTATATGATTTACATAAATATATAGGTAATTTTTAAGAGAAAAAGAGCAGAAGAAGCATTAGAATGGATAGAAGAATGCATATATGTATATTTACATGTACTTCAACCAACAAACACCAACACATCAAATAATATATATATACATATATATATATATATATATATATATATAATGGTATTACCTGCACCATTCATATATATTTATATGTATATATGTTTTCTTTAATTTATTATGTTATATTTTATTATATTATATTATATTATATTATATTATATTATATTATATTATATTATATTGTTATATATTATATTATACTATATTATATTATATTATATTATATTAAGCAAATGGCTTACCTGACGAGGGTCGATCTGAGTATCTTGTACAGTAAACCCAGGCAGGCCATAGATGTGACACGTCTTTGGTGGCTTTTGTTAGTGAGCTTCTAGACTCCTGGATCTCGTCACGTGAATGCTGAAGGTCTTTTTCAGGCACACGTCTCTCGCTATGTAAACTAGTAAACAATTTGGTGTCCACGCACCTTTTTTGCCCGAACTCAGGCTTAAGGATTTCGTCCATGAAAAAATTGGTGAATTTTTGCTCTCCATTTCTCAGTTCTTCCTCGATCAGTTCCTCTGGGTTTTTCTCATTGTCGTCTGAATGTTCCATCAATTCTTCTCGGATATTGCCATGGTTATCACATTGGTGATTCGATACTTCTAAGTTTTCTTCCATGACGTCATAAGTGTGATCGTCATGGATATCGTCCGATATTTCGTTGCTAGGTCTTTGTTCCGACACAGTTTGCCTTTGAGTTTCCATATCGAAGGATGTCAATATGAAGCGAATATTTGTGAAGAAAAGTCTCTATATATATATAAGCTACAGATGAAGCGCTCCAACTGTAGGCAATACAAATGTGAAGGTGGTCCAGCGTAAATAGTACTGTTGTCGGTTGGAGATCTCTATATTAATTTCTGATAAATTTTATGAGAAACCCAGTGGTTGTCTTTATTCATATAAAGAGTTTATAACACCGCAGGAAGTCTTATTGAATTATCAGCTGGGAAACAAAATAATAAATGATACCTTAATTGGGTCACTTAACCGCTTGGTATTCTTGGCATTAACAAACAGATTACACAACAGGTGTCAATACAGGTTACGTCCACGATGTTATAGCAAAATAGAGATATATTCGACTGTGGCTATATAGACATGTAAGTCTGCTGAGCCAATGTTTATTAGCGGGAAGATAGCTGAACTTGGCTAATCCTAGCTGCTTCTGATATCGGCAGTTACACTGGCAGACCCGGGGACGATATTTAATGTCAAGTTAGCGAGTAACTCGGCGCCAGGGCGAAACACTTAGTTCCAATTACTATAAGCTAATATTATTACTATGTCTGTGTGAAACACATAATTCTTCATTTCATCCCCGTGCTGGTTTTGCCCATCTGTGCTTCGGGACATACATGTGTTCCTGTTTATAACATCCAAGGCTTGCTACTCATCCAATAACCATCGTAAGTACACGCTCTGCATTAAAGAGAATAAACGTTCGTCCGCTGCCACAATAAAAGGCATTTAATATGGATGAAAATCGTAACTTATCGTATTCTAGAATCCGGTGTATAATCAGTGGCTTCTTCAGTCATCGCTGGGAAAACCGCGTGGCGTATCCTTTCAAAATTATATCTTAAAATGTTCAGTTTTTCAAAGTCCAAATTGGGGGTGGTTCATTTTCTGGGCAAAACAATTTAAGTTTTCAGTGTTAGATCATTTTTTTTTCAGTCCTAACTGAAATTTTATTGGATTTCCAGTGCAACAGTCATTTGTTGACTTTACAGGTATAAACACTCCGGCTTATTCACGATAAATATTGACTGATTCAGTTTGCATTGTATCTTTACCACGTGGATGCACGTATATAATCACTGCATGCAGCGGCCTTAGTTAACACAGTCCTTCACTATTGCATCCGGAAATAAATGCGTCAACTTCCGTGTTGATTTTGACACTTGAGCAATTTTTGACCTCAGCAATGTTAACAATGTCAGTCCTCTTCCGAATGGGTTCGAGATTGTCTCGTGTCACTATGGAGACATCGACCTCTGTATCCTCTTCCTTGGAGCACTGTTGACGAATGTTAATTTTAAAACTCAGTGACTTAAAAGACGTTTGGAACTTATTAGCGTTTTCGTATGAGCTTTACCGTAAATATTCTTGAAGGTTCTCATTAAATACCGGAAAAAACCTATAGATTAGCTGTAAATATCTGATGAACTGCATAGACCAGAGATGTTTTCCTAATCAGCACCGGTACTTATTCACACGTGTGACCGTACTTCTCTCGGTGGGAACCGCAAGGTAGACAAATAAGTTGGATATATTTATCTACCTACACACGCTGAGCAGCCGGGTTTCATCTCCGTCGGAGGCCCAAGATGACTATCTTACGCATCGCTGCCCCGTCAGCTTCTGGACCAACCGCTGGGGTACGGCAAAGTTCTGGAAAGTGTAAATGTGACAACTTGCTTTGGTTCGTCTTGCGGGGCCAACACGCTGTCTTGCGGGCATTTATTTAGACCTTGCCGCTGCCACCGTCAATTAAGCATGATTGATGGCCCGCTGGGCGTGGCTTAGCCAATCACAGGTGTTAGTTACTCAATCAAGAGAAAGTGGGTGGGCTTTCACGTGATTACTAACTGATTATCCGGGTCCGTCATCTTGTCCTGAGTGAATCTCCTGGCAATTATCTGTTTGCGGTAGGTACATATGTGTAGCTGGTATAATCTAAACGTGACGAAGAAACTTACACCGAGCGAGGAGTTGTATGAAGCATATGGTAAACCAAACACAGCCATCTATATGGCTCACCTGCCAGGAAAACCGAAGCTCTTCTTGCTTATCCATTTACCAAGGGCTTCGTATAACATTTAAACTTTCTGGCAGAGGTAAATTAATGCTCTGTTTAACTAACATGTGCGTCAGTATCCATAAATTTTGCTGGAAAGGTGAATTTCCTTGTTTTCAGGCATATAGAATACAATATTTACACATAATTCTCTCTCTCTCTCTCTCTCTCTCTCTCTCTCTCTCTCTCTCTCAACGCCGAATGAAATAAATAAATAAATATAAGGAAACATCTTTTACAGTCTAACTCCCAATTGCAATGTACTGAAAGAGTATATATGTGATGTTTCAACTTTAAAAAAAAAGCGATGCTTTACTCATATATACCTGATAAATATTCGTATATAAATATTGTATATTGAAATTGTGAGGAAATGTTCAAAATATAATATTTTAAAATTATATATAACACAATATAGAGACAATCACGCACTCTTTATAGTATACCAAAGTCATATAATATCGTTTTCTGTGTACTCTATAACGTCTTTTATATACATCATTTTCTAAACATGAAATAAAAGCTGATATATTTGAATATGTGTTATAAATATTTACCGTCGAACTTTCCTTTACATAAAAAGGACTCGATATATATGTTTAACAAAAAAGAGTTCAAAAGGTTATATACAACATCTACTGGCCAAAAGAGAATGACTGAATACATGGAATGGCAAGTAATCATTTTTTAATGCATGGATCATGTTAAGAATAATAAAAAGGGACCAATCCTTCTACTAATATTGTTTTAAAAAAATTCTAAAGTATGCATATCATATTTAATTATGAGCTGTAATGTCAATCACAATCAACTTATTTAAAATTTGTTGTAAGTAAAAATATACATTATAAATATAAGCGATAGATATTTACCTTAGTCGGCCATCTTACAATGAGAAAGATGTTAAGATGGGTCAGACTCAATATTCGATCAGGATCAACTGTTTCTCTGTGATCCAAGAATCAAACCGACTGTACAGAGAATTACAGATAACTTGATCTACTGATAAACACCTAAACAGGATCGACTGAGGTATTCAATTTGTAACAGCCAATCAAACAAAATGAACAGTAGATTAAACACAAATGAAAATAAGATTAAATGTTCGTACATGCATGTGGGGTGCTTATGCGATTTTGACCTATAGACTCGCGTGTTTATTTATTATTTGTTGTTGGTGAAATTTATGTTCAAATGTTTAGATGGTGTAGTATTTGTAGAATGTAGTTGATTGGTGGAAAGTTTAAAAACTTCAATGGTTTTTTATCCGTACATTGATTCTATTCTTGGGATTTTAACAAATTTATTTTATTTTATTTTATTTTCTCTGTTAATATAATTAATTTATATAAGTATATAGAACATTTATATCTAATAAATTACTGATGTACTTATATAAAATTATTATTTAAAACAGTATATGTATATACATCGAGAGGTGGGCTTGCGCCGAGTCGATACTTAATCCCCATGCTTGTGGGATCGTATATAATGAGCATGACGTGTCTTAAGATGTGTCAATCGGTTATTGCATGGGTCTGACCTATATCCAAATTTTGAAACCTGATTCTCCGACATTTGAAAATTTGGATTGGTAAATGGGTCTGAACCAATAATCGACATCGGTATCGACCTAATATCCGGTATCGATATGATCGGGTCAAAACCCATGGTACGCTGGGTCAGATCGGAAAATTTCGGGCAACCATATAAAATCGTGAAATTTTGAAATATTTGATTTTATATCATTATTTTATATGATATATTTAATATCTATATAGTAACCATATCATCTCACATTTTCATAATTTTATCTGGTATATCTAATATCCATAGTAACCGTGTTAGTGCTATATATGCCTATTATAACGTTAATATCAGTGTATATCTGTAGATCGTATACATATAAGGCTGGGTCTGCGCCATCTCGGAACTTAATTGATTCCCACACAATTCTAAAATGTTTTAGGATGGCGGCCACTATTAGGTATTGGTTTTGACTATAGACGTTTTAGACCAGGAGATGACATCCAACTCATAAACATGTATTAATCAATTTAAAAAAATATATATTTTATATAATTATATTTGCATATCAGTTTATTTCTGTTTGCTCTTCATATAGTAGCCTTGTATATTAGGTGTGCACGGAAGATCGGTTGACGAGGGTTGATTATTTAATGCGGTTTTCTGCCGCGCACCTGCAATCAATTAATGCACACGTGCAGGGCCCGTTCAATTACTCGGGGAGTGACGGGGCTATAAAATTTTAATGTTGTTTGTAATAGAAAGGAAGTCATTATCCACAAAATGTTTAATAATTTAACCTAAAATAGTTCCAGAATTCTAATTCTTTAGTACATGCATGGTTTAAACATACGCTTTATATTCGCAATAACGTCTCCAAATACGATTGTTATTGCACGTTTAATTCATTCATTTATGTTAAACCATTTAATGATTAACGGTTAACATTTTGCAAAAAATGGGGGTAGTTATATTATGAAATTCATTATATAACATCTGCCATTGATTTGCAAAAATACACTGTGAAGATATATATGTATAACATATATATATATATATACTGTATATATATATATATATATATATATATATATATATGTATAAAACATAATAACTCACATAATAATTAAAGATTCCTGTAAACCCATCACCACATGTTTCGTTTCCCTTATACACGATAAGGATTACGATATATATATATATATTTATGTATATATATATATATATATATATATAGCTGTAATTTCTTCGAGTATGTTAAAATATGAAATGGAGCGATGATGATCTGCCCGTCAGCTCATTGTCGGAGAGTCCACGCACTGGCATATAGTCGGCGATGCATGCAATGAGTCAGTTTGGCTGAGAGAGTGGTCATCGTATGTAATACAGTCAATGTATAAAAAACAGTTAATTTGTAAATTGCCTGAAATTTTGAGGAATTTTACAAATTGACTAAAATATCGGTCCATTTATTCGACATATTGACTGAAATGTAAATAGAATGAAATACTACAGTATTCTAAGGTATAACAAAGACTTAAATGACATTTTATTTATTTCATATACCTTGCTCTTGCAAAACGTTAATACATTTTACATCATATAAAGTGTATAGTTTAATCGGTTATTTGATAAAAAGCTTCATCTGAATTAATTCTGGTTCTTGCAGAAATAATAATGTTATATCATATGAGCTGTTAATATTAGGATTATACTGTTTTATAGGGAGGCGTGTCATTTGATTTTGCACATTGGGAGTGCATGGGTGTGGGCAGGGTGACCCCCTCCCTCAATAGTGTTTGGCCTAAAATACTTAGGACAGCAAACGTCCCCTAAGAACCCCCCCCCCAAAAAAAATGGGATCCACCGATGGTTATTTTACGATTAAACTTCAAGTCCCGGTTTTTAAGTTCTCGGAGTATGCATGGATTATTTATTTGAGCTTTAATAACTGCATGGGTTCCACAATGTCACGGAAAAGAGTGAATTATGCCATATAACCAGTCATCGTTTTAAGTTAGTTATTTAATTATTTCTGAAAGATTACACTCTTTTAGTATTTGAGGAAACCTACACAGTTTTGTAAATAACACAATGGCATTGTTTAAATTGACAATATAGGGGTGGGGTGGGGATATGACGAGTAATATGGTTTGTCCACTAAGCTTCACCAAAATGCGCTCATGTATATTTTGTCTTATTACCAGTTGACTCTTCAACACTATACCAGCCATCACAGGCTGGCTCCACTTAAAGAATGTATAGGTGGTAAACTCATTGAAAGTATACGCAGTCGGTATATAATTGTCATTAAACATTTCACATTGTCATTTCATATATTATTGCACATTTTAATGTTTTGTTTAATGTTTTATTTAGGCAAAAGATTCCACTTGATTCTCGTTATCACGTGCATATATATATATATATATATATATATATATAAATATATATATATATATATATATATATATATATATATATAAGCAACTATGCATGTATAGCCATGAGTTGTAAAATGTAGTATGCAAATTTGGCATTATCTGATAATATATATAGTCTGCATATTTAATCAGTCTGTGTATTTAATCTTATTACATGATCAGTATCCTTCATAAATAGCCTATAGAAAGACGAAACAGACATTAAGTTTAACTAAATGTAGCTGGTTATAAATTATATGGCAATGTCTGTTTCACAATGAATAGTTATGTTACACAACATATATATACTATTTCATATCGATTCAGTCATTAAAATGACTCATTTTTCAGTCAATTTGTTAAATGCTGCATGAAAATTTCAGTCATTTTATAAACTGCCTGAATGAATAAGGCAATTTGTAAATTGACTGATTTTAAACATTGACTGTAACATATATACTTATATTTATATATATATAATATTTTATTTATAATTAGATTGATAAGTATATATATGAATATAAATGTTATGAATCATGACGTTTATGCACAACATGTTATTTATAGACGAGTGTTTAGTCGCAGTCCCAGGATTATTTTGACGCGGGCGGGGTAGGGCTATATATATTATAAGGACGTCCCTGTAAGCTATGCACGCCACGCCGACTGGGTTCCAGGCCCGCCGCTCAAGTACAGCTTTGGGAATCATCTAGTAATGGTCCGTACACAGGATTTCTGTCATCCCTGCATCAAACATCACGGAAAGCGAGATAATAGCGGTGAAGACTTTTGGCTAATAGGATTGCTTAAAAATAAATTGAATATCATTTATTTATATTCAGAAAGTTTGCTCTGTACTACACAAGTTTATTATAAAAAGGTTGGTGTATATATATAGATCCTGGTGAGGAGGGGGTTATAATTTATTTATTTTTAATATATACAAGGAAAGGCAAAAATATATGGTTACATTAATATGCATGGATACAGGTGCAAGGATAATTTATAATGCTCTTTAATCTGTCGACAGGACGTGAATTTGAACAGGAGAGTCAGATTAAATATATGGTGATATGCCCTGTTTTCTTATTTTAACACCTCTTTTTGCAATATAAAATATTCTTTAAATAAAATCAAGTGATTGCTCACAAGGGCCTTTTGTACCAATAACAGACAGGCGTCAGATGTTGAAAGGGCAATGAAAAGCTTTGTAAACTATTTAAATGCAATGGCAATTTTAGAGACACACCCAGCTGTCGCCGTGAGAAAATTGGTGGTTAATATACCCAGGTTCAACCTGATATGAAAAGAACTAAGCAATTCCTTCATTGCCGGGGTTACTTTCAGTCCTCTAATTTAGATATTCAATCTTTGAGGTCCACATAGTGACCCTCACATCACAAAACGTTGCGAGTATGTTTGGGGGTTTATTAAAGGTCTCTCTCTTTGGCTGTTCGACGCGGCGTGACATGAGCAGCCGGACTCATGATTAATGTCCCCCTGCTGATCGACATCTCGAGGGTTCTGCGAGAGAAAACAATTTACCTCATCTTGATAGGATAATTGTGCATTTAATTGCCCGGGGCGAACTCTGCGGAACCGGTGTCTGCGTCAAGCGGGGGTTCAAGCAGACGATAAGTATCTCCCTTCAACATCCCGCCAAAAATCAAGCCTCGGGCAATCTCGGCCGTGTGAGATTTGGGGCGTGAAAATAACTGCGCTGGCGTAATTACGGCCACATAATTCAAAGTCGCAACTAATTACTAAAATGTTCGCTCACAATTTAGGCGCACCCGCGTTCAATCTCAGATTCTAGTGTGCTCTGTGAAATTAACTTTAGCAGGAACATTCGACAGAGAGATCATTAAGTTCGGTTGGTAAATAGTTCAAGATAAAACATAACAACATACTTATATTTTTATTGGTCGAGCACTGCACGCCCTCGTACCGTAAAGTTTAGAAAAATCCCAAGGTCTTTCAGAAGTATGGCACTTCATGGTGAATTATTAATAAGAAATTGACACAAATTGATCCCCATTATACATAGTAATAAATAATAAATGCATTCTGTATAGACGGATAAAAAATAGTAAATTATCTATAGAACACATATGCAACAAAAGCCTTCGTGCTTGACTGACATTGAATTCTGAGGGGTACAGTTAGGGTCTGCTCCAAACACGTGTTCTTTTAACACATATCAAAACGATTTTTATACATAGATTATATATTTAAAAACTGATGAAAGAGTTTACACCAATAGAATATATGTACATATATATGGATGTGTTGAGAGAGAGAGAGAGAGAGAGAGAGAGAGAGAGAGTGAGAAAGGCCGGATAAAGCATTTTATGTGTAAATCATATTCTATATGAAAACCAGAAAATTTAGTTTTCCAGCAGAATTTTGACGAAACAGAATTAAACAAATCATGTGATTATACAAAGTATTAATTAATTTATAACCCTGTCAGGAAGTTAAACTGTTTTTAACAGTGTCACACTGACTAACATTTACAAATGTCACCTTTGCATGTATACAACGTTTGGCTGATTATTAGCATTGTAACTTTGCAACGAATATAGATGCAATCCCCGAAAGCCAGTTATTCGCCGCGTTAATCGAATCGGGCATGCAATAATCGATATTATTCCAATAATTGCATTGAAAGCGGTAATTTTCATGTACTATCTTGATTCTCAACACATGTATATACATTCACGTACAAGGACAAATTGACGATATACAAATTGCAATAAGCACTATTATTTTACAAAGAACGTCACCTTATATATTTCATTTGAAGTATATGTGTATATATAGTGATAGGTGAGAATATTTAAGTATTATTTGATCCTTGTGAATGCATAAGTGTTGTTCTCCTATAGACTATAACGTGATTGTTATTAATCTAAAAGAGAAATTAATCGAAATCAAGGCATGAATTAATCGGGCACTGAACTGAATCGAAGACACCTTTTTCAATTAAAATGCAGGCCTTATAACGATTAATGTAATTAATAAACATGTAAAGCGCTTTTATATATATATATATATATATATATATATATATAGATATATATATATATATATATATATATATATATAACATTAAAATTTATAAATCAGGACGTATATATATTATTACTTCAAAAAATATTTTTGAATTAAATCCGAATTACACATTCAGATTCCATAATCCGGTAGAGGATAAGAGAGTTTATAGCAAACATACATTTTTTTCTATAAAAATAATATTTATTACCAATACACTGTATATGTTTAATGTGTATGTTTCTCATATGCATATCCAATTATCTATATTAAAAACTTATAAACGCATATCTGAAAAATGTCTGATGTTGAAATTGTTGGAGCCTGTCTGCGGATCTGGCCCATCTACCGATGGGCTTGGACCATATGAGGATCCGTTATTGGGCTGCCCATCTGCAGATGGGCAGCCCAATAACGGATTTGATACCATGCACTTTCTGGCCCATCTGCAGATGGGCTTGGCCCAATAACCGATTTTAGTTTTTGTTAGTAATACGTTATTATTTTATTATCTTGATGACTTTTGTACTCAGACAAACGTTTCTCAGAACTTAAATGGATTTGCCTGCTCTTGGGGTGTCCAACACACTTGTTATTCCCTCTAAAGCCAAGCTCAGAGAAGAGGTCAGCAAGTATTTACGGGTAGTCCCTGTTTATAGTCCGTTTTACGTCGCCAAGAATATCCACGAGAGGGAGGTGGACCATGCAGGATTTCGAAAGACCTTTGCCCATGTTAGTACTTCATTTATCATGTAAGGTGTGTCCGATATTAAGTTGATGAACTGGTCATACCTAAATGCGTTTACCCTTAAGTGTTATTATAGTGTTAGTCACAACCAAATTAACTAGAAAGCACTCACAGAGCATATGCCTCCGCCACCGCCTGTGTACCTACCAATGAAAGTGCCCTCGGTTATATGACATGAAATAGTATATAGCCTTTTAGACAAAAAAGGTACATGTCTATCAAAATAGTGTGCCATTTAAACCACCGTATTATCATAATTTATTCAATTTATATATTATAGATTAATTTTACATATATGTTTATTGTTCCGAATCCAAACAAGGTCTATAAAAAGTTTAGAATAGTTCCTAGTAAGCTGAGCTAATATTTTATTCGATAACGGTATCCCACACAGACCGAAATTATAGTAATTTTCAAGTATTTACTATGAATTTTAGTAGTTTTATCGTATAAATTTTATCTCTTCATTATTTATCTTCTGAGTATAGAGTACAATTATATTTATCCAAAATGGTTTATAAGGAGTCTAGTCACAATTTAAATTTTATATTTATATTTATATTTTATATATTATAAAATATTTATATATTAAACATCGTGATGATTGCTTGTTTCAGAGATCTATTTATTTATCAGTTGTATCTAATAAATTGTTATGTATTAAAAATAAAAATAAACTTTACTATGTTACTTTGAAAGATATGTAAAACATAACCCTATCGTTTTGTATAAGTTTATTTTGTGGCATTTTTGCCCTGGCCATTGCAAAGACGCTATACTCTCCAGCAATGCCCCCTGCAGCCAAAACTACATTTAACCTCGGCATCATCTCTGTGATAACCTGAAAAAAGGAGAAATGTCCGACTTCCCTGCTTCTCTCATCACCAGGACGCCAACAATTCTGTACGAACACTAAGTAGAGAGCTTATCAATAAGACATTTCTCCAACAGAAACTGTAACAAGATGTGTTATTGTTGTGAAAGTGAATGATTGTGATTGACTCTAAGATCAAATGACTCATGAGAGAGTGTTTGCTACATATATTACACTATTCTTTTGTCAAAATGTATGTGGTAACCTCGATATATATATGGATATTAAAAATGAATATGAGAAACTGATTTGTTCCACATAGAATTTCTCTTTAGTAAATTGTATGTATCGTGGAAGTCGCATCTATGTGGTAATGTAAATGAGATTTTTTCGCTACAGCTCTAATTACTCTTTGGTAAAAAGTGAACCTCATTAAACTCTTAACATCACACGAATGCAATGTAGACTAATTAAGAATTTTGTGTAAAAAATTACTAATAGGGTATTGTAACACTGCATGCACATCTATGTAGTTTTCTATGCACATCTATGTAATTTTGATGATAAAATTATTGATGTAAGGCTGTGATAGTGATTTATGTTTCAATTAACACATTAAGTTCTGAGAAATGTTTGTCTGAGTACAAAAGTCATCAAGATAATAAAATAATAACGTATTACTAACAAAAACTAAAATCGGTTATTGGGCCAAGCCCATCTGCAGATGGGCCAGAAAGTGCATAGTATCAAATCCGTTATTGGGCCGCCCATCTGCAGATAACGGATCCTCATATTGGCCAAGCCCATCGGCAGATGGGCCAGATCCGCAAACGGGCTCCAATATATATATATATATATATATATTAAGAAAGGAAATCGTTTGAATGCTTAAATGCAGAAGTGCGGGCATTTTATACTCATGTGCCGCTATTATATACATTTGACTTTTTGAAGGTCTGCATGAATGTAGGTATATTTATATATATATGGTTATATAATATATTTATATATATTTCTATATATCAAAATACACATCATTCGATAAGTGCATTCTATCTCGATAGCTGTTACCTATCGCATGTGTAGTATGAGTTGTTTCGTTTTATTATTTCAATATATTATACAAGATAACTTGTACCCAAAATTCTGCTCTGACATGTACTTGGCCATGTGAAAAATGTGCACAAAAAATAAATTAAAATGCATATGATCATTTAAAAATATAAAATCTGAGAATGATAATGATATATAATGATAAAGATGATAAAAGGTTCATATATATATTGCTAAGCAACCGTACATATAGGGAACATTTACAAAATAATATACATTTACATATAAATATATATACACACACATATATATACAATAATGTTCCAATTTACCACAGGTGCAAAAGATGCCAGTTCATTTAATCTAGTTCACTTCTGAGCGGCCTAAAATTATGAAACAACTGAAAATAGTTTTGCCAATCAAAATGAAGCAGATAATCCATATATATATATATATATAGCCCGTTTCATTTAAGATTATATACATATAATATATTCAAGTGCATTTGAATACATTATGGCTGAAATACATGCATCTTGCACTTTTGTATATATATGTACAGGCTTGACATATTTTGTATATTTTACATTAGCTTATGCATGCATGTATATACAAATATCATATATGTATATATATATATATATATATATATATATATATTTTCTTAGAGGAGGTCTACTTATATGTGTCGCAAAACGCACTCATCGAACTATACCCTGCTGACCAAGTAAACCGTTAACCATATCTTTAAGCTATAATGTCATTTTATTCAGTTATCTTTTCAGGTAATTGTGTGAGAAAATAACTAATTTGTGAGCGTTTGGTGGTCCGCGACTCACAATTATGACCCGCGACACATTATACATGGAACAACGTAACCACAGATCCTTTGACACGGTGAACTATAACCAATATGTAATAGAAAATTATGAGCTGAATAAATTTGGTGGGGCACACATTGTATAGTTGGCAGCTGGATTCGTCTTGCCCAATTACCGATCAGGCAAAATAAAGACCTTCAAAGGAGTGAGCTATTTCACGAAGTACAAATTAGATTTGGAGAGGTTTTCTGTGGCCCCTGCTGGGGTTACGTAATAGTTTTTTAGCACGACCCAGGAGTGTTTATGAAATATTGTCATCGCCAAGCGCAACGGAGTGAACGAGTACCGCACTGAATTCTTCTCGACATTTGGTTGGGTATAAAAACAATTAGTCCCAGCGTCCCACTGCGGAGCGCTGTGACAAATAGAGTTCAGCTGTTTTGAGTATTTTCCTTGGGGAATATTGCCATATTTACCGCAAGACATAGCACCCCCACCTCGCCTAATATACCGGGCCTGACCCTAACACCCCCTCTGACCCCTATCACGCCGTCAGGCGCTCGTGTAACTGAGAAAGGATCGGATAGCAATTATATTAATTCGTTTCTTTGTAGAATTTCTCGCGTTGCTCCTGTTGAGGTTTGATGAGGCATGTTCGCTGTCTCGTCGTATTACGCTAGGTCGTACTTTACAAGTAGAACCGGTGCTCTGCAGACCAAACATACGTGTACTGCTTATGGGCTTCCACAGAGGAAATATTTCCTTTTCTTTGAATTACAGTCCACTAATAAACTATAAACGCACTAAACTAGTTTGATAATTTCATATCTAAACATTTAATTATCTGTTACAAAGTTTTAAATTTGATTAAGTTTGGAGCATATAATTCTCTTTGATTTATATATTTTATGGTGCAACAGTATGCTAAAGCACTATTGAGCATTCTTTCTTATTCAAATATACACACACATATATATTTATATATTAAAATATAAAAAATAAACAAATACTAGTATACAAGATAGTATATAAACGATATGCTCATATATATGTAAATGCTCATGCATGTATGTGCATGGTCCATATATAATAATAGTATGAAGCAAAGTGTCTTTTAAATTTAAATTTTGGAGAATATAGACCGAACTTTATACATACTCACATAAGAAAGTAGTTTGGGGTGTCATATCATTCAGAATAAACTAATCGTAAATTCGTCATGTGTCAATATTGAAGAGAAACAGTTTTTGATAATATAAAATCCTCCAAATGTACGTATTTCTCAAAGATCGACCTGGACAGTCGAGTGGAAAAACGCTTGGCTCTCTCCGCTGGCGACCCGGTTTCGATCCCCCGTGTGGCTATGAGAGTGCACGGGTTGTGGTGGCCCGTCCAAGGCCGGTGGTTTTCTCCAGGTTCTCCGGTTTCCTCCATCCCCTATAGACTAACGAACGCCATCATCGGAGTCATAGAGAGTGCTTTAATTAGTTATAATAACTTTTTTGTACAATCCATGTTGAACAAATAAGTTTATTTTTAAAGAAAGTGGGTAACTGCAAGAACAACGGCTAAAAATCATATATCTCTAACTTAGTTATATCCTGTAAATATGATAAATCTTTCCAGATGAAATGAAAACACGTTTTCAAGGAAACACATCGTTTTATTTAGTTGTTAAGATCCACTAGTAAAAAATGTGCAACAGCCAAAAAGCATTAGCATATCTATGCACCTAAATAATATACTTTTGCATAAGTGATACAGAGTTAGTTAACACGTCACCCAGTTCTCTCTAATCCGCACACACAATAATGGTGACAAGAATGAACATCCCAGGGGCCCTGTAGGCTTATAGGGTGAACTGTTCTTTGTGGTTTTGATTGGCGGCAGCTGATGTATAACATCTTTTTAAATGTCCCTTAATATATCAAATAAGTATTGTATTATATTCTATAAATTAAAAATGCACTTTCCCTTGACAATTCATAATGCTGAAAGTATGGAAAATATTCATTGGTCATTAGAATACGTAATAAATGTTGAGATTCAAACATTGCTAACATCTTGGAATGACATATAAAAACAAGACAGTCCAAGAATGTAGACCCTGGGCATGCTGCCATCTCGGAAGTGAAGAATACACTATTTTTGATATTTTCTCCTGTTAAGAGCTTTCACACATTCACGGGTAGCAACACGGATGATCCCGGATCACCCTTCCCGGATCATCCATGTTATCTCTGGCATCATCCGTGTTATCTCCGGCATCATCCGTGTTATCCCCGGCATCACCGTGTTATCTCCGGCATCACCGTGTTATCTCCGGCATCATCCGTGTTATCTCCGGCATCATCCATTTTATCTCAGGCATCATCCGTGTTATCTCCGGCATCATCCGTGTTATCTCCGGCATCAACTTGTTATCTCCGGCATCATCCGTGTTATCTCCGGCATCACCGTGTTATCTCCGGCATCATCCGTGTTATCTCCGGCATCATCCATGTTATCTCCGGCATCATCCGTGTTATCCCCAGCACCATCCGTGTTATCTCCGGCATCATCCGTGTTATCTCCAGCATCGCCGTGTAAACACCGTGCAGGTATCCGGTGTGATCCTTTGGTGCACGGGCATGTTTGATGAAAAATTATATTTCTAGAATCCGGATCATATTCGCTCTGGATCGAAATATCGCAGAGAACTTGCTTTAATGTTCGAGTGGAATTATGCTGTATATTTTTCAGATAGCTATACATACAGCCCGGCCCGATTGTAATACACTCGCCCGTGAAATATGCACAAGTTTACTTTACAAGGAGAGCCGGTGCTCTGCAGACGAAACATACTGCTTATGGGCTTCCACAGAGGAAATATTTTTACTTTTCTATGAATTACAGTCCACTTATAAACTATAAACGTACTACCGGCTTCTGTGGCTCAGGGGTAGAGCGCAGGACTCAAAGCCGGGAGATCGTGGGTTCGAAACTCAGCCGAGGCGGTGAGGTTTTTCACGGTCGGTCCCCACCTAGGGTGAGCGCTCTGCAGGAAGCGAGTGCGTCTTTGGGGGTTTCCTCGGTGTTATGACCCAGCAATGGGGTAGACACCGGGCCTGGGTGATACCAGGATACAAAATAAAATGATAGGAAGCGAGTGCTACCGCCCTGTCAAGTAGTCCCAAACCAAAATGGAAACTCTGCAGATGTATATACTTAGGTTAAGAATTAGATAAGTCAGCATTAAAAAATGGAGGCGGTTACCTCCACCAAAAAAAATAAAATAAAAAAAACTATAAACGTACTACACTAGTTTGAATATTCCATATCTTAACATTTAACGATCTGTTAAAATTTTTAAAATTTGATTAAGTTTGGAGCATCTGGTTCTTTCTGCTTTAAATATTTTGTGGTGCAACAGTATGTGCATGTTAAATCACTATTGAGCATTCCTCCTTATTTAATATATATTTACATATATATATTAAAATATAAAAAATAAACAAATACACAAGTTTATAAACGATATGCTCCTATATGTGTCAATGCTCATGTATTTACATGGTCCATATATAATAACAGTATGAAGCAAGACGTATTATTTTAAATTTAGGAGAATATAGACCGGACTTTTTATTTTTTTAACAAATTTAAAAATATTATCGCGTATAATTTGGCAGAATTTGGCATACGAACGAGAACATGAGAGCATAGTTTACCCGAGATATCCAAGTGACTACATGTATACGGTTTTTCTTATTCATATGCTGTTGTTTATTTAAGATGTTTCTTCCATTGATGCAATATGTACCCTTAGAAAAAAAGGGTTACATGTAGAACCCTCAAGGGTTCTTTAGAGCGGAACCAGTGGTGAATCCTTAGAGGTGCCAGGTAGAACCCTCTAGCCAGGGTTCTTTTGGGAACCCTCTCCGGGGGTTCTTTTGGGAACCCTAGCTATAAGGGTTCTATATGCATGTATAAACCTGATAGTGGGTGCTTCTAACAACCATACAGAAGGGTTCTTCCTGGAACCATTTATTCATAAAAGTTTCTAGAGGATCATATATATATATATATATATATATATATATATTTAAGTAAGTATATCTGGGACATCATATCATATCATTTAGAATAAACTAAAAATACGTCATATGTCCTTGCATATTGAAGGGAACAGATTTGATATATGAAATACATGTTTCTCAAAGAAAGTGGGTAATTGCAGGAACAACGGCTAAACATCATATCTCTGACTTAGTTATATCCTGTAAATATGATAAATCCTTCCAGATGAAAAGAAAACACTTTTTTTTAAGAAAACACATCGTTTTACTTATAGTTGCTATGATCCACTGGTTAAAATAGTGCAACAGCCAAAAAAATATTAGCATATGTATGCACCTTAATAATATATTTTGGCATATGTGATATAGAGTACTGAACTCCCTCATCCGCACATACACACAAAAATGGTGACAAGAACGAACATCCAAGGGGCTCTATAGGCCTATAGGAGTACTATTCTTTAGGGTTTTGATTGCTGGTAACTGATGTACAACACTGTTCAGATGTCCCATTATGTATCAAAAGAGTATTGCATTATATTCTATAAAATATAAAAATGCACTTTTCCTTGACAATTCATAATGCTGTATTTGAAATGCAATTGAAAATATTCATTATTCATCAGAATACGTAATAAATGTCGAGATTCAAACATTGCTTGGAATGATATAGAAACAAGACAGTCCAAGAATGTAGACCCTCGCTATGCTGCCATCTGGGCAGTGAAGAATACACTATTTTTGATAATTTCTCCTGTTAAGGAGCTTTCACAAATAACGGATAGCAACACGAATGATCCCGGATCATCGTTCCGGGAGTATATGCATTGTAATACACTCGCCCGCGAAATATGCACAAGTTTGGACACTAACATATCAAGTAAGTTATATATATATATGTAGTGTATCCTCGTGTATCCGCCAACTTCTAGTTGATCAATGGTGCAAATGCATGGGGTTGGCGGAGTAGCTGAGATCAAAACAAATAACGATCGTAGGCCTGTCTTTCTCTTTATTAACTGTTCATATAAAAAATAACAGTTTGAAACTGTTATGCATACTGTGTTTGTACGCAGTAACCATGTTTACAAACAACGCGAATACAACAGCGTGTACAATTTATTTACAAAAACGTTTTAATATTCATGAGAACAATAAAAAAGCATACCAAGATCTTACGAACTAAATTTCTATATTGTCCCCTTTCTTGCTGTTCTCTGCCTCCGAAATATGATAAAAGGTGTATTGTTTCCTTCTCTGTGCATGCTGTCCTGTAATTCATTGTGTCCTGTAATTCGTTGTGTCCTGTAATTCGTTGTTTCCTGTAATTCGTTGGTCCATTCCGTTAAATGCGTCTGTGGCTGAATGCATGTAACTGTCTGGCGTTAACATAAAACGTAGAATGGTGTTCGAGACCTGTGCGCTGTTCGGGGGATTTCGGCGGCAGTAGGAGGAACTATTTCTCCAGGTTCAGAGGTCAGACTGGGCGTGTTGTCATTGTCTGTCACTCTGTTCAAAATATTTTGAAAGATATTTTGAAAAGTCATATTTTGTGCAGCCCATTTGGTTCATGCATAATATGTACATTTATTATATTAGTGCTTATTTCTCCAGAGATCATTAAAAAAAATTTAACTAAGATATAAATCAGAATCATTTTTCACAGATGTTTCTGATTTTACTAAGATACCTATGAAAGGTTTGAAAAAATATACCTTTTATATGCATACGTTCAGATGCATGAACACACCACAGCAAACATGAGCCAGACCTAATAGGTGGCGACATCTGTGAAATGGACAAGAACTAATCTGCCTCTGTGTCGGGAGACGACGGATTGAAGCCCTATAATTATTGCAAATATAACTACCAATCTTTATCAACAGTACATCTCAAACAGAGATAACCCTTCATCCATAAATTTAATTGTAAAATTTTTGGTCTCAGAATTGAACATTATCCTTTTTTGCACAAAAGCCCTGTTGTTTCAGTGCAAACTCATTGTAAAAATATATTTTGGACATTGTCACTTGTTTAAGTACACAATACAGATTAACATGCGGGAGTCGGCAAACGAAAATTTGATCGACCCAACGGCAGAAAACGAGTGTGCATCTTATATATCGGTGACTGTAGCAGCAGTTTTGCCCTACCGACTACGACTAAGTGACAGAGCTGGTCAGATCGAAAATTGCGACTAAAATCTGGACGAAGACACCCAATTTTTTTTACCACACACACGCACGCACGCACACACACACACACACACACACACACACACACACACACATACAAGAGGAATCATCATACAGTTTTGGTTTATTACTAATAATACGTACCACGTAGAATAAAGATGCCATGATTACTAAGGATACACATACATTTTGTCTCGCAGCCAAGCATATATGTCTGTCACTGGTTTACGTACACAATACAGATTAACATGCGGGAGTCGGCAAACGAAAATTTGATCGACCCAACGGCAGAAAACGAGTGTGCATCTTATATAGCGGTGACTGTAGCAGCAGTTTTGCCCTACCGACTACGACTAAGTGACAGAGCTGGTCAGATCGAAAATTGCGACTAAAATCTGGACGAAGACACCCAATTTTTTTTACCACACACACGCACGCACGCACGCACACACACACACACACACACACACACACAAGAGGAATCATCATACAGTTTTGGTTTATTACTAATAATACGTACCACGTAGAATAAAGATGCCATGATTACTAAGGATACACATACATTTTGTCTCGCAGCCAAGCATATATGTCTGTCATATATGGCTTCTGTGACTGTTCATGGTCATCAGATATCGATGGGGTTCATATACTGCTTTGTCCATTCACATATTTTCATGTAACTCTGTGAATTTCTGTCTCATCGTTAATATCTCCGACTGTGTAAGACTATAAATTTATATAAAATGTTTTACCCTATAGTGGTTCTTGTTCGCTGACACAGACCTATCCTTTCCGTCCAGTTTAAATTTTTCGGAGTGGTGTATTCATGATAATATCTCAGAGGGGCGCAGTTTCCTTTTGCAGTGTATGTGTGGGGGAGGGGGGGGGGAGAATTTTCGAAGCCCAACCTCCCCAACTCACAACACCATTTAACTATGAGGTGTATCGAGAACCCAGTTCTAGTGTTGCGGGAGGTAAGTATATTTTCAGGGCGGGTATTGGGCGAGCGGATTTCATGGAGGTGTTGGGGGGGGGGTCCCCCTTGAGCGCTGTGGAAAGCTTAATACGTTTCATTTAATATTTTAAACAATTTGAAGGACTCTGGGTATAAAATAATATAGGGATTATGCTGGCCTCAAACCAACAACAAGTAAAAACCTTTGGCCTAAAAATATCCAGGGAGAGGGAGTTCTGTGTCTCCGATGGATCCGCCACTATAATCTGTTCAACGTAAGGGTGGCCACTAAAACTTAGCATTGTTTTCAAAATTTTCAGATTGGTTCTAAAAAAATATAAGCTGTAATGAAGGAATGTGGCACCCAGGAGTTTATAGAGTTTATATAAAATCCTTGGTGCAACAGCCGAATTACTTAATAATAAAACAAAATCAAACTGTTTTAGAAATGCAAAAAAAAAACAGTATATGTGAAAACATATCATTTTTTTCACATCTCAACCCCGCTTATGTACAATCAAGTTACTTGTCTCATTCATAAAACAATTGTATTTAAAAGCTGCTGATAGGTTTATTAGGGTTTATTTTCATAAATAATCTGAATAATATGAAGAGACGTTACTTAGCCACAATATCTATAGAATGCTATTAAGTACATTAGTTTTCGGGAGGTTCTTCGTCTCGTATTAGGACTTTTACTTAGTTTTTGATGCATCAATTCAGTGTCAAACTGCGCGTGTGATCAAATATTTATATCTTGTCTTATTTCTCTGAAAACCCACAAGTGAAAATGTTAAGGCCAATATGCATTTATAGACTTTTAATCTTTTTTTAAAGGCAGTATTTTCTCGGCGGAGAAATAAGTCATTCTTTCAACGCTAACGCTGTCAATTTTAATGCAATGGCATTTGCAAAATCTGGGCACCACCGAGTGTAGTTTCTCATATGGCTACCAGATGACGCCACAGGTCGCTCGTGACCTTTTCGGGAAGGCTGCATTCATATATATGGTTATGATATCGGAGGGAAAACATTTTCGTATGTTTTTATACATTTATATGATGATATTGTTAATGTACAATGTAATATATAATTTAACTGTTATTCATTCCGTTATGGATAAGCCACGTTTAAATTGTACAACTAAAGATTCATAATCATTTACAATAATAAATGTTTGTTATCTCTAGCATTTTTTTTTCATTTTGGCTGAATACTTTAAAGTTCCCCAGCAAGACTATCCCAGCACATGTCTCATATGGTGTCATGGTTCTGTGTGTGAGTTAACACAGTCAACGTATGTCTTTTTGATATACAAGAAAACGTGACCAGCGGTCCAATCATTAGCGTGCGCGACAACTCCAAAAGAAGAAGTAACGTAAAAGAAGAGAAACAGAAGACACACTGGTTGGAAACTTGAAACATTTAGTATTGTGAAGTAGCGCCTGGTATGGCCACCTGGTTAAGAGTGCAATATTTTTGTTTTGTACCAGTGTTTGTGCCCAATGCAAGCTAATTAACTCACGTGCGCAGAAGTAAAAAAGAAAGAAAATATCCAGTTACCATTTAAAAAAAGATAGAGAAAAAAAGCCATATTTCATGCATGTTTAATATACCTGGGTCTCGACCCCCCCCCCCCCCCCCCCCCGCTCTTAACCAACGATCTTTTTTTGACAATTTTTATGCATGACACCCGTTGACCCCTCCCTGCAAAAAATCCTGGATCCGCGCCTGCATAACATATAGCCTCTTTGCGGGGATAACAAATACATTTTTCTGTTTAGATACTGTTGCGAAAACGTTCTTTTAAAAATTAATACAACCAACTGCAGGGAGATGGCGCCACATGTAATATCGAAACGATCCAGCGTGTTAAAAATAAGTGTATAAGGAGCATATAGAAAGAGGGAAATTTTCAATTAGATATTTAAAAAATAGATCTTTACTCGAATATAATAATCACATATTTGATGAAATATAATAATCACATATTTGCTGAAATATAATAACCAGATCTTCAAAGAAAAATACACTGTTCTTTATCCCATTTCTGACCAAATAAACGTATATATTGTTATATTACTATCCAAATCAGATGAACAATAAAGCAAAGAATTCATGTACATTTATATATTTATATTTCTCATAAGCTGTATACTCAGTATAGTTATTTTAGAATAGTAAGTATCACAGAACTGAATTTAATTTATTATTATTATTATTATTATAATTAGTAGTAGTAGTAGTAGTAGTAGTAGTAGTAGTAGTATTGTTGTTATTAAAATTATTAATATTATTATTATTATTATTATTATTATTATTATTATTATTATTATTATTATTATTGTTATTATTATCATGCACAAAATATATAGGAACGTATGCAATAAACCTGCTCAAAGTATCCTGTACCCTTGCAGTGTACTAGTGAATAAATTATAAATATATATCACATATCAATTCAAAGTCCGTTCAAAGAAAACATTGGAATGTTATAAAACCATGTTTTAAGATATAATATAACATATAATGACACCATTGGATGGAATAGTAATGGGACCATTTGGATGTTTTAATATAAGATATAAGGGAAAGTATAGTACGCTTCTAAAATTTAGAATAAATGAGATGACATCTAATGGATTCAGCTTAAACTAATATATATATCTCTAGCATTGCCGCAGAAATGTTGATTACTAGCATAATATACGTTACATGAAATATTAAGAAACACGTGAGGCGTCATCTATGTACATATATATATATATATATATTATAAATATATTAGAAATGCATTTAGCATGGAATATTCTACGTATATATATTAAATATTTAAAAAGTCGCCCAATGTGTGTGAATGTATATATATATATATATATATATATATATATATATATATAAATATATATATATACACACACAGTGAAACCTCGTTGTGTCGAAGTTGAAGGGACCCTCAGAAAACTTCGACACATCCGAGGTTCGACACAAGCGGATTTTATTTGGTAATAATTTAACTAGTGTTGACCGGATTATCGAGTCTGTAACTTCGACATAAGCGGGGTCTTCGACCTAAGCGAGTTCGATATATATATATATATATATATATATATATATATATATATATATATATATATATAGACACACACAATTGATGATATTATATGCTTTTGCATTTTTATATATATATAGGACAATATATACATACATGTATATATATATATATATATATATATATATATATATATAAATAATGGGATATACAAAGTGGATTTGTCTCTTGGCTATATGGCCACAGCACACAGCACAAGAGTCTGCTCATATTTATCTGCGTCCGGCCGTGACACAATACGAAATACAGCTTATTATAAGGGCATAACATAACATCAAGAATGGCGAATGAGAAATCAAATGTTGAAAAATGTAATAACTATATTAATATATATGAATATATGTAAATAGAATAAATACAAGGTAAATGAAATCATTCGACCAATATTTGCGATTTTCGATTATTTTCCCCACTTTGAAACATCAAACATGACTTTACAACCAATTCCTGACATTAATTTTAAGTTCAAATTATATTTATAAATTAGGCACAATATATAATTACAAATAACTTGAGGTACAGAAACTGCGGGGAACGCATGCAAATAACCGGCACGTGGATTCTGTTGGTGTTTTTATGTTTATCTTTTCTATTTTGACCAATGGGAATACACGCGGGTCTATCCACTCTAAAATGTTACAATTTCATAATATATATTGGAACATTTGCTCATTCAGACACAAGATTCATTTTACATAAATTGGTTGCTTGGTTTAATTGATAAGTCTTTGATCCGTCGGGGAGCTTTGTGGGTTTGAATAACAGAATGTCTTAGTTTTAGTGTCTATATTATTCGAGTCGCTGCTTTTGGGTAGCGTTCCTTTTTATAAGCACCAAGTGAACTTTTATTCTAACGACCAGTTGACGCTCAGCTGTTCGCTTACGACATGTTGTTTGATCTTTCAACAAGTGTTTCTTGTGACCTGATGAACATTTCGGCGAAATTAGCTAGCTACCGTAAGTACTCGGGTAACGACTAATAAAACAGCACTTGATCTTGAGGCGAAAAAGTAAGGGGCGGGACCCCGGCCGTATCAGTGAAATTCAAGTCTCAAATCTATTTTCTTACCCTTTGAAGTTAGCAGCAAAACCTCATTCTTCAATTTACTTTTACAATTGCGCAATGTAATTAGGGGTGTGCTTACGGTAGAACGAGACCCGCGAGCAGACGACAGTTCCGCGATAGAATTTGTCACAGCTCATTTGGTGGGAAGCCGGCTCGGGCCACAATCATGGGTTAGCATTCAAAACCGCCCCTTGCGTTTATCGACAAAAGTACAAAGCAAGAACAGAGAAAAGTCATCGGGCAATATCCTGTTCGGTCCGCTCATTTGACATAAGGCAGATCGAGGTCACGTGGTCACTTCAAAGGTCCCAGTGCAGCCCCGAGGAGAGGAGATAGAAATTGTTTTGTCATTTGTGACCAGGGTAGTGATTATTCCATAGAGGCAGCGGTCAGTTGTAAAATGACTTGCCCAAGGACCATATTGCACGTCAACTTGTGGCGCATGCTCAAAGTACTAATTAATTCGCCGCTCCTTGATAGCAATCCAATGTCAATACCTAATCAACATTTAATTACGGCTGCTTCCTTCAGAGATGCGCCGTAATCAAACACCACCCCAAATGAATCCTCAAGAGATAAAACGGATGTGAAAATGCTATTACGCAAGTCCCCACCGCCTTGTTAAATAATAAAATGCCATTTAGACGCGTCTACAGGTGTTTAACTTTCTCTGGTTTTAAGGAAGTGTCTCTGTCTGATGATATTTTATCGGGTATTAAATTCATAAATAGCACAAAAAAGATCGTATAAATGTTTATAGTATCGAAATCATTGGCAATCCAACGGCTCTAAATGACTAAACATCACAGCATGTAGAAAGGCCTTTTTGTCGTCCAATGGAACAAAACTGCAAAGCGACTGCAAATATGTGGCCTCAAACTGGTGAAGAGAATATATAAAGAACAAAGTTATTTTAAAAAGTCTATTTTACTTTGGAAAGAAAATGAAACAAAATAAAACCGTATACATCAACATCACTTTAGCCATTGATAGCAAAGCATCTGCAGTGGTTCGAATTTATATGTAATTGACAATTACAGTTATTCTGCAGAGAGAGAGCTGGGGGGGGGGAGCGTGAGAGTGACTTACTGGCTCGATACACATACACACACGCATACATATAAAGTTCCTAAATACTTTGTAATTGTGCAGATAATTATCCGAAATACTATACACATATATACGCTGTGCTTTGTGCCCATGTACTATACCTATATCCACAAGCATTCCTTTCATTACTAATCTGACCTCGTCCGAATTATCCAGGCTATCGTTCTCGACACTCCGTTTTTATGTGTAAAGTAACAGTTACATTTTACTTTGAGGCCGTGTGCTCAACAGTCTGGTTACATTATTCAGGTACATTATAAGCTTTTAATAACAAATGGAATATAATATACCAAACAAATATATTTATATATTCATATTACATATAATATTCAGTATATAATATATATGATAAATGATATAAAGAATATAATATATACAACACATATTAACGCACATAAATACCCAAATATATAAAATATACATGTATATATAGGGGTAATATGTTACATGTATATACGTAATATGTATGAGTGATATGTTAATTTTATTTGTAATTTACCTCATGAAGGTATTTATTATAACTCCATGCATGATTACCTGTCTGTTATAGCATTGCGTATATATATGTCTTGTAAACTGGTAAACATTATAGATATAGTATTATAGAGGAATTGCAAATCGGTCGTTTTCTTTCATAATCGATTAAATCGATTGGCTTTTGCCTAATCGATCACAAACGTTTAGGCATGCACATCCAAAGGAATCATATCATGCGGAAAGAAAATTCTAATTTTGTCGGAAAAAAATAAGAAAGACGGGGTATACAAAACAACGAACAGCATTAAACCCTAACCTTGTGCAACGAATTAGTGTCAACAACCCGGCCAGTTCCTTGACCTTTCAGCGTGATGTACAAATTAACCTGAATATAATCGCTCTATGTTTTAGGTATAATTCTTTAAAACAAAATTACAGAAATGTAGATAATACATGAAATAATCGATTAATAATCGATTATTAGTCGTTTTATCTCTATCAATCATTTAATATGATTTTACAACCGATTCGTATATAATAAGTTTCAAGTACTATTTTGTATCCAGGTGTTATGATTAATGTTAACATATGTACACATATCGGGTCTTGAATCATATGAAATTGCATTGTTTCCCGCTTCAACATATGTTGCACACTTCACTGAGCTCTTGTAAGTGACGTGATGACAATCATATTATATTTATTCCATGTCTGTTGGTTTTGTCATTTTATCCGCTGAGCGGATCACTGGGTCGTCATTGTGCCCGTAATTGTATTTGTAAATTCTGTGTGACCTAACAAGACGATCAAATATCACTCCAGTTAAAAAGCCTTGCATACAGAAACAAGTCACTCATTTCAACACTTGCTCCTGCGCGTGGCCGCACGTGGTTAAATCACACCTGGCTAAACGCGCCTTATGAATATGCAAATTGAGTCTCCTATAGGTTCTGCGGTAAAGACACGAGAAAGATTTTACTCTTGGACAGTTTCTTTATGACTACCTTATTTGGACTGAAGTCTTGGTGTCTCAAGTTACAGATCACGCGACCAACTGTGACAGTGATACCGTGTCAAGGTGGCTGAGTTATTTACACTTATATGGACTTTTTCTCGCATGTAAACACGTCTGTCAATGCACATTAAATCTGCCATTAATGTGTTGTTAGATACACGTATAGTGGCCTCAGCCTTTGTTGTGAGGAAATTACTTTACCCTTCCGTTTTCCCAGAGGGTCATTGACCTAAAACATAGGTTAGAGCGTAATTGTTACCTTATAATGCGCGAAAGAGCCCGGTCGTTGCTATTGGGGTTTTTTGTTTACTTTATTATAACGAAGGTATAAATCAGGTATCAGTTTAAAATTTAGATTTGGGAATTTACGTTATACCTCCGCGATAATTGCCATATTATGTTCTCCATTGCTTATACTACTCTTTTGTTTTCTTTTATCTAAAGATCCATGTATACGGTTTCAAATTAAAGACTATATATGCATGAGACATATGTACGATTATTCGAGTTTAGAACACATCTCTGTATACCGGCTTTGTAGCATAAAACCCTGTTGACAATGCCTTCATTACCTTATGTTGTTCATATATATAGGTGCTTATATCAAATGGTTCTTTTTGGTGACCATGAGTTTTCATGAGGTAAGTATATTTAAAAATAACCTCTTATATAATGGTTTTGAACAGCTCAAGAACAGCTAAAATATGCTCGTTTTAAACATTTAGCAGTTTATATTTTCTTAACATTTCCTTCAATCTTATCATTAACCTACACATAGAACATCCATTATCAGATTTATTATTTATTATATACTCGCTAAATCTTAACAATCTGACGAGGGTCCATGACAACGAGTAGAGACTCGTGTTCGATATTATAGGCAGACAGTATGACAGGTCCTATATTATTTATAATGTTAATATTGATTTACGCGTAACAAAGATATATGTTAATCTTTTATATTTAACATTTCGTTGGCCTTTTGACTTAATACTTCCAAGTGACTAATTCTTGTTGTTTTCTCCTACCTATGTTCTCGTATAATAAACAATCTTGTTTATATACTGGTCTTACACCAAATGTGGCTGATTCCGATATACTTTCAGGCTTGGTTTACATAGTTCACAGTCTTCACGTCCCCAGTATTAAATCATTCATTTCAGTGACTAGGCTTTATTTTTTCTTCTATTAAAATGTCTATTTATAACTCCACATGCAGTAACATTATAATCAATCACGGCGGTGAAGGCATGCTCAAAAGACCGATCGTTACGTCATACGCTGTAACAAACGTTCTCTTTAAAGTACTGTTAACGTGAACAGTGTTATAAGCACTCACACTTAGGAATCTGTAGTAAAATCTACTGAAACAGAGTTTGGCTTAGCGATTCCACAAATAGCAGATCAGTTGCTGATACGCTCTCTCACTGGGCGATATTCATATTTGTATTGCAAATGTATTGCAAAAGCCTGTCAAAAAGTCTTAATGAATCTTCAAACCCGCGGAGTTAATCATTACTGTTAAAAAACTGACATTTGGAGTTGACATTTTGACTTTGGAGTTTCTTTTCTATTTGTAGTATGATTTATATATATATATATATATATATATATATATATATATATATATATATATATATAATATTTATATAATTTATAAATAAGGCGCGATGAAACGACCTAAAGTGATATATATATTTGTACATGGCCAGCTAATTAAGTAAAACGGACGGAAAATATTTTTAAAATTTTAAGCTCGAACACGACAAAAAGTCTTTAACCTTGCATTTAATCAGGTCATACTAATTAAATTGCATTGCATTTACTATAGATACTATATATAGGATGGAATTTTTAGGTCCTCTTGATATTTCATCATTTTTTTTTTTATTGCAGCCTTTCGGGACCGAACCAAGAATGAACCTCAAGAAATGAAATCAAGTTAATGAGTCATCAGCTGGTCTGCTCCTATAAGCTGCATGGCGAAAGAAGGTCAAGATGACGTTCGCGCTGAGTTGGTTGACTGAAACGAAACCCAGGACGTAAAATCTCAAAACAGTTATGTATTCGAACCAATACCACCAGAGTCCGAGTGCAAGTCCGAGTCCAGGCTACACGAGTCCAGGTCCAAGTCCGAGTCCTTATGGTTCGAGTCTATAAGACCATCTTCTTCGAGTCCGAATCATCACGGACCCAACTCGAGGTCCGACTCCGAGTCCAATGAAATCGACTTATTATAGTACATTTAAAATATACATTTGAGTTAACCATAAGTATTTATATGTTAGCTCGGCTGATGCAGGGCTAAAGTTTGGTATACTATTTTTTTGTATGTGTATTTAGTCTTTTTATTATTTGTTTAAATATGTATATAAATGATTTTTCTAATATGTCACCAAACTTTCCTTCCACTGGACTTGAGATGTACTCGCCCTGATTTCTTGAATCCATACCTTCGAGTCCGAGTACAAGTTCAGACTCGAATCATCCAACGCTGGTACAAAATACAGACTATAAATAATAATAGAGAATAAAATTTATGCTAGTATAGTATGGTGCTGTGATGTGGGACTCGAGTCTGGCAAGGACTCGGACTTGGACTCGATGATCCTGGATATGGACACGGACTCGAGAAATCAGGCTCAGTCCATCTCAAGACTAGCAGAACATAACCTTGGTCACCAAAGGTCAGACGTTAAAAGAAAATAAAACATAATGAAAGATTATATTGACAGAATATTACGAACACAATTAGATATGACTGATCGCATAATCCGTTGTGATTATTTTTTCTTTGTTGGTCCATATATGGAATGTCCAAAACTGGATGGACCTTTGATTATATAGGTAATTTTACATTTAACTGAAATAGCAAACGTGAAGTAACATAATGGATACACAAATATAAAATTCTATTTTTTTAAATAAATTACTACAATTTTAATTGGACTTTGACTTTGTTTTCCAAAAGACTCAGGGACTCGATAGGCCCTGTCTCGACAGGCCTGGACTCGACAAGCCTGGACTCGACAAGCCTGGACTCGACAAGCCTGGACTCTACAGGCCTGGGCTCGACAGGCCTGTAATCGACAGGCCTGTAATCGACAAGCCTGCACTCGACAGGCCTGGGCTCGACAGGCCTGGACTCGACAAGCCTGGATTCGACAGGCCTAAACTCGACAAGCCTGGACTCGACAAGCCTTGGCCCGACAGGCCTTGGCTCGACAAGCCTGGACTCGACAGGCCTGGACTCAGACTCGGACAGTGTGAACTCGGACTACATCAAAGTTACGGTGGTTTAAGCTGAGGTATAGAGGAGAAAACGGAGAAAATGTAAATGCTGATAATTGGTTTATGGTTGGTCTAGGTTTGGCAGGTGTCGACCAAGATGTTATATACCGGTGGTACTGCTACTGCACTAAAAACACAGGGCTGTTAAGTCAACAGCTTATAAGGGTTGTGAAATGGGTGTACCTAAATCAACAACTAAGATTGTGAAAGTATCCATTTGTCACAGGGTTGTCACAGGGTCTCAAATGTTTGCTGTAAATCTGTAATCTACTGATGGATCTGTTTTACTATCTCACTCGGAATTACGTTTTGATTGCTATCTGTCTTTATAAAGTAAGATTGAATACATATTAAAGCTGCCTTGAACCTTATATTTTAAAGTATTACTATGAAGATGACTCTTACTTGACATTTTAAAAAAGATAACCTAACTCAGCGCAATTACTTAATAGCTATAAGGCCAAAACAAAGGTATGGTTCTCAGGCACTTTTTTTAGAAATAAGTGCGGGCGGGATATATATATATATATATATATATATATATATATATATATATATATATATATATTTGTATGTTTCATTAAAATATCATATGATCCAGGAAAGGCATGATAATAACAGATTTTTTTTTGCTAAACAGGTAAAAGCACTACACATAACAAAGGAAATCTTATCAAAATTGTATTATTTAATCTTCTTGATAGATGAAAATAAAAATAAAAAATTTTGATGCGGGGGAGGGGGTGTCAAAATTGACGCTGGCGGTGCCTGAGAACCATACATTTTTTTGGCTTAGATCATTGTGCGTGCGCGTCGTACGCGCTTTGCGGGTCGCTCTGCACAAAGGGGACATATATTACCAGCAGTTGTAAATGTACTAATGTTCAAACAAAATTAATTGGTCATTACCCGTATTTAACAATGCATATGATGAGTTTGTGATATAGCCTGCAGTTTTTCCAAGTGCTAGTAAGGCAATGAGAGTCATGAAACGTTATGCGATCTGTCAGGACCTTTCTCAATTATGAAGACAATTGTATGGTTTAAAATTTACACCTGCAGGCCTTTTTTTTTTGGCTTTATGGACACTCGGCCGATGTTTCCTTCTCAATAAAACTTTTGCTGTCTTAATAGTCACCCCTCTGTACTAATAGGACCGGACTGAGGGGGCAGTAAATTCACGCCACATGGTGTCTCAGACTTCTATGTAGAATTACTTTTAAGTGCCTCCGCCATTTTGATTTCACACCCAAGTGCAGTCTCACCTGCGATGACAGCCGTAAATATTCTATAAAACGGGTATAAACGACAGCCGTAAATATTCCATAAAATAGAAATGAACACGAAAACCTCGCGGTCTCGCGTCCTTACGGTATCGTCTGCCTTCGCGAGACCACGTGACCTAATTTTGCATCTGGTTTAACATCTTGATTCCGTAATGATGGCGGTTATTGAAAACAAATACGTTTGTTTAAACATCTGCCGATCTGGAATTTTATGTCGCAATAAAATTTTATTTCTACTTCTGAAAAGGAGGTTTCGTTTTGTTGTCTCCTCTGATGTCCAACATACCACCGATACCCTGTAGGTCCAGTAACTGCCGGCTGTTAAACGCAATTTAGCTGAATTAAATTAGGTTATTAATATTGCAGAGGATGTATAAAGATGTCACAGTTTCTGAATGCATCCGGGTGCTCTCACAATAGTTAAGCTATCATCTAACATTTCGGTCATTATATGAACTTGCCTCTGTGATTGCTCTCTTCGGAAACGAATGCGGTAAAATCGCTATCAAATCAACTCGAAAATGTTACATATTGTTTGTTATATATTATATATATATATATTATTTTAATTACATATTAATAATATTATATTATATTATATTAAAATCATTTTACTATATTATATTATAATATATTAAAAATTTCATACTGTAAATATCATTAATTAAATATCATACTATAAATTTCATACTATAAATATTATACTATAAAATCATACTTTATTATTCAATATTATATTATACATATCTTATATTTGTATTGTAGTGTGTTGTATTGTATTTTATTGTATCATACTATAAATTTCATACTATAAATATTATACTATAAAATCATACTTTATTATTCAATATTATATTATACATATCTTATATTTGTATTGTATTGTATTGTATTGTATTGTATTGTATTTTGTACTGCATATCACTAATTTAATCAGAAATTATTATACTGTTCACCAACTGTGATGGAAGATATAGGTTAAGCTTAAAATGATCACACCATTTTGCCTCATGTTCCGTGTAAATTCAAATCATTCTCTTTCTCTCCTGCTCTCTCTCTCTCCCTCTCTCTCTCTCACACACACACACACACACACACATACACACACACGCTAAAGATACGTATACATCATATATTTTACGCAAAATTCGGTCTATAGAATCCCTGTTTATATATATTATTACTATATTATACCATCGACTATGAATTTAATTGCTTAATTAAAGCCTTATATAATAAAAGCTTTTATAAAATAATTAATTGATTATTCATAATTCGTTCATAACAATTTCTTACTTAACGGGTTCAAACGTTTCTATTGACACATTAATTGCAAATTAAGGTTATTTGATAACTCGCTTGTTTCAAGAACAAGTTAATACAGAACAAAATCCTCGTGTACGTCTTCCTGCCATAAAGCATCAAACCTTCATTAGCAAGAGACCAGCCGTAACCACACCGTGACTACCTAAGGGTGATAAATGCCTTTATCCCACAGAGGCAGAAAAAAAACACATACACGGAGTTCTATTGGGTCCACTTCCTCAGAGGTAACAAACAGGCACTTCCGCGGACGGTTACACCGTGCTTTGGTCTTGGTTTGTTAGTTCAGGTTAATAGGTGATCACCAGGTATGAGTGATACAATTAAAGCTAGAACAAAGAATTGGGACGCAAAAAAACTGCCCGAGTTAACGAAGCATGCATGACAGATGCCTGGAACTTCTTGTGGCCTCCCGCGGAGGCGAGCTCCGTTCGAGTGTCGGCGCGCGTGCGCGTGCCTCACCATCGGTTTCCACTTCCGGTTGAACTACTTTTTGGGTATCCATTTTCAGACATTTTAATGTGTTGGAAATGAGCCTGGAAAGGTGACATGCGCCTTGTGATTAATTATAACAAGTGCCAATAAGACCAAAGTATCCCTTTTCTCAAATGTACTTCAGGACGCTTGTTCATTGTTAGTCGTGTTTTTGTCCCTTTGTGTAATACTGTATTATGGACAAGCATTCATAACAAAACAGAATCGATCGGATCATAATATTTTTGCATCTTGTGAGCAGGGCGCAGACATATATAAATAGACCTTTGCGGGTTTCCGAGCACATTTTATTAATTTATCAGCCACTGAGGATATTAAATTTCCTCGCTTCCCTGGGAATTAAAATAATTCAATCAAGTGTGCCCTCATTAACCGGTTTCAAAAACACCGAATTAGCTCATAAAATTTGATAGATCCTTGACATTAAATACACAATGAAAACCCCGAGATTAACAACTGATACATGGGGATAATATAAAAAATATTTTTTACAAAAGTAATAAAAAAAGTAATTATGCGCAAAAAGTGAAAAAAGGGGTGTGCAATTATAAAACTACAGTTGGGTTATTTAAATAAACATTTTTTCTATGGTTTATCATTTTTATAAAGCGGTAAAGCGATCGGAAATATGCAAAATAATACAATGTTATTATTTTTTGTTAAATATATAAATGTTGAAGAACATGCATATATAAGAAGCATATATACATATTTTTTAATACAATTGAATTATTTTTTTCTTCTCTTTCTCCCTGTCTCTTTCTCTCTCACTCTTTCTCTTCCTCTCTCTCTCTCTCTCTCTCTCTCTCTCTCCCCTATTGAAAATTGGTTATGAGATATTTTCATGTAGTATAATATTAGCCCATTGAAATTGCTTGTACTGTATGGGTATATATTATAAGAATACAAAACTGAACTTGCTACAATTTATATCTTTCTACAATCTATACTGAATTTGGAACTTTTCGGCTGATTATAATTTTCTCTTTATTGCATCCTGTTTTAAATAAAGTAAATGTAACCTTGAGATATGTGTATTGAATTCATATATTTTTACATATATAGAATGCTCTGCACTTTAACTTTGGTTCTTCATATACCATAACTTTTCTTTTGTAAAGATATTCTGAAAACTCATGCAAAATCGTCGTGAGGTAAATCCTGCATGCATGATGCCAGTCAGACTTATAAAAGGGAACGAAATACCTTTCATAATATATTAGAACTGAAAATAATGCAAAAAAAAATGAAAAACAATCTATTTTCTTTTATATAATTATACGATTTATTTAATTTTAGCTTAGGACATAATTCGATATACCATCGATAAACCATATGTACTTTTCACTCATAACTGCGTTATTCTAAAATCCGCTGGGAAAGTTTACTGAATTATGATTTGTGATATATGGTGTAAAAGATGTAAAAAAGGCAAGCGCGTCGGAAGCTCTCGCTGGCGACACTTCTCGCCAATTATCGCGAGAGCAATATGCACGTGCAGCAAGCAAATCAAAGCGGGCCCCCGATGTGCCAAGGGCGACTGAACCAGCGGCCACCAACCGTCAACCACACACTGAACATCTCACCGCGACCAACAACAAAACACCTCTATTATTGAGTACCCCCCGCGAGGAAACACCTCCCTGTTACCCAGCCAAGCGTGACTGGGGTTATTTAGGCGCGGGGTATCAGTTACCCAGGTTTGATATGGCAATGAATATTAATTAGACCGAGGGAAATGACAATTAATCATCCATAAATTGAATTTATGAATCATATCAGCCCATCTCTCAGCACCAAATGAGTCGTTGTTGATAGATTTCAGACCTTGTATTTAACAGGTGTATAAATCAACCAATATTTAGCCAGTGCGAGGTGATAAACGGATCTATCAATGTACCTCTGTGCATTATTTCTTTACATACTTATGATTTAACGTTCCGATATATTGCTACTAAATTCGTGACTTAACTGCAGTGACCTTTAATGGCCAACCACTTCCCTATATGAATTAAAACCGGATTATAACAGAGCAGCTGAAAAATACCTAAATGCCGCAAATACCAATATATTTGATACCAAGCTGATAAAATATACCTAACGGCGCATCTATAATATTAATAGTACATTTTATACCACACTGCCTGTTTAACAGGTGTTCTTTGGAGTGTCTGGTTTATCTTTAGCTGGTCAGTCAAACAGGGGTTTTATATTAACAAAAGTATGGAGGGGTCAATGATCCTAAGATATATACGTTAAAACTTATAACAAAATGCGCTGAATTTATTTTCTTTCTAAAATATACGTCACTCTCAATTTATATATTTTTTCATTAAAATACCTTTATTTATATATAGAGTTCATTTATAGGGACTTCAGGAAAAAAAATCAAAGTGATTGATCCTGTTCGATGAAAAAATAATAAGACCGTATTTATAATTTGAAAAATATCGAATTATGAATTTTCCTGCCTCCATAACCTGGAGCGGATAGAAGAATTAGAATAGGTGACTCAACACCTTGGCCGTTGTGAACAAGACTGCCACGACAGCCAGTAGACTTTATACCCAACTTTCGGATGCAGAAGTAAAGGGTCGGAAAAGGTAAAAAATGCTGTATCCTGGAGCTGTTATTCTGTATGAAGCGTGCTCCGTTCTATTTAAAATAAAAATTCAAGGTGTAAGGGGGCCGGGGGGGGGGGGGGGGGTACGCATGCCCCCTCTTAATGCACCCCTGGTCACGGACTCAAACACTCAGTACCATTCGTCGCAGGTAGGTGGCGCAAGTGAGGAGAGAAAAGTGTGTTATGCTGGAACAAGTGACCCATTAGCTGAATTTAACATGTGTACAAGGTGATGCATGTATTAATTATTGATATTATGATCTGGTTAAAATATATGTTCAGGAACCTTCAACAATTGGTAGAATGACTTCCAGATTGCTCAAAATCATGATTTTTTCCCCTAGTCCTAAGAAAATAGGTAAAAGCATGAAGATTTTACTAGAAACACCCCGGATGCATAGTTAGAAGTTTCTATGTCAAACTGCTGAGACTTGTGTTCATCTGACTTATAGCCTTATAGGGTACTCCAATCATGTTGTTTCACAGAGCTCACAGAATATAGGTCACAGTGACCTAATTTTGGATGTAAAAGAAGACATTACAATGATTTAAAGGAGACTTGCCAATGATGTCCCTAGATGGCATGCATATAAGAAGGTTCTAGGTCCAACAGTATAGTTTGGTGCCATGCCTGACTGTCTAGGGGCTCATAAGCAAATTTTTGGCCAGCTGCTTGCAGATTATAGGTCACCATGACCTATTTTCAGGTTTCAAAGGAGATTTGACCAGAACGTCCTCGGATGTTATGTCAGGGTGCGCAAAGTCATGTTTTTGGCCATTTACTGGCAGAATATATGCCATCATGACCTAGTTTAAGATTTCTGAGAAAATTTGCCAAGAAACTCCCTGGATGTTGCGTTAAAGATTCTTGGCTTAACGGATACAATTTGAGCCCATTACTTTCAGACTGCTCAAATCATGTTTTTTTTCTATAACTCGCAAAATATAGGTCACGGTGACCTAAATTCATGTTTCCAAGGACATTTATTCAGGACCTCATTGAATGTAACATTAGAAGATTCTAGGTTAAATGGGTACAAATTGTGCCCTGACTCTTAGGGTTTCGGCAAATAGCTCAAAGAATATAGGTCACCATGACCCAATTTCAGCTTTCGAGGAGTATTGCCTAGGACCTTCCTGGGTGAACAATTAAAAGTTTCTGGGTCTAACGGTTATGGTTTGTGCCCTGTTATCGTATGATGGAAATCATCATGGAAATCAATGCATAAGTTATTCAGATACTGGAGCTTTTGTATCAAATTTGCATTATTCGGGGGGGGGGGGGGTAATTTTGAGCCTCAGAGCTAAGAAGATATAGGTCACAAAACTTAATTTAAGGTTTCCGTTGAGATTTTTATGGACCTCTATGGGTATTCAGAAAGAAGCTTCTAGGTCCAGCAGTTACAATGTGTGCTCTGTCTTACTCTCTGGGGGCTCAAAATCATCTTTTTGATCCGTATTTCGCAAAATATAGATCACCATGAGTTTATTTCAGGTTTCCAAGGAGATTTGCCTACAACACCTTGGTAGAGTTAGAAGTTTCAAGGTCTAACGGTTACGCTTTGTGCCCTTTTAACGTCCAGACTGCCTCATTTGAAGGTTTCTAAACTAGTGAAAAAATGTGTAAATATTAGAAAAAATTACATGTGGCGCCACCAGTCTTCAGTAACTGATGAAACACTAATTGGGCAATATGTATTGAAAGAATCATGGCAATAAATGCATAAGTAGTTTAGATATTGCAGCTATTGTATCAATTTTTTATTATTAGGGAGGGGTGTATTTACAAGTCCTATAGTTCGGAGGATGTAGGTCACAGTGACCTAATTTTAGGTTTCCAAGGAGATTTTTATGGACCTTCATAGGTTTTCAGTAAGAAGTTTCTAGATCAAGGGGTTACGATTTGTGCCCTGTCAACGGCCAACCGGACAGACGACGGACACAGAGTGATCGCAATACTAGTAGCTCAGTTGACTTTCAGTCAGCTGAGCTAAAAACCCAGACCTACTGCCACTGTGTTGTCCGATAACGAGGCTTCTCGTGTAAAGAAAGCAACTTCTTCGTGTGAAAAAATAGCTAAATTTTATAACGATATATTATAATATTCAACTTATTATTAGCAGGTGATACTGGTTAGCTGATACCTGTAATAAGACGCAACTGTATTAAAATGTTTAAAAATTAATATTTAAACTTTGAATATTATTAACACAAAATATAAAACAAAATGGATTTAGCTTGACAATGTCTGCTTATCAATATCATGCACAGATCATAGGACATCTACAAGTGAAATGAAACCTATTTTGCCGTGTATCAGACTAATAAAGCATCTGCCAAATCACGGACTGTCTGTCATTCGGTAAGATAATGGTTGTCAGTTGAGAATCCAGAGCGTTGGGCCCAGGGGATCCTTTTTATCCATGGTGGTCCTTTTGACCTCGAGGGGTCCTTTCTGGAGGGTTTTAAACCAATTTGTGCCGCCTGAACCTCTTTTCCGTACTTAAGGACCTTTTCCAGGTTTAACCATGAGTCGTCCTCTGTCATCGGTTTATAACATACCTCCAAGATTGGACCCCTTTCCCTTTTTTTCCAAAATCCTGGATTCACTTATCCTGGAGATATATTACGTGGTAAGACTATGATAAATCGGTTATACAACGCATGGTTGGTCAATGAAACCGTGGGAATATGTAAAAGTAAACCTTGATCGTTCACTAAACTATGGATTGGCTATCGGTTAGTCAGACATAGAGTGTATCAAATAATGTCATTCTATATCAGGAGTTTAGATCATTAATTGACTATCTATCGATTATGAATAATCCATCAAATCATGATATTTTAGTTGATCAATCAATCAATGTGTTGTCCATCAAAGCATGGATTGGCTCTCAAACCATGGACCATCTATCAGTCTTTTAATTCATGGATGTGTGGTCCACCCAGGTCACGGACTATCTATGCGTGTATATGTATATCAGTCGGTCAGACCTAGCGCCATATATCGGTCCTCTGACATTACGACCAGGTTACCAGCCCAATTATCATTGCCTACTGAGTCGGGTTGTCACGACTAGGTCAGACCACGATTTATATATGCATCGAGCCATGGATCAGAATCCAGCTTATTCCATCATGGATCACCAGTCAATCGAATAAACCATGGGTCATCAAACAAAGTACGGATCCTCTGTAATAGCCTACCAGGACACTTTAACCCTTCAGTAAAAAGACATGAAAATTTTGCTAAGAATATTCTAAACTATAATACTGACCATAAATTGGTGTCGTGGACCCTATATAGTTTTAAACCTTGGCCTTTGGCCACTTGCTTATCTAACGTTTTACAAGTAGCCAATCTTTTATTTATATTGTTTTAATTCTTAAAAGTACAATTTATAAAACCATACTATTATCGTATAAAAAAAAATAGTTGAGTATCGCTAAATGTCATTAATTTTAAAGCGGGAAAATGATAGTTTGAATTAAAAAGGAGGATTAAAAAAGACAACTTGACAATTTTTTTACTAGTTTTTCGGGACTCCTTCGTATTTATCACCTTTCGACAGACGGAAACAGATTGAATCTTGCAGCAAAATCATAGTACTGTTAGTGTAACATGTATTTAAACATCTCTTTACGCCCCTTTCAAACACAATCCCGAGAGAAAGAGACGCAATCTCCTTTATTTTATAGAAATCAATGCCCTGATAAAATGTGGTTATGATGTAGTAATCAAATATTTTTCCATTTCAGTTTACTGTACACATTAGTGAGGCCAAAACCAAACTGCATCGGCACTAAATGGGTCCATTTGGGTTTATCTGAAGAATTTGTTTCAAAATTGATAGAAGCGACCAATGTTAATCTGCTAAGGCCACCATATTGGACCTATTAAATCAAATGGATTTACAATTTCCGTGTAATTTATTTCGATTTTACTCATTGGTGTGACAATTCGCCGGGATATCACCCTCATGATAATATAAATAACTTCTTTGTTATGATGTTCACAGCAATGCATGTGTGGTATTTCGCCCAAAAATGTCAGTTTCATGACAGATTTCAACGATTTCACCTGTTATAGCCAAAATATCTGTTGACATTGGCTAAAGAACTGAACGTTAAAGAACGATACCATTTAATGTTATGCAGGCGTGTAATACATAATCCTCAATTGCCTGGTGCGTGCTCTACATACAAAGCCTGTAATACCCTCGTCAGTGTTTAATTGATCCGTTCAACCATGTTTATTTATCGATGACCAAGCAGCTAATTCGGAATCTATTTGCATTTGATCCGGAGTGGTCCACTGGTGCTTGTTTTTGTGACGCTGGGTTAATTGGGAGGTTTATGTATGGGTCAGGTCGTTAATTTCTATCGTTCGTGACTAACGTTTGGATTGGTGGTTATGATTTATTTATGCGATTTATATTTATAATTTTGATGTTCTTCTCTTTGGATTGCCGAGATAAAAGCGACTTATGTTAGGTTCATTACATTATAACGTTTGTACTGTTCGTAATTTACACAGCTTCTCTTTGAACTACTCTTTTTGGCGTTCCACCTCTACTACCGATAATAATATTAATAATGATAATAATAATAAATGAAATTTATATTAATAATAATCACCATTGCTCTACTGTTTCATGTTATCATCTTGATAATAATAAGGAAGAGATTCATTCCAATATTAATAATAACTTTTCAAGTTCAAGTAAATAATTTTTTTTTCACTGTTTTGAGTTACTCAATTTTGTAAAAAAAAAAATAATAACTGTCGGACTAGTTTTTACAAAATGCTGATTATATTTACCGAAATATGTTTGGGTCACGTTTACTGATAAAATAATGTCAGGGCACAAGTCACATGATTACGGTTCATAAAGCCCTCCCTAACCTCCGCTCGTATCCCCTAAACATAAATTAATTCTAATTTTTATTCTAATTATACAAATGTCATTTTGTTTCAATTCTCATTTTTTTTCTTTGCATACCTTAAATTTGATTGAAATCATCACAGTTCACAAACATTCAGCGACAGACTTTACCTTGTAAGATAACATTTATGATCACTAACGGTAAACCAATAATATCGACATGCGACCTGTGAGTTCCGGGTTTTAGTTTGTACGAAATAAGGCAGCCCCCCCCCCCCCCCCATGATCAGTTTCGAGAAACTGGGAGAAATCAACATGTCAGAGTTCGATTGGGACGCGTTAATGCGACACGTATTAAGTACTCAGAGAACAGCTTCCAGAATAGAATCTATCTGGTTGTTAAGGGTTGTTTGATTGCAAGTGGAAGTGTTTCGGAAAAGATAAGAGCGGATAACGCTTTTTTTACCCCACCTAAATCCTTAAAGGAGAGAAGGATACATTGACGCTATTGACGCATATGATACACAACATATCATCAACTATATGTAATGTATGAAATGTATGATTGAAAGATAATTTGGAAAAAATTGAAGAAATGATATACTATCAATGACGAAATTATCTTACTGAAATACTTAAATATATGTATTTCCCCCCTGAAAATGTATAGAGACAAGAAGTACTGTGCCAAAAAAACTATAAATATATAGGCGAAAATAAGAATATCTTAAAATTTTGTTAATATAAAACAGGCGTTTAATCTTAATATTTATATATTAAAGATGAACATATTACCATAACAATGCGTAAAGGGTTTTCTAAAGAAATGAGACGCACCATAGCCTTTACAAATTGAAAAACGCAAACAGGTATTAAGATTTTATCATTTACTCAAAATAAACGTTATCAAATTAAATTGACATCTTTCAGATAAAGATGCGCCCATAGACAATGCGGTTACGGTATGAAAGCATTGAGGCATGTATAAAGGTAGCTTCCCCTTGAATCACGTTAAGTTTTAAGATTTATGATATTCAGAAGTGGCCTTATATCCGCGTCGCCACCAGGATAAACATCTTTTCCTTTTAGAGGTCTTGGTGGTCGTTATATTCATGTGACGCGCGTTTTTATCAGATTTCTACATTGCTGTTTCGTGTAACTTGCATTATCATCATATGTTTATATTGCTGTTTCTTATAACGTGTGCTCCTTTATCAGATTTCTTTATTACTGTTATTTTGTCACACGTCGGCTTATAATAAAAAGTCAGTACACTCTTAGAAATTAGGGTTCCAAGGGGTTCTTTGGGGAACCCAGTGGTTCCAGGTGGAACCGTTGGGGTTTTATATACGCTAAATGGGTTTTATGCAAGCGATAGCGTTCTTTGTAGTACAAACAGGATCCACAGCCACGTGAAGATTATTTAACTAACAAAAATTATTTGATCCTGATTTATAAAATGGTTGGGAGCAAGCCCTACTGAAATATTTAGTTTTCAGCAGGTTTATCTGCTGTACTGGCTGCAATTACCTATCTGCTGTGCTGGTCAGCGCTTGCGACCGGTGACCTAAAAAAACAGTGACAAGTGACAAGATGCCCCCATTCATAGAGGTGTGTTGCTAGAGTGATAAACACACGGGTTGCTTGCAGTGTGAAGATATAGGAGGTCGGACCATGAAAAGTTGTTTGCAGGCCTTTGTAATTGCTGTACGTATGACTATGACATTGCTGTGTATACAGTTTGTTTAACTGAAGACCCAGCAGAATATCAGACCATGCAGACAACATTAACCATGGGCCTGTCCAACATTCAGACGTTCGGAGGTTAACACCATGATTGACCAGCTGTCCTTTTTACAGTAGAACATGATGTGACGATATAATATAAATATATATATATATATATATATATATATATATATATATATATATATATTAAACATAATATACTGTGAATTTGTAAAATATTTATCAGCATATGACAATATTAAAAGTTATAAACAGAACCTAATTTATTCGAAATGTAATAGAAGTATTTATCAAAGAAAATGTGGTTACAATAAATTACCTATTTTAAGATATTAACACATTATACATTATAGGCTTATCTTTAAAGTAGTATTATTTATTTCTACCAAAAATGCTGTCTCAATTTTTTGGGTGAAATTAATTCCACTAAATATTATGTTTATTATAAACCCCCTCTCCCTTGTGTAACATGTTCTGAAAAATATATTATTTGAATGAATATGCCATTTGTTATGTTGTCTTAATTTTTTTCACACATATATTAAATTTTGTCTTATAAAATGGCTTGGCCAGAGATCTCAAAGTTTTTGATGTAATAGTTATGATATTTTACAAAGTTGCTCTAAATTCATACAAAAATAATCATCAACTTTCCAATAAAATCATGCTAAAATCTGCAATTCATATTGATCTCAGATTTATCTATTGTTTGACAAAAATGGTGCCTTCTAAAACTCTAATTTTGATTATATTTAAAGACTGCATTGGGTCATCATTCAGCATTTTGCCTTGGCAAATGAAGTCATGTGTTTTCTTTCTCTGTCATCCTGCAGAGTTTGAATAAATGTGGGCAACATTTTTTTTTCATATTTTGGTATAAGTATAAAGTTGAATCAAGGTTTATGCAGACAAATATGCATAACCTCTTGAAATTTGCAATACATTTATGTAAAATGTGACAAACAGTTGTATGAACGATAGACTCTAATATCATATAGCGCGTCATGACCCATGGGCCTCATATTTTCTTGTGATTACGGCAAGATATACATATATTTGAACACACTGATTCGTAGATAACTCGATATTTTAAATAAAAAAAATTATGGAACAATTCCAACACACACCAACCCGATCTAAATAAATATTGTTCTATATTTTTAGGATGGGTGAAGACTCTTTGGCACAAGTAAGAGACCAATTATGAAGTATGAAGAGCTGGAGACGACGTAATGAAATTCGTCAGGGTGGTAGTATCAAAGAATTCTCTTTTTATTATAATTCCATTTTATTATTTTCTCCATCAGTTACTCTTTATTCCATAGAACTTTGTAATACTGCATAGGTTTATCATAGGCTTATAGTTAGAGGAAAATTGTTTAATTTGAGAATGCCCCCATTCAGTCATTCAAAGGAGAATAATAATACAAATACAGTATTTATTGCAAGGAGAACTTTCAAGGCAAATTCATCTAATTACGTTGTCATACAATTGATTTTTTTAATTCGTCTCTCTTCGACAGATTCAGACTATTATGCAGTCGGTTGACGTTAACCTACGATCTTTGTCCTTCCATATGATGCAACAACGAGGCTGGTATAATTAGCAGAACCGATAGCAGCGGATTCATGTGCCATGGATTTATCTTTGCTGATAGTATTCACAAAGAATGATCGAGGGTGCAGTGCCATGTATCAACGAATATGAAACGTGATGGCAGCTTATATTGCCCATTAAGCCTTGAACTACCCAAGAATGACCAACTGTCAGGATTTCTACATTTTGATGTGTAAAGCCAAATAGAAAACCTAATTTTTATGAAATTACTGCAGCATAAACTTTGTAGCACACATGCATTACTTTACAAGAGATACTACCAATTTTAGGATTTCTGCAGTACTCTGTGTTACCATTCTAAGAGAGAGATATATTTAATGCTATATCCAAGCATTTGCATCTTCTGGACCACACAGATGAAGTATATGATTTGCCCCGTTTAAATTAAGATAGAGTATGTTTCCTTTCGTATTTTATTCTTGTTTTTTTTCTCACAGTTACTCCCCATTTGACAAACAGCGTCCCCCATTTAGTGTTTTAATATCTGGGCAGAATGACGATCAGTTGAGCGCATACCTCCGCCAAAGAAAAGCAATCCTATAAGCCGGAACCGCCCTTTGTCTTGATCAAAAGTAAATTTTAATGGGTTCTATATTGTCACGTTTATAAATATATATATATATATATATATATATATATATATATATATAACACTAGAATATGTATAACCTTTCGAAGTTCCTGTGGGAACAAATAAGTCAAGGAACCCACTTAATGTCTGTAAAACCATTCCTGGTTAATTAAAAAAGGACTTTAATAATAGTTCTGCAAAGAACCCAACGGAAGTAATTAGAACCATACATGGTTCCCTAGGAACATGTTTTGGTTTCACAAGGAACCCTCAACGTATCTACAGAACCGGAACGGTTCCCCGTGGAACCCCCTTGGAGAGTTCCAGAAGAAACCTGCATTCAGGGTTCCTCAGGGAACCAATGTGGGTTCCAAATAACCAAAAAGCCAAAGAACCAAAAAGGGTTCCAATTGAAACCCCTTTTTCTAAGAGTGTATAGCCTGATAGCTTAGGCGTATGACTTCTACAGGTTGCAAAACCTGGTTCGACCCGGAACGAGACATTGCATGCACGTAACTGGGGGACTCCCAGTACTACAACATAGTGATAGAAATTGTACATTCATGTATGATGATTGAAAGATGAAAAAATATTTACGGTAAAGCCTCGATGATCCGAATAGTTTGGCGGACACAATATATGTTCGGTTATTTGAGGTTACGGATATGCGAGGTACACCATAAACTATATAGTATATTATGACTACAGGTACACGTAAGCCTATATACCGTTATCGAGGTTCCAATATGATATTGCTATAGCTAATCCAGCCAGTAAAGTTATCACAACAGAAATTTTTTTATAACGCTGAATGTAATCGATTATTTTTTTGTGTTTTTTTTTAATCTCCCTAAAATCTACTGTACTAGTTTATATTCAGGTATAACAGATCGATAAAACATATGTCGTGACAGAAACAGAAGGCATGTTTTCAGTCAAGGTTAAGGTATAAAACGGCCGGAAGTGTCGACATGCACATGTCCGTTGGTTGATCTTAAGCAGGGGCATAGCCAGGGGGGCCGTAGGGGCCATGCATGCCCCCCCCCCCGGGTCGCATCCAGTACCCGCCGTCCCTTATGAATTTCACTAAAGCTAATTAATGTATATAATCTTTACTGAAACGGGATATATATATATATATATATATATATATATATATATATGTGTGTGTGTGTGTGCATTAAATTGCCTTTGATATAAATAGCGGATCCAGAGGATGCGCCTTAGGTGCGCGGCCCCCGCTGAGCTGCAATATCTCTCCTTATATCTAATTTTTCAAATTTAGTGATTAATTTTCGTTTTTCATATTTCTTAATATGAATTAGCTATTAGATTTTTTTAGTTATCTGCAGTTTAATACTTAAGTTAATTCATTAGTTAAGGATGAGGATATTTATGAACAGTTGCAGAACAACTGCAGAGCACCAGACCCTGGTTGGGGTCGACCGTGAACCATCCCACGGCCCCTCTGGTGATCTCGGGATCTATGCTCTTAGGAGTCTTGTGTGCTCTCGGACCACGGATCCAAGCAAAATGCAAAGTTTAAGGCAAAAAAATGAAACATAAAAGGTATCGTTCCTAGGCAATTTCCTATCGTTCCCCAATCATTTTTTTTTTTTTATTTCGATTTCATTTTTCAAGAAGATAAAAAAATACAACTTTTGAGAAGATTTCCTTAGTTATGTAGTGCTTAAACCTGTTTAGCAAATAATTAATTTATTTTCATGCTTTTTCCTGGTCATATGACATTTTAATCAAAACATTCAAAGAAATGGTAAAAAACAAAATATTGCCCTGCCGCACTGATTTCTGAAAAAAAAATGCCTGAGAACCAAATCTTATTTTTTTTTGGCCTTACATAAGAATTCAATATATCAGTTATTTCACTCCGAGCATTACATTCAAAAGATAATATTTTGCAAGTTAAAAACTGATACGGGGTGACATAAAAACGGACCGAACTGAAACTTGCTTTTATAGCGAAGCTGTTAGAACGCCGACATGTGCGCCACCGACATGGGTGAATCCCGGATCGGCCAACTGTTTTCCCTGAACAATTTGTCTTCGTAACAAATGGGGGCTCGTCCAACGTGACGGTAAACTTTGTGGCCCAGGGAATAAGCTCACTAAAGTGTGACTCCTGGGATAATTGGTCTTGTTCTGATAGCAGAACGCTCTTAAGAGGGGGTTTGGTACGGGGTGACATAACAGCGGACCGAACTGTCTCGCTAGTGGAGCTTGCTTTTCTAGCGAAGCGGTTAGAACGCCGGACAGGTGCGCAACCGACATGGGTACGAATCCCGGATCGGCCTACTATTTTCCCCTGAGCAATTTGTCTTCGTGAAACGTAAATGCGCCTTTGCGCCATTGACTTTAACATGTTGAAAACGATTGCATTTATATATTTTCATTTTGAAGAAATGTAAAAGTAAATATTGAACCTCTCTACAATGTGACTACATAACGCAAAGACATAAGGGAATAGTTATTTCAGGAACAGGAAATCCCCATTTTTTGGGATGAAAATTGCTTCAAAACGTCCTCTTTGCATATTCAAAAAAATTACAAATATTGGAGGGGGATACCCCCTTCCGTACCCTCCCCATGTACCTGTAACTAACCTTATTGAAACCATGGTTCATAGTTGCAAATTAAAAAAAAAGTTTTCAAACACTAAAATATATAACGTATCGTCATAATAATATGATAATAATAATAATAATAATAATAATAATAAAAATAATAATAATAATAATAATAATAATAATAATAATAATAATAATATATACATACATATACACGAATATATAACAATTTTCATAGTACCCATATCCTGCATGATCCACCACTGATCATGGCCCCCTCTCTCAATACGCCCCTTTTAAGGTTAATTATTATTTCGTTACTTTTGTGATCCGTTTATTTTTCTAGATCCTATATTGCATGTGCATAATATATAATTGTTTGTGATCTATTAAACAACCATGCAATAAATCAATCAACTATAAAAGAATTACTTAGGAGGATGTTTTCGTTAATTGTCCTCACTTACATCTTTTCTCTCCCTTCTTTTCCATTGTATTTGTACTAAATGCTTCCACTTCATTTAGTAAAAGCTGATGCATGCACTGTTGTTTTTCTTTTATTGTTTTTTTAGTTTATGCCCACTGTCTTCTTAATGCACAGATATGAAGGTATAACCATACGAATGATACGTTATAATTACACCTGAAGAATTTCAGGTATATGTACATGTACGAGATTCAAACATTATCTCTGATGTTCTATGTGCATCGATATTCCACAGTTTTGCCCTTCAGATTCTGGTGCCGGATTCGAACCGGGTAAATTCAGCTCCGAGGTCCAACCCCTTGATCGCTACAGGTTACGTGCTGCCCCTTACTTTTCTCTATCTCGAAAATGTTTTCTCAATATTTTGATTCTTGCATGGGTTTAGTTTCATTAAGGTTAAACTCGGGCCGTAAACAACAGTTTGTTCATATCATAATGATTAAAAGACCCGGCATCAATGTATATATAATACAGTAATTTCTCGAATATCCGAACCTTTATTACCCAAATTTTCTTTTTTTTTATTTGTTAAAATATTTCAAATCTTTTTATTTCAGTCCTGTACATGTACTCTTCTGACGCCATTGAAATTACCATATGTATATATATATATATATACGGAAACTTTTATGCCTAGAAATAATTCGTAATCCATAAAGCATTTACCTATAAGCAATAGTCAGACTTAAATCTTAGATAAGATCTAGCTGTGTTGTGAAGACCCCAGCGAATTTGAAGCGAAATATCGACCTCAAACACGATATTTTATGAATGTTTATGCATGTATATATTAATGTTTAAATGTATGAATGCATATATATATATGTGTGTGTGAGGAGGGAAAGGACACTGCACATTAACCCGGGTTTTTGTAGTATTCATTTTCTTTTTTCAGAGCCTATCGAGGACCTACCAAGTGTCAATAATAGAAAAGATCTCCCAATACATAATGAAACAGAATGGTTAAGTTTGCATGCATGCATAAATGTGTGTGTAATTGTGTATGTGTGTGCATGTGTGTGTGAGATGTCACATTATGCCTTTTTCATAATTTACTTTAAACAACAGATATTAAATAATTAATATAAATAATGAAATAATTATCATATAACAATTTCCGCAAATGATAATTTCCTATACTTCATTTGTTAAATGTTTGCACATGTGCACATTTTTTTTGCTACAAGAACCTGTTGGCCAGGTTTCTAACACAGTTGACAGGATAATGCCTATGGTCACGCCAGATATAATATACACGCCAACCAGCGACTTTGAAGGGCACCGCCCGCACCTGATAGCGACAAAATTGCTTTTATATACATATTTTTGTTGTCACAGCGAATTACACCACGCCACATCTCATTTCGTCTGATACCAATTCTTCCGTACCGTATGATAACCGTCACTTATCAGTCCGTACCTTATATGCTGATCCCTAACAAAGTTGTAGGTTAATGCATTATATACAGCATGTGAACAATTGTCGCTTGTAACGAGGAAGTATACGCACGTTATTGTAACAGATAGATATACATCTGTAGATCTGTTGAAAGTAGATATATATATATATATATATATATATATATATATATATATATATAATTGATATAATAGTAGGTTACTGGATCCGCCTTGAGCTGTTATGTCCTCTTATCTATACCAATGTTTCTGCTAAAGCTGTCATGTTACTATTTCATAGGAATAACAGGATGCATTTTACAATAAAATGTCTGTGCCTTGGAAACTATGTCATGATAATAAAAATTACAACTCAGTATGAAATACAAATACATACAAAATGTGCATATGTCCTTATTTTTTTAAATTCTGTTGATGAATAATTAATTAATGTGACATTTTTTCCACAATTTAGAAACTAATATTTATTTTATGAATACAGGGGCACAAACATAATAATTTTTATTTAGTATGTTAGGAACACGGACCTTGTCTGTTGAATAAATGCGGGCAGGGTTGGGACGCATGCACGCGCACAGGTTCGGACTGCCCCCCCCCCCCCCAACAAAAAAAAATGTCTCTTACGAGTTAATCAGAAAATTTCAAACTTTTAAAGGTTATTTGTTATTTTTTTCAAAATTTAAATATCATAAATTTACAATTAGAATCAGATTAAGGATATAGAATCGGAGTATGTATGATCGTAACCGAAATAGGTTTTAAATCGTTTTCATAAATAGTCTTCAACTTATTTTTTTGGGTGTCCTTAACAAAAGTTAAAGAAATCAACCAAACTAATGTACAAAATATTCAAAGTGAACATCAGGGATAAGTATGGAGAGACTATATGTTTGGTTGGCCATATTGTGTAAAAAAAACGTAGTAAACATGAATGTTAAAACTGTACGTTATAGTCCTCGAAGAAGTGGACCCCACTCCTGCAAAAAAATGAGGGTGTCCCCGTGCCCCCGCCCCCTTGAAAAAGATGTGTGTTAAGGAACCATTTTTTTTGTTGTTGTTGCTATTGCATAAATTCGTGTTGACCTAATTTCGTGGGCAGTGAAAATAATCAACGTCCTTTTTTTCGTCGACAGACAAGCAATTATGGTGACTCATTTTTCCATCATGAACAGAAGAGCAATAATGGTCTTTTATTTATATAATAATAAAGGTGATTTTATTTCCCAAGATTTGACACCTTCATGGTGACTTTGTATTTCTTTCCCATTGATGGAAAGGGGAGTGTTCCCGCATGTGTGCTCTTTGTTTTCTGATTAAAAATTTATCCATCTTGACTTGTAGGATATGTTGCTTCCTAAAATAATAATTCAATATATGTTTTGCACTTCGAAATTGAAGTTATATATATATATATATATATATATATATATATATATATATATATAGTTTAAAGTGAGGACCCTTGTGATTCCCATTATTAACAAAACACCACTGCGTGTGTCTTCTCTGTCATATAGATGTATAATTAAAATAAAAACAACATTTTTTACAAAAGATAGGTCAATGACTTTATTGCATAGGGGCATTGTCTATTAAATGACAATAAAGCTATCCAATTATAATGTTATTATTAAGCCTTCTGTTTTTCAGCTTTTAGATGCACGGGGTCATAACCTGTCGATAAGACATAAGACCGTATGTCTTAGACACATGAGGTTCTATAATGAGATTTCACCATTATGCCATTGGGGCACAAGCGGGGCTCGAACCGGGAATCTTCAGCTTCGAAGTACAACGCCTTATAAGCACTAGAGTATACGTCCTACCCCGGTTATTAATTCTTGTCGGCGAAGGATAGACCATAATCATATTTCTGCAATATACCTATATTAAAGGGCCTGTCCTTCATAGAAACTGTCGGGAATCGGACATTGAACCTTCAGCGGTCAAATACATTAACTACAGAAAAAAGCCTACCGCAACTTTCTTCAGATGATGAGTTTGTGTTGATCTGTATTTTCTTGTTTAAAGAAAAAAAAAGAGACTATGATAGTTTTCATATTTGTATTATTGACAATAGCTCGATAAACATATATGATACATTATTTCATAAATAAATATACACACAATTGACTCGAAGTACTGCTCTCTGCGTCCTATAGACTCCTTTTTGTTGTGGTTTACGACCACACTATAAATATACAGTCACGTGGTATACTCGCCACAAGGTATATGCCCGCGAGCAAATTATCGATTCACAACATTTTTTCTCAATTCTGACACCATTCCTTTTTCGAACGTAAAGCCAGAAACACATATGATATCTGGATTTATGAGATTTCTGACTGTTCTAATATGTCTTTTCTCCTGGATTGAACTGCAAGTTATGTGTATTCTTATGTATTATAAGATAGTCTTAACCATCTGGGTTCATTATTTTTTACTTCTACATTCAAAAAGTAACTATATAGACAAGAAATGCATGAATTAAATGTATATCAAAATTACCCCTGGTATTTTCTAATCTTTTTTTAAAGTGTACTTGCTTAGAAAGCCATAAAATAGTCATGTAAAGTCTATCAGATGAGGGCTGCAGAGAGCTTATCACAGTTACAAGGTATTATGGGACTGCCACGTGACTACTTCTCGTCACCGACGGGAATAGTGGCGTGATTATAGAGTCCTTGGGCCATCAGCTGCATTGCTAGTTCGTTTCGTACGCCGCTCGCTTTCTTAAGTTTTGCTCTTTTGTTTTGGAACCAGATTTTAATCTGTGACTCGGTTAACTGTAAGTCTCTGGCCAGTTCTTGTCGTTTTTGCTCTGTAAGGTATCTGCTGTGCTCAAACTCTTTTCGGAGTCGATTCAGTTGATCGTTTGTGAATGCTGTGCGTGGTCGTTTTTCGTCAGCCTGCTTGGACTTCTTTCGGATTTTTCTTGATCTGGGGCCTAGAAAAAAAAATCAGAAATTCTTTAAACTATGAAAATAAGGTACCTGAGATAACGTTTGAATTCTTGCTGTCTCATATGTCCATATATAGGCATCATGGTTATATTATCGCATAAACATAAAAATGTTATATATCCGGCTCCGTTAATTATTGTTTACAATCCCTGAAGGTGAAAACAACCACATTTTGTTATTTTTTTGTGCTGCAGATCTTCAAACTTTAATTCATTATCTGCACATCCGAACCATGCAGCATTAAAATAAATACATTGTCATTAAGCATTTAGACGGATGTTCAGTGGTACATCAGAGTTCCCTTTGAGGGTGAGAATGGCATGATTTTAGAGAGAATGTACTTTAAATTTGAATGAAACAGGTATAGACATAAATTAAAAGATATATCTTATAAGGCTCTGAAATCTCATTACTTTAATTTCTATTCATTACTTCTTAGTCTTTTTCACTGAATATTTCATCTATATTTCAGACGTCATTGAGCAGTCGCAATCGACAAAAGCCTTGATATAATAGATCAAGTTTGAAAAGTACGTGTGTGGTCCTGTTTTAACGGGTATAAAAAATGACCCAGATTTCTTAGGGCGGCGACAATTAAAAAAAATTGAAAAAAAGAACTACTCGATGAAAATTAATCCTGGATGGCCAACAATGTACCGACACTCATACAATGTAACAACAGATTTGTTTTGTTTCTATTTTAATATCATCTTAAGGAAGACAGATTCGTTTCTATTATTTCCTTTTTTATTTTTTTAAGATGACAGCTTTGTACATGTATTGCAATAATCACAATAATTAATTAACTTTTTTAGCAGAGTAAATAGTTCTTTTGTAATTACAAGTGTTGTATCTTTTTCGACATAAGGTCTGCTGAATTAAGCCCAGACTCGTGACAACGCCTACTCAAAAATTCTTCCTATTTGATTTTCTTCAGATAGAGCTGTGAAGTGGAGAGCTCCCTGGGGCCCTTATCCACACAAAACCTGGGGGAGGGCAGGACCATAACAACCTGTGGCGCCGATCTGGACATGCAAACCGTCGTTCTGGCCTTCCCAAGAGAGTGTCTCTTACGTTTTCTTTGTGTATTCCACGTCAGTCCTTGCTCAAGGGGCTCGTACAACAAAAGAGCTCACAACGCCGGCGCGCGTGTTAGCATAAACGCGCATGCCTGCAGTGTCAATATTTTGCGATTCAACCAACCGTTACGGACGCTTTTCCAGCGACGGGGGCGCCCCCCTTGAAAAGCAGTGGGCGAAGAAAAAGTTAAAGCCAGGGCCTTGATTAATCCATCATAGTGATGTTTATTGTGAATAATCAGTACCTGATCATACACTATTAATCAATTTTTCAGCGGAGCTTCTAATTATTTCGCGGTCTTGGCAGCGAGCAAGATGAATTGGATGGCACGCTACACTGGCTTCATTCGGAATAAGCTGCTGTAACATACATTGAAAACGCCACGGGGGTTATTATATACACTTATGCTCAAATATGTCTTCTCTACGGGACGTTACAAGCTGAAACTGGAAGCACAACAAATTCCTTCAAGAAAAAAAGACGCCGACTGCCCTCGCCCGTCATTGTTAAAGCTTCCGCCTCGTTACGAGATCTGAATATTGTTAGCTGTCTCACGCATTTGTAACTTGTCAAAAGCTTTGTAACGGATAACCTGGCTCGTCGATACGGCTATCGCTCCCTCACTCTCCTGCGAAAAAGCTCTCCTGAGCTACAAACTATACCGTCAGGCTCCGATGAGCGAGAGTTTCTGAATGAATTCAGGACGAACCCAAACCCCTAGCTGCGTAAACAGACATGTTTATCTGGCCCTAAATGATTCAATTACACAAACGCTATATGATAATTTGTAACAAGGGAAAGTATCCCGCGGACCACCCACTGGGATCTGCAACCGGAAAACGCCATTTTAAATGGGAAAAGATTACAGCTGATGCGATGATTAGTCTACCACTTTACAGCAGATGTCGTCACGAAAGCTGACAGCACTTTTGACACGATGCCAACAAAGGGTTAAGGTATAGTGTCGGAATACCGATAGCTTTTGCGGTACATAGGCAGTTTGCAGTACGGCTCACTCCGGAATTCTATAATTACGACTAAATAGTTACTATAAAGTTTGGCAAAAATTCTAATAATGCATAATTTTACAAAAAAAAAATCTCAAGATTATAACAAATAGAAAACAAATAAATAAATTCAATTCATTAATGTAACAAAAAAATCCATATAAATTTTATATCAATTGATCTTTTATTTGAAATTTCTTTCGAACATATACTTTCAGAATTTACATATCGGCTCCACTTAGTATGCACGTTACCCCTGTACATTGAACATTAATGCACATTACAGTAAACCTGTATTTGTAATAACGGACTTTGACCATGAGATAATATGCACTATATTTATAGAAAATGTCTTTGCGTTTTTACATATTGTTGTCTGTACACCTTAAATTGTCATTTTCAAATATTAATCGAAAAGGCTGACTAACGCATGCTTATTCGAACCTATTATTAATTTTGTATACCAGGTCAAGACTACAAATGACCGTTTATGCCAAATTAAGAAAAGTTTTAAATGAAATAATTATCAGCTGTGAAATGTGAATGAATCACCCCGGCGTTCTATGTTTTCTTTATCCTTATATTTTAATATTCAAAATTAGGCAACTATTTTTTATCTTTTTATATTTTGTTTTAGACATTTAGTGTATAGTTTTTCTTAATTCAGGGTATCATGGACGTGTTTATCACAGTCTCCTATGTTTCCCTGTAATTGACGGGTCTGAAGATAATCGAACAATCAATGGATTGGGTGACCCCGTCTTTCTGTGGGACCGATCAAATTAAATGAGTTAGACCTGTAGAATTTCGGGTTCAGAAAAAAACCTTGCATGCGCGAATTTCTTTACACACACACATATATATATATATATATATATATATATATATATATATATACAGTTTATATATGATGAAAAAAGTTATCCATGAAGTCACATGCCTCGGGCCAATCTGACATAAATAAGAACGACAAGATCAATAGATCGCCATTATGTACTAAATTTACCAGTCAATCATTTATATGTGGGTCAATTTTGAATTTGTATTCAATTTTGCCCGTACTTAATATCTAAAAAAAATAAGAGAAAAAAACCTGATGGACATGATTACTGTCACAGCAGATGTTTGATATAAGTAACACGCTAAGTTGTCTGAGATCAAAGTACACAGACATAGCAAGTCCTGGCAAACTTAGTAATTACACTTACAAAACACCCATCACAGCTAAACTACAAGCAAAGCCGGCCTTATAATCAAGGGCCTGGGATACAACACTTTTCAAAGGGGGTGATGTGACGGGGGACGTCAAATTTGACAGTACCACAGTGTGTATTATATCATATCCCCTGCCAGAAAAAAAAAACAAAAGCGGCCACAGCTTACTATATTGCTAGTATTTTATATATTCTTACGGAGCCTCTATATATTAATAGATATATATTACCAAGTGTGGGCGTTTGTTACTTTTCATTGTACTTTGGCAGAAATGTATAATTAAGCAAGTTGCATGGCTCCTGGTGTTTTCTGTACTTGTCACTTGTCAAGGGACAGGTGATATTTTTTATATACGAGTTTATTCATTGTCTGGGGAAATTGCTGGGTGGTGAATTCCCTGCTCATATACATAGTACCATGCACTTAAGCTTTATATACACCTATATATATATATATATATATATATATATATATATATATATATATATATATATATATATTTATATATATAGTCGAACTTGTCAAATGCGATCACCAAAGGGCCTGCATGCATGGTCTGAAGTAGTCGTAAGAAATAGGTGGAAATATTATAGGCTGGTTCTGAAAATTTAGGAATTCAACAGTTGCCCGCATTAAAGGTGGGCGCAAGGATAGGTTTGTTTTTTTTTCTCTATATGGACCAAATCAATCAAATATCTTATAAGCGTCATCGCTATAAGCTTAAGAACAATGTTATTATACAATGATTATGTGTCAGAGAGAAATCGATACAGTTTACTCACACGATATTATACTCTGCTTCGGTTTGAACTGAGTTTTCATTAATGTTTTAATTTCGGTGCAGTCAATACACCTGCATGAGCATTGGAAGAATATATCAATATGTCTAATGAATGCACAACGTCTATATTAATATACGTACGTATAAATATATGTGTCCGTATATATCTCGCCGAGTTCTACACCCAACAAGGTAAGTCAATATATGTACCCGTCAATGATGACACGCGGTCTGTTTGAAGTCGGGTGTCTAAGAAGCATTTTTTTACTCTACTGTCATTGTTGGTATGGATGTTGGTCTATTTATAATATTATATAATTTACGAATGCATATAATTGGATGAAACCTCCAACCCCTTTATATATACATATACATATATATATATATATATATATATATATATACAATCTTATGCTTTTATACGACATATAAAAAAGGCCATATAATAAGCATATATGATATCGATTCATTCGGAAACCTGACTTTTTGCATTCGGAACTAATTTTGTAGGTTGGGTTATATCTCTCATTAATAATATCGTATAATAATTATAAGATTATTTATTCCAGGTTTGCATATTGCATGGGAGCCATGTCTGTGAATGGTCCTGAGCCTGCATGGGACACTCTTGGTTTATCCTAATGATAAAAAATAGTCACAAAATACCAATAATAAATATAATAATACATTCATTAAAACACATTAGATGTGCACATTTAACTGAAGAATCGGCTATTTTATGTTAATTTTTTTATACAGTTTCCAATCCAGGGAAATACCGATGTCCCCTTTTCGGCAAAATGTTTGGCTTTATATGCTGCCAAACTTTACTTATTATTAATACTCAGTCATCAACTGAGAATGAGGTCAAAAATATAACAGATGACAAGGTGATAGAAAATTTCCAACGAAACTCTCTTTGATGGGCACTCTATGATAATTTAGTCTATACAACATCGGTAGTATGCGCAAAATATGGATCTAAATCGAGGTTAAGTCTTCGTCCTTGTAAAATTTAAAAGTATAAATTCAGAGTAAAAAAGTTGAACGTTATGGAGTAACAAGAATAAGAGTGGCGAATATATACACTTTGTTTGCAAACATGTTTTGCAGAAACTCTATAATAGAATATAATACATTATAGTTTATTTTATACAGTTTCATTTAATATTATGATTAGATTATTTAGAATATTTTCATTAGGATTCGTTCAGCTATTTTACATACATTCTTCATACCCTAAAAGAGTTAAAGAACTGGTATGCATGGATGCCTTTGAATATTTACTTGTATGGAGCATATATAATTATGTTTCAATTAATTAATTAATTATAATTATTGATTGTATCACCAAACAGCATCACCATCAGTATATATCTCATTATAATCGATTATCTCTTCACTAAAATAAGATGTTTAAAACTATGCTTGTATTGATGGATAAACTTACAAGTTAAATAGAAATAATAATAATAATAATTTAAATAATAATAATAATAATAATAATAATTATTATAATTATAATGAAAAAAATATAGCATACTTATGGTACTTAATTTATAATAATAATATTATAATAATATTATAATAATATTATAATAATATTATAATAATATTATAATTATTTATTTAAAAAATGAATATTTAGATATATGCACAAATGCATTAATAATTAATCTAAACGATCAACCTCGTGATATGGTATATATATATATATATATATATATATATATATATATATATATATATATATATATGCGCTAGAAGGACACAGCCAAATTCCTGATATAATAGCCTAATATAAACGACTGTTGTCCTTATATCACCTAATTTCACATGCAGCAACTAATACAACCAATTAAATCCACTGCTTCATTGCCAACACTGATTAACGCTTTAATTGGAATAAAAAAAGTCATTAATTGGGAATGAATAAATGAGTCTTTTATACGTCGGCCGGATCAGAGAAAGGCATCACAAAACTCAGTGACAACGAGGCTTTGGTTACGTGATCATAATGATATTATAATGATAATATAGTGTTTTATTTCAATGACACGAGAAACTGCCTTAATTGTTTATATAAACGCCTCTTAATGATATAATGCAAAAAGTATATGCATAGCACACTGATCAATGAGAAACTCCATGAATTCCTATATCATACAAATTATTTAAAATAAGTACAGTAACAGAGTTAGTACATTTCCAGAAAATAATTATAAACATGTAGATTTTAAATTATAATCTATAGCGTTTAAAAAAAGTGTGGATACTGTTGAACTCATCATCTGTGTCAATTACTTAAATTTTATATTGAATATATAATATTTTAGTGCAGACACACAGACCCACGTAAGGTTTGGCATAATTTGGTTTCCTTTGCTTGTTAAAAACACGACATCTAAAGAAACACATATTTTGAACATGTTAATATAAAATAATCTGTTAAAAAGTGTTTGATATCAAATGCATGACAGTTTGTCCATCTTTGCAAAAGAGTAGACCACTCATACTTATAGCCAATTTAAGAGTTGTTTAATTAATATTAAGAATTAATATCTAAAGAATTTTCAAAGTTGTAATTCTATTATAGATAATAATCTATATTGAAACCTCTTTTATGTGATGCCTACACTGGTTTATATATTTTGATATTTCACCTCTCATGAGTTGATTCATACGCAACCGAGCATACGAGTGCTAATTTTATCAAACTTAAAATTTGTATCAATATTTTTGGGGGGTTTTAAAATTAAAATATAGCAAAATCAACTTGTACATTAAAACACACAATGATGATATGGAGGATCTTTATTTATCTATATTCCGGAAACCAAATATTAAGTATACAATATATTGGTAATTTATAATTATAATGTATTATATTTGTATTATGTTATACATATATATATATACTTACCAGATGATGGTCTATCGGAGTATCTGGTACAGTACACCCATGCCGGCCACAAAATTTGTCTCTGGGCATTCTCGCTCTTCTCGGAGTCTTTCATATCTTCATCATGAGAGTCTGTGTTAGTGTGTTTGTATTTCTTTTTCTGTCCAAATTCAGGTTTCAATATTTCTTCCATGAAGAAATTGGTGAATCTTTGCGTGTGTTGAAAATTACCATCGTCCCCTGCTAGCGGTATGTGTATGGGGTCTTGCACCCCGCGGTTTTCGACGTCTAAATCAACACTATCATTTTCAGGAGAATTCGGGGAAAGAGGAACTTTTCTTGGCATTCCGATGTCGATTTCAACGTCGTCTGTTTCCGTGGAATCGTGGCTTTCTCGTTTGATGTCAATAGTATCCACATCATCAATATCACCCATTTTTGTCTGTCAGTTTCAGAAGCTTGTAGATTTCAGCAGATTTTAGGTTTCAGTCCACAGGCGTAGTGGTAGTGCAGAGTTATCAACTGCAAATGATAAATAAATGAATATGAAAACGACTCCAGGAACTAAAAACAGCGATACGGCAAGCACGTATGTGAATTCAATTAATGACCAAGTCCATGCGGTTTTATTATAAGCGCTCGTTCCTAAAAGGGCGGAGCCTAAAGCTTTCACAAAAGCGGCTCGGCCAATCAGCGCGCGCTGTCGTTTACAAATAGGCAGTCTGGCCCGTGAAAGTCCAATAGCGCCAGTTTTTGCCTCGTCGAATGATCGTTTCAATAACAATGACTATTAATCAATACTTCCCAGTAATTGGAGTCGGGCTGTGGATATTGCAATGTGTTTCGAGGCTAATACAAGCACGGTATTAAGGGCCGAGCTATTGGGGAAGAAAAACCTCTCCAGCTTGTATCGTTCAATAAGTCTGCCACAAGCTCTTGGCGAGTCCCGCTCAGTTAATGGTTTAATCTTTAGACTCACCAATATAGCACACGTTTGGCTTGTATTTCCTGCATATACACGGGTGTAAACATCACAAAATGATTAATACCAAACAGTAATCCGCTGGCGTTATGGCCATTATTATAGAACCGGTGTAAATTATGTGGCGATCGGCTTACAGCGGGATGGTAACGCTTCAACCTGTGTCCAATTTGTTTGTGATTATCGCCCGGATTGCCGACTGTAAGTCCTCTTAACTTTACAATTATTTTCCGGCCGTCTTTTCCAGGAAGGGAGTCTTTAAACTAGATGCACGGATTTAAAATTCTAACTGACGACTATGGAAAAAGCATGACAATAGCTGCACCTTTTTAGCAAACTGTTTAGATAAAAAACAATGAAACAGCATCAATATATATATATATATATATATATATATATATATATAAACCAATTTGTTAACCAATTTGTATGTATATTATAAAACTGTGGTGTTCAGAGATAATAATGGGGATTACAATTATAATTTTAATTGTCACCCGCATTTATTAATATACAGGTCGATATTTAAGGGCCACATGAATAAATACCATCACTTTAGTTATAACTTAATTCGCATTCAATGATAATGATCAATGACAATCCCGATATATATAGGAATATATATATATATATATATATATATATATATATATATATATATATATATAACGTCAATGATATTGTTATGTCCATCTCTATATTGATAGATACATGCGTACATGTATATTTGTATGTGTTTGTGCATGCGTGTTTGGATTCATCCATGCAAGTGCCTTTTTTTCCCCCAAGTCCAAATCTTTCCGTAAATTATTGGGGTCATTAACATATAAATGAATGCATTTACTGCGGTAGATGTGTATGCATGTATATATGTATGTCTATCTTTGTATAATCTCAATTAACTATTTTCCCATGTCTGCCCCTCCCTACAGCTCCATCCCTGTCAACCCTCTCTATCCGTTCTAGACATGACTTTATAACGGGTAATTATATTATATATATATATATATTAAACATATATATAATTATATATATAATATATTTTTACATTTATATAAAAATACAAACATTTTAAATACTTATAAAATCCCTATAATGTACAAAATATTTATATACTTAAAATATACCTATTAAGTATTATTATAATAAATATTTGTTATGTTAATATAATCAATTTTATTCATATATGATAAGAAGCATTTGTTCAACTCTATATGTATCACGTTATTCAGATATATCATATCGTTATCACTGATATTATAATTGTTATATATATATACATATATATATTTATATTTGTGAGGAAAATAGTGTATATAAACGTATAAGTTAGCAAAAAACTCGCACATATAACACACATAAAGCTATACACAGTTCCTTATAATATACAGTAAATGAAACCGCGGGCGGGCCAGCTAGTTGACAGGGTGGGGTGGCGCTTGCAGATGTCGCCCAGCCAGGTGTCATATTCATTAATAATATCTGGTCCTTGCAGGTACAAAGCCACCTATCAAACAGTCAGATCGGTGTATTTTTTTAGATTAGATCGGTCGTTTTTATAAACGTTTACCAGGGCCTTGGACGACATCCAGAACAAAATTGACACGCCACGTCTTAACAGGATCTAATGGATGATTCATGAGCCCACATAGAGACATTTCACCGTACACGCATCCATCATACGATTTGAATCTTTTATAATTATGTATAACAAGCTTGGGGGTCTAAATATATATATATATATATATATATATATATATATATATATATATATATATATATGATACAGGTATATATAATCATAGATATATTTTTATATATACATATACATAATTATATATATCTTTAATATATTATGTATACATATGTGCGTACATGCATCCTTCATTTTGTACATTTGCAACCGTTAGTAATGCACCATAACAACAGCTTTACTACATAAGAATAAGACATTGCAATAAAAAATACAATATAGTACAATACGATACAATACAATATACGATACGATACGATACAATACAGTACAATACGATACGATACGATACAATGCAATAAATTACAATACGATACAATACAATACAATGCAATACAAATCAATACAATACAGTAGATTACAATAAAATACAAAATACAATAAAAATACAATGTAATACAAGAAAATACAACTAAGAACATAATATAAAAGTACAATAATTATAAAAAAAATTAATAAAATAACAAAATTATACTATTTTATTAAACATAGCACAAACCTGTAACTTTTTTAAAACGTCGCTAGAATATAAATATAACTTGTATACAGTAAATACATCATGATACAAACGAAATACATTTCGTTTGCACATACACGTACTACTGTACAGCCACCAGATAGTGTTTATATACAAGTAAAGGTTATTATAAAGACACAATTAATTCACCTGGCGCGGCAATCCCGATTTTTCAACAGAAAGGACAGGTAATAATTTAGCAGTCATATTCGGGTCAGATAAAGTGCTATGCCTGTAAGAGGAAGGGGCGAGCTGGGGGTGTCGTCACTTCCGGTGTGCCGGCGGGTTTTAGCCTCCTCTTCTTTCATCTTAATTTCCTGGGAAAGTGATACATTGGGAAATAATAACTATTATGGTTTACGTCCTATATACCTGATACGCCCACTTTTTCGACGAAAAATACTTATCGTACGACGTAAATGGGCAGTTAACAGAGAGCAGGAAGTTGATAACAGGTTCTCCTTGTCATCTCGCGATCCCCACAAGATGTAAATACCCCCGAATATTAGCTAAAATACCCGTTTTACATATTTGGTGAATGTCTTTATTAGTTAAATTGAGGATTTCATTCAAATCAGCTCACATTTCAGTGTGTTTGGAAAGATGTATCGACGAGTGTTTATTTGTAAATTAAACACACACATATATATATATATATATATGTATATATTCTATAAATTAAACTTATATATATAATATATATGCTTATATTGCTAGATTTATTTTCAGGATTTTATATGTGTATGTTTATATTTGGATGTATTTACTGGATAATGCATATATATATATATATATATATATATATATATATATATATATATATATATGAAGACTGTTATAATATTTACGTATGTACACCGTGATAAAGCAAAACGTATAACCTCATCCATTTCTGGAGGAAGCTATTCTTATATTTATAATTATAGAGCTGAAATCAATATTTTGCCTCAGCAGAAATAGGCAGGTTTAAATTTAGCAGTCACGTTAACATCAGATAAGACAATGCCTCTAAGGGGAAGGTGAGAACGAGAGGGTGTCGTCACTTCCGATGTGCCGGCGGGTTTATGCCCCCCCCCCCCGCACTTTCATCTTGATTTCCTGGGAAAGTAGTACATTAAGAAATAATGCCTTACGTGGCTTATGACCTACGCCAGGGCACACCCGCTGTCCATTTATAGGCTACCTCAAAGAAAACGTACCCGTTTGTCGTTGGTGGATGGGTGGGGTAATTAATAGAGAGCTCACATTTTAATGAGTGTGTCCCCTTGTCATCTAATGCATCCCATTGAGCATGCGCAATCAGTGAATGCTTCCAAAAAATTGACTGAAATGAAGCATTTTACATAATTTGCGAATTTCTTTATTAGTTTTTCAAAGCGTTTGATTCATTTAAGGGCTCACCAAGGAGGTAGCGACGGGTGTCTTTTTGTAATATTGCTACATAAAAGTGACATTGTACCTATGTGTGAACGTGAGAAGGTATTTATTGTAATGCAATGCATTTGATATTACGTTGGTCTATTGCTATGGACCTGGCTTTCAATATAACCTTTTGGTTTTGTTGTTATGCAAAGTTAGCTTCACTTTTCTTATGTACTCTCCTCATAGTTGTACTCTCTATATATATATATACACTCATATAACTATCCTTAACATTTATATATCAGTGATGTAGTCAATTTCACACCCTCTGAGAGCTAGTCAAAGTCGAGGACACTCCAGTCCATGCCTAGGCCTTGAGGTTCGAGTCCAACTCCAACTCTTTCGAAACAGAGTAATTTGGAACCCGAGTTAATAATTAATAATAATAATAATAATAATTATTATTATTATAATCATAAGTTATTCTTTTACTATAATTATAGAGCTGAAAATCAATATTTTGCTTCAATAGGAATAGACAGCTATAAAATTAGCAGTCACGGTAAGATCAGATAACACTATGCCTCCAGGAAGAAGGCGCGAACGAGAGTGTCTTCACTTCCGGTATGCCGGCGGGTTATAACCCCCTGACTCTTTCATCTTGATTTCCTGGGAAAGTAGTATACATGTATTAACAAATACTGTCTAACGTAGCTTATGACCTGAGCATGGGCACGCCCACTGTCCATTCAGGCTACTTCAAAGACTCTTTACCCGATTCTCGTAAGTGGGTGGGGTAATTAATAGAGAGCACGCATTATAATATACATGAGTGTGTCCCTTGTCATCTAGTGCATCCCATTGACCATGCGCAATCACTGCATGGATGCTTACGAATAAATGACTGAAATGAGGCATTTTACATTTATTTGCGAATTTCTTTATTAATTTTTCAAAGTGTTCGATTCAATTAAGGGCGCACCAAGGAAGTAGCGACGGTATTGCCACATAAAAGTGACATTTTACCAATGTGTGAACGTGAGCAGGTATTTAATGTATTGCAATGCATTAGGTATTACGCTGGTCTTTTGGACCTGACTATCAATAAAAACCTTGTGTTTGTTGTTATATAAATTTAGCATCACATTCAGGGGTACTCACTTCCTGGTTGTACTCTACTATCCTATAACTACTAGTATCCTACATCAATATATCAGTGTTGTAGTCGAGTTCACATCACCGTTCATCCGAGTACAAGGCCGAGTCCCGACCACTTGAATCCATGTCTAACTCCTTCAGGTTCGAGTCCGAGTCCGACGGCTTCAGAGCCATGTCATTTGGAACCGATTCCGAATCTTATGCAAATCTCCATATTAAAAGTAATTCAAAATGGAATTTGAGATTATCATACTAGTTTTATGTTAGGTTCCGCATGCTTTTACTTGAATGTTTAATTAATTAAGGTCCACCCCCAGTAAAGCGAATAGACTTAAGGGGGTTGATCAGTTTATATCTATATTCATAGGTGAGTAAGAATGGTTTGTGAATGGACCTCCATGAAGTGATAGATTTCAAAAATAATTTTCGTTTTCTTTTTTTTTTCTATTTCTTATTTTTTCTCCCCCCCCCCCCCAAACACACACACCATTTTATGTTTTCGCTATATGCCTTCAGTATGGCTTATTTTGAAAAACTGAATTTTGGGCACAGTACTAGTCCCAGATCACAAATTTTGCACCTGCTATTTATTTGACCTTGACCTTATTCCTGAGCTGAAAAATTCCATACCGATCCCCAATTATCGCCAAGTTGCTGGCTTGGGGGAGGGAAGGGGAACCTTCACTTCAAGGGATCGCTTGGCGATTGCATATAGAGCTATGGCTTGGCATATAGTATTTTATGTAATATTCTATAAGTAGTTCGCGCATTTATACTTCTTTCTTATACGTCTTATGTGACATTTTTACGGGATTCCAGATAGACTTGTTCTAATTTCTCGAGTCAAGGACCATCGAGTCCAAGTACGAGTCTTAAATAAGTGGATAGGTATATTTTATTTATGCCTATTCTTACCTATGACCTGTGCCTGCCGATACGTATCTATTTACACGTGTTAATAAATAAACAAGACGACCAGAGGTCACGCGCTTGCCGGAAAAGCTCTGCCCCAGATCAGAGGACAGATATAAAGAAGACAAAGAGGAAGAAAATGAGCCATAGTTTGTAAAGATTGACCCATATTGACAAAGTTTCGATGGTAATAATAATTTGACGTGTTTTCATGACCTTGACATTTAACTTTGACCTTTATAAAAAATACATATACAGGTTCAAGAAATCGATCCGATAGAAGATAGATGAAAGTTACAAAGTGATTCCTGGTAAAGTGGGGCCTGTAAAATGTTATACAACAGAGGCAAGAACCAGCAAGAAGGCAAAACTGAGGACAACTGCCAAACAGAAAGAAATATTTACAAAGTGACACAAAGCTAAGAACAGTTGACTAGACTAAGTTATGCAGAAGACAAAGGTGAAAAAAATGAGCCGAAGTTTGTGAAGATAGGACCAGAATTGACAAAGTTATGAGGAAAATAACAATTTGAGGTGACAGACATACTTACGTAAGACGCAAGAACCAGCAAGCAGGCGAAATTGAGAACAACTGACAAACAGACAGACATACTGACAAAGTCACACGAGGCTAAGACCAGATGACTTGACCAAGTTATGGAGAGGACTCAGAGAAAGAAAATAAGTTATGGTTTATGTAATTCAGGTTTATAATTTCGGAGATATGGCCAAAAAAGTATATGTTATAGTGTTTCATGTGTATCGCCCCTGGTGGCTATTTTCCGAAAATGAAAAATCACTTTCGAGATACTAGTGCAATTTATAAGATGTATTAGTTTGAAATGGATTCCTGCAAGACTGTGGCATGTAAAATGCTATATATATGCCACAAGAACAAGCAAGAAAGCGAAACTGAGAACAACTGAAAGGCAGACAGACATACTTACAAAGCAACACAAAGTTGAGACAAGATGTCTAAACCATGTTATGCAGAAGGCACAGGGGAAGAAAATGAGCCTAAGTTTGTGAAGATAGGACCAATATTGACAAAGTTTTTTTTTATAATTTTTTTGGTGGAGGTAACCGCCTCCACTTTTTAAATGCTAACTTAACTACATATATGTTCATCTGCAGATTTTCATTCCGGTTTCGGACAACGTGACAGGGCAATATCACACACTTCCTCTCATTTTATATCCTGGCCTTAACAAGGCCAAGTGACTACTGCACCTGCGGGCCATGGGTGCGTAATCGTCCCTATTGCTGGGTCATACCACCGAGGAGACCCCGAAAAAGACGTTATTATGACCAGCTTGTCCTCATTAGATTACCTGATCCGGTTTCAGCCATGAGAGTACCTGAATAACTTCCCGTCATAAGAGTACATGATCAGCTTCCCTCATTAGAGTACCTGATCATCTTTCGTCATTAGGTACCTGATCAGCTTTCCGTCATTAGAGTACCTGATCAACTTCCCCTAATTAGATTACCTGATCAACTTCTCGTCATCAGAGTACCTGATCAGCTTTCCCTCATAAGAGTACCCGATCAGCTTCCCCCCTTTTAGAGTCCCTGACCAGCTTTCCGTCATAAGAGTACCTGATTAGCATCCCCTCATTAGAGTACCTGATCAGCTTCCCTCATTAGAGAACTTGATCAACTTCCTCTAATCAGAGTACCTGATCAGCTTTCGTCATTAAAGTACCTGATCAGCTTCCCTCGCTAGTATTCCTAATCGGCTTCCCGTCATTAGAGTACCAGATCAGCTTTCGTCATTTGAGTATTTGATGAGCTTCCTCTCATTAAATTAACTAACCAGCTTCTCCTCATTGGGGTACCTGATCAGTTTTTCCTCATGAGAGTACCTGATCAGCTCCCTGGCATTCGAGTACCTGATCAGGTTTCCGTCATTAGAGTACCTGATCAACTTCCCCTAATTAGATTACCTGATCAGCTTCCCGTCATTAGAGTACCTGATCAGCTTCCCTTCATTAGAGTACCTGATCAGCTTTACGTCATTAGAGTACCTGATCAGCTTTCCTCATTAGAGTACCTGATCAGCTTTACGTCATTGGAGTACCTGATCAGCTTTCCCCCCATTAAAGTACCTGACCAGCTTTCTGTCATAAGAGTACCTGATCAGCTTCCCCTCATTAGAGTACCTGATCAGCTTTCGGGCATAAGAGTACCTGATCGGCTTCCCGTCAATAGATTACTTGATCAGCTTCCTGTTATTGGAGTACCTGATCAGGTTTCAGTCATGAGAGTACCTGATCAGCTCACCGTCATTAGAGTACCTGATCAACTTTCTATCAATCAGAGTACCTGATCAGCTTGCCCTCATTAGATTACCTGATCCGTTTTCAGCCATGAGAGTACCTGAATAACTTCACGTCATAAGAGTACATGATCAGCTTCCCTCATTAGAGTACCTGATCAGCTTCCGCTCATTACAGTACTTGATTAGCTTCCCTTCATTATAGTCCCTGACCAGCTTTCCTCATTAGAGTACCTGATCAGTATTCCCTCATGAGAGTACCTGATCAGCTTCCCTTCATTTAAGTACCTGATCAGCTTTCCTTCATTAGAGTACCTAATCAGTGTCCCTTCATCCGAGTACCTGATCAGGTTTCCATTATAAGAGTACCTGATCAACTTGTCCTCATTAGAGTACCTGATTATCTACCCGTCATTAAAATTTTTTTTCCAGCTTCCCTTCATTAGAGTACCTGATCAGCTCACCGGCATTAGAGAACCTGATCAACTTCCCATCAACCAGAGTACCTGATCAGCGTCCCGTCTTTAGAGCACCTGATCAACTTCTTTCATTAGAGTACCTGATCAGCTTACGGTCATAAGAGTACCTGATCAGCTTACCGTCATAAGACTATCTGATCAGCTTCCCCTCATTAGAGTACCTGATCAGCTTGCCCTCATTAGATTACCTGATCCGGTTTCAGCCATGAGAGTACCTGAAGAACTTAATTAGCTTGATTAGCTCCCAATCATTCGAGTACCTGATCAGGTTTCCGTCATTAGAGTACGAGATCAACTTCCCCTAATTAGATTATCTACCCGTCATTAAATTATTTTTTTCAGCTTCCCTTCATTAGAGTACCTGATCAGCTCACCGGCATTAGAGTACCTGATCAACTTCCCATCAATCAGAGTACCTGATCAGCGTCCCGTCTTTAGAGTACCTGATCAACTTCCCTCATTAGAGTACCTGATCAGCTTACGGTCATAAGTATACCTGATCAGCTTACCGTCATAAGAGTATCTGATCACCTTCCCCTCATTAGAGTACCTGATCAGCTTGCCCTCATTAGATTACCTTATCCGGTTTCAGCCATGAGGGTACCTGAAGAACTTGATTAGCTTGATTAGCTCCCAATCATTAGAGTACCTGATCAGCTTCCCGTCATAAGAGTACCTGATCAGCTTTCCTTCATTGTAGTACCTGATCCGCTTCCCTTCATTATAGTACCTGATCAGCTTACGGTCATTAGAGTACCTGATCAGGTTCCCTTCATAAGAGTACCTGATCAGCTTCCCCTCAGTAGAGTATCTGATCAGCTTTCCTCATTAGAGTACCTGATCAGCTTTACGTCATTAGAGTACCTGATCAGCTTTCCCTCATTAGAGTACCTGATCAGCTCCCCCCCCCCCCCCCATTAAAGTACCTGATCGGTTTTCACTCATAAGAGTACCTGATCAGCTTCGCCCCTTAAGAGTACCCGACAAGTTTTCTGTCATAAGAGTACCTGATCAGCTTCCCGTCATTAGAGTACCTGATCAGCTTTCGGTCATAAGAGTACCTGACCGGCTTCCCGTCAATAGTGTACTTGATCAGCTTCCTGTTATTGGAGTACCTGATCAGGTTTCAGTCATGAGAGTACCTGATCAGCTCACCGTCATTTGAGTACCTGATCAACTTTCCATCAATCAGAGTACCTGATCAGCGTCCCGTCTTCAGAGTACCTGATCAACTTCCCTCATTAGAGTACCTGATCAGCTTACGGTCACTAGAGTACCTGATCAGCTTACCGTCATAAGAGTATCTGATCAGCTTCCACTCATTATAGTCCCTGACCAGCTTCCCCTCATTAGAGTACCTGATCAGTTTTCCCTCATGAGAGTACCTGATCAGCTTCCCTTCATTTGAGTACCTGATCAGCTTCCCTTCATAAGAGTACCTAATCAGTGTCCCTTCATCCGAGTACCTGATCAGGTTTCCATTATAAGAGTACCTGATCAACTTGTCCTCATTAGAGTACCTGATTATCTACCCGTCATTAATTTATTTTTTCAGCTTCCCTTCATTAGAGTACCTGATCAGCTCACCGGCATTAGAGTACCTGATCAACTTCCCATCAACCAGAGTACCTGATCAGCGTCCCGTCTTTAGAGTACCTGATCAGCTTACGGTCATAAGAGTACCTGATCAGCTTACCTTCATAAGAGTATTTGATCAGCTTCCCCTCATTAGAGTACCTGATCAGCTTGCCCTCATTAGATTACCTGATCCGGTTTCAGCCATGAGAGTACCTGAAGAACTTGATTAGCTTGATTAGCTCCCAATCATTCGAGTACCTGATGAGGTTTCCGTCATTAGAGTACGAGATCAACTTCCCCTAATTAGATTATCTACCCGTCATTAAATTATTTTTTTCAGCTTCCCTTCATTAGAGTACCTGATCAGCTCACCGGCATTAGAGTACCTGATCAACTTCCCATCAATCAGAGTACCTGATCAGCGTCCCGTCTTTAGAGTACCTGATCAACTTCCCTCATTAGAGTACCTGATCAGCTTACGGTCATAAGAATACCTGATCAGCTTACCGTCATAAGAGTATCTGATCACCTTCCCCTCATTAGAGTACCTGATCAGCTTGCCCTCATTAGATTACCTTATCTGGTTTCAGCCATGAGAGTACCTGAAGAACTTGATTAGCTTGATTAGCTCCCAATCATTAGAGTACCTGATCAGCTTCCCGTCATAAGAGTACCTGATCAGCTTTCCTTCATTGTAGTACCTGATCCGCTTCCCTTCATTAAAGTACCTGATCAGCTTACGGTCATTAGAGTACCTGATCAGGTTCCCTTCATAAGAGTACCTGATCAGCTTCCCCTCAGTAGAGTATCTGATCAGCTTTCCTCATTAGAGTACCTGATCAGCTTTACGTCATTAGAGTACCTGAACAGCTTTCCCTCATTAGAGTACCTGATCAGCTCCCCCCCCCCATTAAAGTACCTGATCGGTTTTCACTCATTAGAGTACCTGATCGGTTTTCACTCATAAGAGTACCTGATCAGCTTCCCCTCATAAGAGTACCTGATCAGCTTCGCCCCTTAAGAGTACCCGACCAGTTTTCTGTCATAAGAGTACCTGATCAGCTTCCCGTCATTAGAGTACCTGATCAGCTTTCGGTCATAAGAGTACCTGATCAGCTTCCCGTCAATAGTGTACTTGATCAGCTTCCTGTTATTGGAGTATTTGATCAGGTTTAAGTAATGAGAGTACCTGATCAGCTCACCGTCATTTGAGTACCTGATCAACTTTCCATCATAGAGTACCTGATCAGCGTCCAGTCTTCAGAGTACCTGATCAACTTCACTCATAAGAGTACCTGATCAGCTTACGGTCACTAGAGTACCTGATCAGCTTACCGTCATAAGAGTATCTGATCAGCTTCCACTCATTAGATTCCTGATGAGCTTGCCCTCATTGGATTACCTGATCCGTTTTCAGCCATGAGAGTACCTGAATAACTTCACGTCGTAAGAGTACATGATCAGCTTCCCTCATTAGAGTACCTGATCAGCTTCCTCTCATTACAGTACTTGATTAGCTTCCCTTCATAATAGTCCCTGACCAGCTTTCCTCATTAGAGTACCTGATCAGTATTCCCTCATGAGGGTACCTGATCAGCTTCCCTTCATTAGAGTACTTGATCAGCTTCCCTTCATTAGAGTACCTAATCAGTGTCCCTTCATCCGAGTACCTGATCAGGTTTCCATTATAAGAGTACCTGATCAACTTGTCCTCATTAGAGTACCTGATTATCTACCCGTCATTAAAATTTTTTTCCAGCTTCCCTTCATTAGAGTACCTGATCAGCTCACCGGCATTAGAGTACCTGATCAACTTCCCATCAACCAGAGTACCTGATCAGCGTCCGTCTTTAGAGCACCTGATCAACTTCCCTCATTAGAGTACCTGATCAGCTTACGGTCATAAGAGTACCTGATCAGCTTACCGTCATAAGACTATCTGATCAGCTTCCCCTCATTAGAGTACCTGATCAGCTTGCCCTCATTAGATTACCTGATCCGGTTTCAGCCATGAGAGTACCTGAAGAACTTGATTAGCTTGATTAGCTCCCAATCATTCGATTACCTGATGAGGTTTCCGTCATTAGAGTACGAGATCAACTTCCCCTAATTAGATTATCTACCCGTCATTAAATTATTTTTTTCAGCTTCCCTTCATTAGAGTACCTGATCAGCTCACCGGCATTAGAGTACCTGATCAACTTCCCATCAATCAGAGTACCTGATCAGCGTCCCGTCTTTAGAGTACCTGATCAACTTCCCTCATTAGAGTACCTGATCAACTTCCCTCATTAGAGTACCTGATCAGCTTACGGTCATAAGAATACCTGATCAGCTTACCGTCATAAGAGTATCTGATCACCTTCCCCTCATTAGAGTACCTGATCAGCTTGCCCTCATTAGATTACCTTATCTGGTTTCAGCCATGAGAGTACCTGAAGAACTTGATTAGCTTGATTAGCTCCCAATCATTAGAGTACCTGATCAGCTTCCCGTCATAAGAGTACCTGATCAGCTTTCCTTCATTGTAGTACCTGATCCGCTTCCCTTCATTAAAGTACCTGATCAGCTTACGGTCATTAGAGTACCTGATCAGGTTCCCTTCATAAGAGTACCTGATCAGCTTCCCCTCAGTAGAGTATCTGATCAGCTTTCCTCATTAGAGTACCTGATCAGCTTTACGTCATTAGAGTACCTGAACAGCTTTCCCTCATTAGAGTACCTGATCAGCTTCCCCTCATAAGAGTACCTGATCAGCTTCCCCTCATAAGAGTACCTGATCAGCTTCCCCCCTTAAGAGTACCCGACCAGTTTTCTGTCATAAGAGTACCTGATCAGCTTCCCGTCATTAGAGTACCTGATCAGCTTTCGGTCATAAGAGTACCTGATCAGCTTCCCGTCAATAGTGTACTTGATCAGCTTCCTGTTATTGGAGTATCTGATCAGGTTTAAGTAATGAGAGTACCTGATCAGCTCACCGTCATTTGAGTACCTGATCAACTTTCCATCAATCAGAGTACCTGATCAGCGTCCAGTCTTCAGAGTACCTGATCAACTTCCCTCATTAGAGTACCTGATCAGCTTACGGTCACTAGAGTACCTGATCAGCTTACCGTCATAAGAGTATCTGATCAGCTTCCACTCATTAGATTCCTGATGAGCTTGCCCTCATTGGATTACCTGATCCGTTTTCAGCCATGAGAGTACCTGAATAACTTCACGTCGTAAGAGTACATGATCAGCTTCCCTCATTAGAGTACCTGATCAGCTTCCTCTCATTACAGTACTTGATTAGCTTCCCTTCATAATAGTCCCTGACCAGCTTCCCCCCATTAGAGTACCTGATCAGTATTCCCTAATGAGGGTACCTGATCAGCTTCCCTTCATTAGAGTACTTGATCAGCTTCCCTTCATTAGAGTACCTAATCAGCGTCCCTTCATCCGAGTACCTCATCAGGTTCCCATCATAAGAGTACCTGATCAACTTCTCCTCATTAGAGTACCTGATTATTTACCCGTCATTAAATTATTTTTTCAGCTTCCCTTCATTAGAGTACCTGATCAGCTCACCGGCATTAGAGTACCTGATCAACTTCCCATCAATCAGAGTACCTGATCAGCCTCCCGTATTTATAGAGTACCTGATCAGCTTCCCTCACTAGAGTACCTGATCAGCTTCCCTCATTAGAGTACCTGATCAGATCAGCTTATGGTCATAAGAGTACCTGACCAGCTTCCCGTCATTAGAGAAACTGATCAGTTTCCCTTCATTAAAGTTCCTGGTCAACTTTCACATATATTAACACACACACATATTAACACACACACATATATACATAGATACATTATTGCCTTGGTTGTATATATTTATAAATATATATATATATAATTATATATATATAATAGCGCGTGTGTATATATATCATTTGAACACCCATATCTACACACACATTGTAAATAAACATAAGAAGACATACCATATATCGCTTTTATGATATATTCCAGAGCACACCACATACCTTCAGTGATACATGTCAGCGAATTCTGGGTGTCCCGGCGAAATGATTTGAGTCAACTTGCAAAATTACCAGAGCAGGAGCCGGTCGAACATCCATAATAATCATCTTCAAATGTATAATTAATGAGCTGCAAATAAAGACCTTGTGACATATGTATATTACTGTCGGAGATGGACTGATGAAAGAGCGCGGGGCCTTTGATGTCTATATACCTTTACAGGTGTACGTAACTGAACATGAAAGAGCCTGGATGTTTGAGAGCCGTTGATTTTTGTGCGGTTTCCTGCTATTGGGAGTACACACGGCTCGTGCGGGCATACAGGGTGTTATTATAATATTGATATTCTTCACTGTTTTATAGGTGACTTCATGTGCGAACTGTCTTTGTTTGTAGCTCTGTAAAGGAGATATATATTGCCGGGGATACAATCAGCACTTTCTTGTGTAGGTCTTACTCTCACTTTTTATTACTTCTGCTTTATTCTTGACGTGTCTCTCTGCACTATCCCTCCGTGCACACACACACACACACATATATGTGTTTGTCTGTGCATCTGTGTGCTGAGGCGTGTGTCTGTTTCGGCGACGGAAACATACAGGGAAACAAAGAAACAATGAGACACATGCAGAAACTGAGAAGAACGAGGAAGAATTATTGAGACAGAGAGACGAGATCAGGAAGACAGAGAAACTGTGAGGCAGAGAGACAGGAGAGGGAGACAGAGAAACAGTGAAAGAGAGATAGAGAAGAATGGAAAAAACGGCACATAAACAGCGAGACAGAGGGAGAAAGATGCAGTGAGACAGTGAGACAGGGACAATTCACGAGGCAGAGGGAGAGACAGACAGTTACAGAGTGGGATACAGAGAGACAGAGACAGCGTGACAGAAAAACGGTGAGTCGAATTGACAAAGGAGGCAGAGAGACATATAGAGATGACGTGGGGAGACAGCGAGACAGAACAAGGGCGAGGCAGAGGGACACAGAAACAATGAGACAGAGAGACAGGGAGACAGGGAGACAGAGAGGGGGTGTTTATATAGAGACAGAGACAGCGAGACAGAGCAAGGGCGAGGCACGGGGATAAAGAGAAAATGAGACAGAGGGTCAGAGAAGGGCGTTAGAGAGACAGAGACAGGGAGACAGAACTAGGGCGAGAAAATGAGACAGTGAGATAGGGAGAGAGAGGGGGGATTAAGGGATAAAGAGAAAATGAGACAGAGGGTCAGAGAAGGGAGTTAGAGAAACAGAGACAGGGAGACAGAACTAGGGCGAGAAATTGAGACAGAGAGGAAGGGAGAGAGAGGGGGGGGGTACAGAGACAGAGACAGCGAGACAGAGCAAGGGCGAGGCACAGGGATAAAAAGAAAATGAGACAGGGAGATAGGGAGACAGTGAGGGGAGGTACAGAGACAGCAAGACAGAGCAAGGGCGAGGCACAGAGATTAAGAGAAGGTAGAGAGGGGGTGTGGTAGAGAGACAGAGACAGTGAGACAGAATAAGAGCGAGGCACAGGGATAAAGAGAAAATGAGACAAAGGGACAGAGAGGGGAGGTAGTAGAGACAGAGACAGCGAGACAGAGTATAAGAGCGAGGCACAGGGATAAAGAGAACATGAGACAAAGGGACATAGACAGGTGGTAGAGGTAGAGAGACAGAGACAGTGAGACAGAAAAAGGGCGAGGCACAGGGATAAAGAGAACATGAGATAGAGAGATAGGGAGAGAGAGGGGGAGGTAGAGAGGCAGAGACAGTGAGACAGAGTATGAGAGCGAGGCAGAGGGATAAAGAGAAAATGAGACAAAGGGACAGAGAGGGGAGGTAGAGAAAGAGACAGAGAGACAGAACAAGGGCGAGGCACACGGATAAAGAGAACATGAGATAGAGTGATAGGGAGAGAGAGGGGGGAGGTAGAGAGACATAAACAGCGAGTCAAAGCAAGAGCGAGGCAGAGGGATATATACCGGATCAAGAGAAACTGAGACAGAATGAGAGAGGGAAGGTAGAGACAGAGACAGCGATACAGAACAAGGGCGAGACACAGGGACAAAGAAGACAGAAACAGCGAGACAGAGAAACGATGAGTCAGAGGGACAAAAAAAAGAGACAGGGAGACAGAGAGGGGAGGTAGACAGACAGAGAAAACGAGACAATACAAGGACGAGGCACAGGGATAAGAGAAAATGAGACAGAGGGACAGATAGAGGAAGAAGGGAGAGAGAGACAGGGAGACAGAGCAAGGGTGAGTCACAGGGATAAAGGGAATATGAGACAGAGGGACAGAGAGAGGAGGAAGAGAGACAGGGACAGCGAGAAAGAACAAGGTCGAGGCACAGGGATAAAGATAACATGAGATAGAGAGATAGGGGAGAAAGGGGAGAGGAAGAGAGACAGACACAGTGAGACAGAGAAACGGTGAGTCAGAGTGACCAAGAAGACAGAGACAGGGGGTCAGAGAAGGGAGGGGTAGCAGGGGCGTAGCCAAGTGGGGGCCGCAGGAGGCCATGCCCCCCCCCCCCCCCCCGCTGCCCCGGTCACATCCAGTACTCGCCGTCCTTTCGGAATTTCACTTAATCTAATACATACATATATATATATATATATATATATATATATATATATATATATATATATATATATATTAAATATTGAACCTCTCTACAGTTTGACTACATAAGGCAAAGACATAAGGGAACAGGAAATCCCCATTTTTTGTGAAAATTGCCTCAAAATGTCCTCTTTACATTGTATATTCAAAAATTTCCCAATATGTGAGGGGGAAACCCCCTCCCATACCCTCCCATGTACCTGTAACTTACCTTAATTAAACTAAGGTTCATATATATATAATTGAAAATAAAAAATATATATTTTCCTACACTAAAATATATAAAGTATAGTAAAAATAATAATAATAATAATAATATACATATATATATATATATATACTTGTATATATAACCGTTTTCATATTAGCACCCCCCCACCCCCCGTTTTCGAATTTCTTCATCCGCATGATGGCCCCTCCCCTCCCTAAATCCTGGCTACGCCCCTGGGTAGAGAGATAGGGTCAGTGTGACAAAGAAACGGTGAGTCAGAGGGATAACAGGAAAATGAGACGGCGGGATAGAGAGGGGAGGTAGACAGACAGAGACTACGAGACAGAAACGGTGAGTCAGAGGGACAAAGAAAAAAAATAGACAGAGGGACAGAGAGGGGAAGTAGAGAGACAGAGAAAGCGAGACAGATTAAGGGCGAGGCACAGGGATAAAGAGAAAATGAGACAGGGAGACAGGGAGACAGTAAGGGGGGTCTAGAGAGACAGAGACAGCGCGACAGGGGCACGATAAAACATAGAAGGAGTTGTCATGAGTGACACAGGGAGACAGAAACAACTCACGAGAGTGTGTGGAGGCGCATGCGTGTGTTTGGTTATTGCGCGTGGTTCTTCGTGTGTGTTTATATGTATGAGAGAGGAATTTTCTTATGTGTACCTTTGCATGTGTAAAATGAGTATATATGTGTGCGTCCGTCGCTCTTGTACATGTAGACGACCTTTTAAATCTCCCCTAGGTCTGCATATGTTTGTATTCCATATGGAAGAGTGAAATGATGATATCAGTGTATGTACAAGTGATACGCTTGGGCGGTGTACTACATATATATTGTATATAATTATGACATAGACCATCGTTCCTGAGCGGACGGGAATTTCCGGACCCGCTTTAGGCATAACGGAAGCACCCAGGACAGTCAGAAAAAAACTATGAAAGCACTAAATATGCATCTGATTATAAGCCTAATTATATGTGTGTGTATTTACTCCATATTTTCTCCAGATACGTGGGCTGCTTATTACATTCATTTAACACCTGTTAGGGTTTGATTTCTGCTACTTCGTGGGTGGTTTGTTTCAGCTGGTAATATATCTGTGTCCAATACACACTTGCACATACACACACACACAGACACACTTCTACGCATGTTCAGCTCACTGTTTCAAGGGATGTGACCTTTTCTGTGTACATCTTTTCAATCACTCTAAATAAAAGATATGTTTTTTGTACATACACACCGAACACACACATACACATATATCTATATATTACATATATATTATATTATATTATATTATATTATATTATATTATATTATATTATATTATATTATATTATATTATATTATATTATACATATTCATTTATCATTTATTAAAAGAAAACCAAGAGTTGTAACTAGACAAGATCTTTATTTCAATTTAGAGCTGAATAAAACGTGTATTATTATTGTATGTAAATGTTTCTTGTATCGTCCAAATGGTTAGACTGTGTTAAGCATCTTAAACATCTTAAATATATTTATAAGCCCTTAAACATGCTTATAAACATGTTTTTGTCTGTATTTATGACGGTCCTCTTACCATTTCATTTGCAAGTCTTAAGATTTACAGAAGTGGAACTACGAATCAAGGTATCATTCCAGGCTTAAAAATACTTTTGACGTTACAAAGATAATATAATTGGATCTCTAATGGTGTAAAACATACTCTGTTTATCATATTCGTATATATAGATATTAAAAGTTTTAAAGTCTTTTAACCTTAGGATCTAGTGAGTTGAGAAAAAAGAAAAAGTAATCTAGGGATTTCTGCTAAAAGGAACATTCGTAAATATTATATTTTATCTCCGAATGTAATGGTCACAGTTTAAGAAAATACGAACATCATATTTTTATTGAGAATAAGGAGGATTGGTCTGTGGCGACACGGAACTCGGAACGAGGTCAGAAACGGTAAAATTACACGATGTAACAATAAATGGTTGAGTGTTCCCACAAATCGGTCGCCAAATCATCGGTGAATCAAAATCAACACCGGGCCCTCGAGACCTCCCCGCAAGCGGCGGCAGAACAAATCCTGTGGGGTAAAAATCCGCCTTATCAGCCATGTTCACACAAAACAGAAGAAGCGATACACGAGGCCTTATTACACAGCCTCCCGCATGAGCCATAAAATTCAACGATGTCATTACGAGATGCGATCACAGACATCCACAGTCGGTGTTGAACCTGGGCCTATCTGACAGCCATCTGTCAGCGGGGGAGCTGATAAAATATATAAGCAAAACGACGGCCTCTCGGGATGAGGGATGTAATATGGCCAGTTTAATTCTTATTCAAGCTATCACGGGTCTGGTGACAAAGCTAGAAAAATGAGTGGTCCTATGCTCGGTCAGTCGGAAGTCTTTCCCGGTGTGGGGCCTTTAGATAACATTATTAGCTCGGCTCATTACACTCCCATAGCCGCTGTGTCGGCGCAGGCTGACATCCCCGTCTAATAGAGCACAAATGGGGTGTGTTATTGAAGACCGCACAGTTCTCCCTCCCTAAGAACTGTAAATGCCAGGGTTTGATGATGCCACTTGGCGATCCTTGTCTCTTTATACACCTGCAAAGCTTTTCAAAGTTACTTATTATTTGCCCTTTCAATGCTGGACTAAACTTGCTATTATTGCCCCTTCATTTTCTCTGTGTGTTTGGCCAGAGTTACTTATATTATTGTGTCTCTCTGCGGGACAAAACTTAGTTATTATTATCTCTCTCTGCGGGACTGTAAAAGTTCTTTAACGGAAGCGCGTCATAGTTCAGAAGTGAATGGCCCAGGGGCAACTCATTGGCAGATATATGTTTCGCATTAAATTGCTATTAATAGGAACAGAAGGGGATTTCTGTTATGGGGGCCACAAGTGGGCAAGCGATTAAATGTAAATTGTAAATAGGATGATGTTGCTATACCTCTGTTACATCCCTTTAGTGGTCTTCATTCGCCTTTTGGAAGGAAAGAATAATACTGTTGGACTCATTGTCAACCTCAATCTAGAACAGTCTATGCGGCTATGTGTATTCTGAATTTCTTTCACCTCAGATGCCAGTGAAGTCTTCCCCATGTAGTCCGCATTGTGTACACGAAATATAATCCGAAATTTATATATATTTTTTCACATATTTTAAGTAACCACGTGCTCCGTAATTGTAGGTATATTGTATTGAATCTACATGAACTAATTACTTATAAAAACGAATTTATTTATTTTTTATTTTTTATCACGACAGGGTTTTAAAAGTCTGCCAATCTTTATAATTGTTTCTCATCGTCTAAAAATGTCGTTTTTCGGAAAACTGTTTGAACTAATGGGTAAATGATTTATCCTACAACACAACAATGTTAGTCATCGTTGGGAAAAGGAGCATTAAACTGATTTGTCAACTGCACTTGGGTTTTATACAAACAATGTTTATCCTGGGAGATCTAACAGATTTTTCAACTGTTTATTGGCTAGTTATTTATGTTTTCTTTTTTTTTTTTTTTATTGATAAAACTGGCACAGGTCATTTAAAGATAGTCAATCATATGTAAATATTATACATTTTTAAATGATAAATATACAAATTAGAACCGTCTGATGGTATTTGTATCTTCAAAACGACACTATTGATAAATGAACAGTTGCTGCAAGACGCTAGATATCCAATATTTTGGTAAAATCAAGTATCAATTTTAATTAAAAAAAAATAAATCAATAGCTAAAATTTTAGTTTCGTACGACAGAACTGTACATATCATATTCCGAGGAATAAAAAAAAAACAAATGACACATTGGGGCCACCTAAAATGTATTTATAAATAGAATTTAAAATTAAATTAATTAAAGCAAGATAGTTTAAATGCAATTAACCTTTAAGTTGATATAAGTGAGACATCTACAGCCTTTCTAGTTCCTTCGTGCAGCCCATGCAGACTTGATGTCTGCACGTTAAAACCTAAACCGGGGCACACGTCACCCTTTGTTAAACATATATATTTCATTGGTCATCGGTATATCAAAACTTGGCCAGATAATCAGAGTTCGCATTTTCTTCCAATATCCAGACATCGATAATGATCACCAAGCACGTGCTAATTATTGAGATAAACTAATGACCTTAAATTTACCGTTATCTTATATTTTGTATCCGTCAGGGGCGGGGTTAGAGGGGTGTAGGGGTCGACCTGAAAATCTTTGATGTAGTATATGATATATGTGCTTAATACCGAAAAGCAGCGCCGGATTTTTGCCTATAATTTAGCATGAAAGGGTTATGTATAAAAAATTCTATAACCCCACCCGACGCATTTGTTAACCTATGTCAAAGTGCTGAGCCCCCTTTACTAAGATCCTTTATCCGCCACTGTCAGTAGACCTGTACGTTCTGTCTCTTTTCAAATCTGATCTGAAATAATCAGTAAAGTCACGATCTTTACTAATTCAGATCCCTGCATGTATTTTCAAATGACAATTCTGCTCATTCAAGCTCATTAATAATTACCTGTAATTATACAACCGAGTTTAAGGAATTTTACGTCTTTGCATCAACTCGTATAATTCGACGACTTACAAAACCCGTGAAATCCGATCAATTATAAATTCAACACAATTTTTATCCCGCCAGGAGCAGATTTAGCTTGCAATAAACAAATAAATGGTTGCCGGTTAAACAAATGACGGTTGGGGATTAAATTATTTCCAATAAACCCATTACGTTAATTAGCTTCTTAATACGAAGAATGACACCAGACACGGAACAATCTTCGGTGGGTCTCGAGCTAACTGTTTGATGGATGCCCCGGTCCCCCGCCGGCCCGGGCAGCACGTCAGATTTAAGCACTTCTGCAGTGGTTGCTACAGCTTCTCCGGGGTGATTTACGTGGGATTGTGGGCTTGAAGGTAATCCAGGGCGAAATTGAAGGAGCATTATCGATCCTGTTACACTCTTTATAGCCGCCTGTCAAGTGAACCGCTGTTATCTGTCGCGAAACAGTGAAAGTTGGCACGACTGTGGGTTGAACGATAATAAAGTTATTTCACTTGGTTGAGCAGTGTATTGCCGGTGTCACCAGGGTATTATCCTGTTATCAATAAGGATAATAGAACTTCAGTCCCGGCCAATCGTTTTTCAATGGATAAACGAGACCCGCGAGAATCGCGGCCGCTACGAGAAGTCAGTCCGGCATTTGTGGGAGCTTACTAAAGACCCGGGGAGTGGTCCCTTATTTCTTCGTAGGTTACAAGTGGACATCCACAAACCCGCGGGGCAAGTCCAGAGGCGCTAGAGTAATCACGCCCACTGACTTACGGCTCAAAGGTTCCCCTTAGAGCAGGTTTTCTTGTGACGGGCACCTGTTTTAGGCACATAAACTACTATGTAATTAAATGTGAACCCATCGGACCGCTCCACGGCTATTAATGGCAACACCAAATGATGGTGTTTGCGCATGCGCAGTCCTCCTTAGCCTGTCATGAATACCTTATGAAGGCTGGCCATCGCTGAATTACCGTATAATGAAATTCGAAGCTTCTTTTTTAGAGATTCATTTTTCGGAAAGTTGTATATTATGTAGTCATACAAGAAACGTTGATATACATTTACATTGTCAATATACATTTACATATATATATATATATATATATATATACAGAAATGTATGCAGAATAAAATTCATAATCTGGATAAGATTTTTAGATAAGTTTACCAAATATGAACATTGCATTGTTTTTATTTTTTAAAATTCAAACTAACTTATGACGTTCGGGGATATAGTGCGGCCGCATTTCGTACAAAAACACGCACACACTCACACATATACATACATTAAACATATGTATGCATGCCATTTCTAATTAAAGCCAATTCACACTGAGTTTGTGTCAAAGGGAAAAATCAATTTCTTTCTCTTTCTTATTCTCACGTATAACATTCGGAAGACAGTAAAAGGACACTGCATTGGAAAAAGTCGCAGTTCGTATGACATGTGTCTGTTCAAATATACATATTCATACATGCATATATACGGCTGAAACAGGAGAAAAATAATGGAATATTGGGTCACTGAAAAGATAATTAATACAGGGTCGAAATAGTAAAATAGTGATTTTTTATATTGCTTTAAAAAGTATTTCGGTTAATATTTTCAGTACCTTGATAAAATTTATTAATTGTTTCATTTGCATGGCTGTTTTGATGTGAAGTTTTGATGATTGTATATTTTAAATTAATCGACTATTCGCCTTTTAGACCGTCCATTATATATATATATATATATATATATATATATATATATATATTTAAATTAAGTCACAGGGTTCTGCTGACTTATATAGGAAGTATGGAAGTATTGTGGAGCGCTCAGACACTTATAGACACATGTAGATGAATAAAGATGTGTATTTCAGATATAGATTTTTTATGCATGTGAATATTTTGCAAATGCCTTTTCAACTCACATTAAATGCCCGTGTATTTCAATCTATGAGATTTTAGATAAAAATGAAATCCTTACCGTATTGCAGCTGTTTGATGACAACATAATTACATTGACATGTCACTGTATATACATGTATATTTGCATGTGTTTGTACAATGGTACATCAATTATATAGTTACTGTTCACCCGTGATATGTTGTTTTCTGGGTTTTCAAACATGATTGATATGTTTTTTATAATTTACCTGCTTATTTTTTCTATAAAGATTTAGGTTCCAAAATTTTCCAATTATATATATGTGTATATAGGTTTATTTATAAACTCATACCATGTTACATATATACCATTATATTAAAACATTTGAACGCCATGTGTCTAAATCGATGAAATAATAGCTTTCTCAGACTGCAACAATGGTGGAATAATTTTTAAAAAAAATAGGAGAACTGAGAGATGCTTTAGGCGTTTAATACATGTCAAGTCAATAGTTTCGAACGCTCTAACGGTATCTCAACGCGAGACGTCATATTTTCCATTTTGCTTTTTAAAGAGTGATTAACATTTTAAGTAATTCATGGCCGTGGGACGCAAACTTCAGAAGAAACAAAGTTTAACGCTTGTGGTCTGTAAGAGTGCAATCTGATTATTACTGGATTAATTACAGTTCGACGGTTAAACGCAGCGAGACACCGGGGTTTACAAAGTTAATGAACGTGTCACTATTTTATCCTGGCAATATAAGCTCCATTTGGTTCTTTGACTTAAAACCTTAGAGGTTCACTCTTTAGAGCGACCATACAACACGTCGCAGGTTATCTGGAAATCTGTGTTTGACTAGGGTTTTAATTGCTTCACCGCTGGTTGAAAGTACAAGTAACCCGTTGCTGATGCGGTCAAATTTTCCCTTGTAATTTACATGATCCATCCCGTCAAATTATGTAGAAATGTCCATCGGTTATCAGGGAGGACGGACAATCCAGCCAATTACGCTCGGACGTAAAACTTCCTGGAAGTCAGAGGGATTAACGAAGTGTTAACTTTTTTGCGCGACGGCGTGGTCACCGCGACCCTTCCGAAACCCACCGCGAGGCATTCCTTGGCGCGTTCACCACCCGGCCAACGGGGACAGCGGCCAGTGTTAATTGGATGGTTGAAGCTAATTAGAAATGTCCTGGGTAATCTCAGCTAGCTCCTGATCACTTCGATACATCATTGAGGTGTTAGGCGTGGCAGACTTATAAGCCTTCTCGTCCAGGATCACTGGAATCGTCCGAGTTCCTAACAGGTTGTACGTAAAGGATTTCAGTTTTAATTAAACCCCTCTATATTAATATAAGGAGCCGGAATGAGGTACATTTATTACTCCAAGTGGATGTTTCGTTATGTAAGACACAACTAGCAGGTGACTTAAATGATGTAATGTAGCTACACATTTTGTACGTAAATCTCAAATATAGTGATGTATATATACACTTATACGGAATACACCATGACCTTATATATATTGTGTATAGAATATACCTGGAAAAAAATAAGTATCCATATGTGTTTTGTTTAACATTTAGATAATAATATTGGATTCATGTGTGTCTGTGTGTGAGTGGTGCATGTGTGGGTTTGGGTGTGTATGTAACCAGTTTATTGACCGCTTCGTGCTCAAATATCCATGACTATACTCTGACTATTCTCTATACTCTATCAGACACTACTTTTTTATTGCAAATCGCTAATACAGTGAACATACGTTTAAATTGAAGGCTTATATAGTTATTTTGTTGTTATATCAACTATCGTATTTATTATCTCGTTAGAATTAACCTAGTTTCGAAAATTATTTGATACATTTTATCATAATTTTGATAATTTTAATATAAAGAAATAATTGAGGGGTCTAGGCGTGTTTTCATATATAACAGATATACGTCCATCATGGTTCAGGTGTTCTCATGCGTGCATAAAGAGTAATACATTCTTTAATGTGTATCAAGAGAAAATTAAAAGGTTCAACTAAAATTCCCCTTACAAATTTAGACTTCTCAGTTTCCTTTAGGTCTGAGAGATTGTAATCAGAAGGGTTATATATGTTATCTGTCTTGAAAATGAGTGAGTAAAGCTTTTACGTTTACACATACCAGACAAGTCTAACACCACAGTTTTTAAGTTAAATAATAGTTACAAAGATACAGCGAATGCAATGTAACTTTGATGCTGTGCCCATTAACAGAACGAGAAAACCAGCAATTAAACAACATTAACTTGCTCGTCAAGGGTGGGCCAGGATTGTTATTCATTTATAGTCGAAATCAGAACTGGTGGGGAGGTCAGGGGGTACTTTCCCTGACCACGGGTCACTTTTGTCCCTCTATTCAGAGATCATAATCAACTTTAACCTATCGTCACATATGTGATCTTATCATTGCTCCCTACTGGGAGGACAGGCGCTAGAGAGGACTTCAACTCAACTATAAATTAAAGCTATCCACCAATTTAGTGACCTTCCCAACAATACTGACATTTCAGGAGTGCATCGCGGCATCCCGGGCTTCAAGCAATAACAGTCACGGATCACCGATCAGCTCTGACGCTGATTGGCTGTAATTACAAGTCTCAACCTCCGGACACTTAATATACTAGACAGCACAGGGCGTCAGTCTGAAGCTCAAAGAAGAAATGGGTCCCCTTCTTTTGTGTTCCTGTAACTTTCGCTTGACTTTGCTCTTTTATTGAAACAGGCAAAATATACCTGGAAAAATCGAGTTCCTCCTTTACATAAACTAACCACAATAATACCTCCCTATGAATCCGAATTGCTACACATGCCTACAAAAGTGTAATATAGACATTCAAGAAAACGAGTATACAGATTCCATTTGAAGTACTACCATGCATAGCAAGCGGGATAAACCTACCAATTTACCGGATGCCAGCGGTGTCGCATAAGAAAAAGATTCCTAATCTCGTCTGTGTAAATTATAACAATTGAAACCGATGTCATACAAGCTATAATCATAAGCAAAGATGATCTACAAGCTCCAGACACCGTCTCCTGACCTTTGACCCCGTATCAGTGTATAATCTACATATATTAGGGATTCGGGCTGTGTAAAATACCAGAACATGTATACTTATTACAGACCCCCTGCGTGTATAACTGTGGTGATCTGTCAATATGACTCAATCGACGAAAATGAAGCCAACATTGAATCTGGTCGACTTTAACATATCTGTGAGTAGTGATTATGAATCAAAGATATGTTTGATATGTAAAGATATGTTTTATATTATTCAAAATTTGATATATACAATAACATTAGAGAATTATGAAATGCAATCGAACGACATAGACACACACACGGGGAAGGGAGAGAGACCTGCAGAGAGAGAGAGAGAGAGAGAGAGAGAGAGAGAGAGAGAGAGAGAGAGAGAGAAGAGTGTGTGTGGGTGCGGGGGAATGCATGGAAGACAGACGGACAGAGCAGAAACATGCAGCTTTATTCACATTTACTGCTAATTAATATTTTTTAATGAGATAAATCTGGTTAAATCACATTTTCATGTTTTCTTTCTGTGACACTTGATAAAAACCAATGACAGTGCGATCCTTAAGTCGCAGTTCCATTTGAAAGTGGACAAGAGCTGAATAATCAACCTGGCTCAGGAAAGAGAGAGAGAGAGAGAGAGAGAGAGAGAGATAGATGGAACTATAGAATACACATGTTGACAGAACATCCCTCTCTCATATATATATATATATATATATATATAAATATATATATATACATGTGTGTGTGTGTGTTTGCGCCATATGTCCTCAAACCGGAATAATGAAAGGTCAGGTAATCTGTCCGTGATATTATAAGTTTAAGGTTCCTGCATGGCACAATTCTCTATGACAAAAGTGAAATCTGGACAGAACATGTATCAGAGATGCCTTATCGTTTGTTTATTACAATCAGAACTTGAAATTCAAAGACCTTAAATTCTAAGTGACATTATTCTTGTTGTTGTTATACTTTTGGCCTAATGATATACAGTATACACCTGCGGCAAGCCATGCATGCATGGACCTATTCTTAAAATCATTAAATATGATATTCACTGTATACAAAGAAGAGGACAGTATATAAAGAATAACCAGTCATGGATATAAATGAGATATATATATATATATATATATATATATATATATATATATATATATTGCTATTAAATCTAATTTCACACACGCACATATATATCCTTACAACAATAATTATTATTGTTATTATTAAAACTTATAACTTATAATTCTTAATTTAATTCGTTTCGTTCCTTATAATTTCTAATCCAGACTATAAATCAAGACAATGAATTTTCCATGAGTTTTGAACGTTTAAATGTTTGATTACTATTCTCAATTGAAATGTCAAGATATAATTAGTTTGGAAACATATTACCGTATACCTATGATATATATTAGCAAATACTTTAAAAACAATTAATTGATAAATTTTATAATAAATTTTAATTTTATTGTCAGAAGTCTAAATGTATTGTCAAGGTAAAGACCAAACTGACAAAGAGTGAATTACTCGAAGAAGTTTAGGCCTTCCTCACGTATTAAAAGACCTTGGATGAAAGCAGCGTAAAAGAGACTTTGAACCCGTAGCTCTGTAATTGTACGTAAGCAAATTAAAGGTTGTATATGCTAACATTGGTAGCTCAGAAGGTCATCTGTGTTCAGATCAGCTGAAAGAAATCAAAAGAGTTGTAAGAGAAAGGGTCACTCGCTATAAAGAGCCCATAGAAACTTGTATGGGGCAAGTTGTATGAACTTGCGTATAGGGTATACAGGGTGACTAACGTGCGATATCGGAACGGGCGGGGTTTAGCGAAACTAATTAAGGCGTGCTGGCGTAATTTAAGAGTAAAGACTGTTTTCATCAACACTGCACTTTATCGACCAGGATCTGTAAGCAATGCGGTAAGACCTTTACAGTGAATGCGTATTGCTGATTAAAACATTGCCGGGGCGCACCCTGTGGCACAGACCTCAAAGATCAGAAGATTGGCACCGGGCCCGGCACTTGTAAGAATGACCTGGGAAGAGGGTACAATACCCCTCACGGCCGACATGGGTGACCATCACGTCCGCTTTCAATATCGCATCAAGACTCGATCAAAGGTGGGGGAGGGGCCGCGATAGAAATTAATTTGGCCACCTGACAGGTAGCCCTTACACTACCCCAATCACCTGTAGGACTCTGACGTTTAATAAAGCAATCTTTGGACACCAACCTTTAATTGAAAACTCTTATATGTCATCGCAAAGGGCTGCTGAAAGGGGCCTCCGTTTCAGCGTCCGTCCACACGCGCTACCGAACAAAACTGGTCAATTTTCCCCACTTATTTTCGGTCAACAGCCTCTTAAGTCTAACAATAGTTAAAGCCCAATATAGGTAGACTGCTGTGATTGCTTGTTTGTATACTTACACTCCTATATTAGGAGCTACTATAAGTGCATTGCTAGGCTGTAGAGGGACTGTTGCGGCATTGTACCTGCCTGTTTGAGCAAATAGTTGTTTGCTGTAGAATTACCCATTGTTAACGAGCAGCATTATTGAATCAATTACTCCGCTCTCATCCGACGTGGGGCTTATTGATCCAAATGTTATCGTAATATTTTCTCTAGAACATTCCGTACATGCTTAATTCTTTTCTGTACCAGCTGCACAGATTCCATTATGACGTCACTAAAAGAAGAAGAAACGGATGCTTCAGATCCATGGCCTGTAGGTGTCGCTGTGAATAAGAGAGGATAAATGCATGAAGATTACTTATTTATGCAAATTACACCTATATCTATAAAAGCTTTTGCATAATTTTCAGAATGTTCAGTACTCCGCTTTTTTTTATTTCAGAATTTCTTCACAGAAGCATTTAACTAAAGGAATAATTGAAAATGTCATTATATATGTATTGAGGTATGTGTTAAAATGTAATCCTGTAGTTTTATTATTGCGTTTTACTCGTTTTCAGTGGATATTTTACTTTACCCGACGTGGTCATTGTACATTGTATATGCTTCAATAAGATCATCTGGTGCTAAGCATATATATTACTCGTGTGAGATTTTTTTTACTGAAGAACCATACAGCTATAACTAAATTATATAGTCAAATCATTATTTAAAGAAAAAAGAATCAGCCATCATTATTGAAGTATCCAGCATGTATTTAACAGGACGAAAATTTAAAATTACTTATCTTATTTGTTCAATACCATCTTCTACATACTTTTCTTGAAGGCTAAAAACGTCGGTTTCTTGTATCTCAGTGTAATTCACACTTTATTGTATATGTTTGATGTATGATAACCTATAGCTGTTTTATGAGCCGTTTTTGTACACCCTCACACAGTGATTTCTGAGGAATTATTTTACTTGTAGACGAGAATTGGCGATATGACTCCCCGGCAGACTGTTAAGATATATGTATTTATGGTATTGTGATATTATAATTCCTGTATACATGATATAAAAAGAGCCTGACAAATGTAGGCCAGGTTAAATAATTTTAAAAATATTCTACTTCATCATGGGACAGTCGTAATATTTTCTTACTCTTCTACACATTATATAATGTATAGCAGATATAAATAAAGAGCCTCAGCTAATTAAATTAAGCACGGTAGTGCAGTCACAATATATAATATAACACCCGGAATAGACTCCCACATGCAGGTCCTGTTTCAAACTATAGCTTGACTGAGTCTATATATATATATATATATATATATATATATATATATATATATATATATATATATATATATATATATATATATATATATATATATATATATATAGCCTTGCTTCTGTTAAAAGAATATATTGCAGGACCTATATAAATTTTAAATTCTTTAATAAACTACTGCCCTAGTTTTATTTGGTGATTAATATGTATATATAAATATAAAGGAACAAACAATACTTAACCCCGGATGTTTACATTAAGGAAAATAATATACATGTATATATAGGGAGCATCAAGTATATCGTAACCATATATATACGAATTGCAAACGTATATTGAAGCTCAAAAGTGCTATCAATGTTTCGAGTTCTCTTACATGTTATATGAACGTTTAATGAAAAGAAAAAAAAAATGTTATCAAATCAAAAACTTAGGAATTATACGCTGTACAAACAGTCACTCAGTATACCAAATTATATGTAAAGTTGAACCAGTCCTAAAACTAAAGATATTCTTTGCTCCGTTCAGAATGTGTGTATCACCTTTGGCAATCGGAACAGGCAGATTTCGTCGTTTAAATATTTGTCAAAGAATTTGTTTTAAACGTACTGAGTACATTGAAAAATTAGGTTTAATTCCTTTTATTTATTTTTAAACGTCAGATATTACTTTTGACAAAAACTGGACAACATCTAATTTATAAACCAATTACAAAATATCCTGCTTGTATGAAAATAGTCATAGAAAACTATGGTAATTAAAAAATATGTTTTAGATGTTATGAAATTAGGAGCAAGGAATTGTATGTTTAGTGTATGAGAATCACATTTTTCTTATTCATGGCATGACGTGCAGGTTGATATGGAGTCGGGTGCACCGATGTGTATATACTTATATGTATCTAAATGTATTTGTCACTGTAATAAAGAAAACTACAACTGCATGTGCACGTATACAATATATTTATGTCATACATCTTAATCTATCTTTCATATACACATGTATATATCTTTGATCTCACGCGGATATAATGCAATGTCCACACATACATACATGTGTATTGTGACGTTTTGCATTGTAATGTCGGTGACCTCTGACCCAGCTGGTCAACCGGAAGCAGAAACGGACCACCAACAAAGCTGTATATAACGTATTGAGCTGACCAACGCCAGTGTGAACGAAAAAGTCACATCCATATATGATATCTTTGTATTTCTATATTTGGGCCTGTTGCTCCATCGTGGGTGCATGCAGGTGCCTCGACTGTTATGTTATATTATATTATACAGTACTATATTATATTATATTTATTTATTTATATTATATTATTATATATTATATAATATTATATCATAACATATTATAATAAATTATGTTATGTTATATTATTTTATGTTATTTTACATTGTATTATGTTATGTTATGTTATGTTATGTTATATTATGTTATTTTATGTTATGTTATGTTATGTTATGTTATGTTATGTTATCTTATCTTATCTTATCTTATCTTATCTTATCTTATCTTATCTTATCTTATCTTATCTTATCTTATCTTATCTTATCTTATCTTATCTTATCTTATCTTATCTTATCTTATCTTATAAAACATACCACTGTTAGGTTAATCACACCATGCATATAACTATATACGTAAATTCTACATTATATAGCACATCATATGATTATATGCTTTAAAGATTAGAAGAGTCATTGGGTATATACAAATGATTGATTTGATATGGATATGACTAAAACACACAATTAAGAGCTCTCTATGTAAACATGCATAAATGTTAATATTATTCATAGGAGCACCGCAAGGGTGCAAAATACGCCCATCGTATGTCTCGTGACCTCCGTATATATATATGGATGGATTTTGATGGGAATCGGACTTGGTGAGTTAATACATATAGATTAATCTTTCTCTTGTGCATGTTTCATCAAACTGCATCCTATATTCCTGATAAAATGCCAGAGTGACCTAATGACCTGTTAACTCATTCAATATGCGTGCATGGAATTTTACCGATCGTCGCACTCAGGCAAGATAAAATATTGGTAAGTATATATGGTGACTTTCGTAAACATCCATTAAAGCCTACGTGTGTTACCAGGGCGACACTAAAAGTTAACTGACGGACCGACAGGCATACTAACTGACAGACGGACGGACGGATGGAACCGTGGGCATACCAAAATACGTCTCGTCTAAGACGGACGTGTAAAAATGAAGTATGTTATATACAAACCAAATGAGAGTAATTTAACAACAGCTAAGGGATCACGTGACTAGATTAGAGGAGGATTCAGCATGTGGCTTATTAGAAAGCTTAGTCCATTTAACAAGAAAGCCCTAGAAATACTAAGTTTATGTAGTTTCTGCTGCCAATATCTATAGAAAATACGATTTATGTTGGAACTTGCATGTAATAATAATTAATTTCAGTCCAAATGACTGTGTTATCAGGGATTTGCAATAAGCTGATTAACTAATCCGAGCCGTGAATGATAACAATTATGAATTAACGTGGTTTATCAAACACTCCCACACGCTTGCAAGCGTGAACATCACAACATTGTATTGATATTGGTACTAATTCTTCATGGACATCGTATAGTTTCACATTAATACTTATTATATGGAAAACTAAAAACTATCCTTCTTTAGCCGCTTATAATTGTCTTCTTTCTTTTCTCATTTCTTTTATTTCTTTCTTTCTGTTTTACTTTCTCTCTTTCTTATTTCTTCTATATACTGATTACAATATACAATCATAATATATATATATATATATATATATATATATAGTTCTTTCTAAACACATGAAAATATATTTTAAAGCCTGAACGCATAAAATAAATCTGAATAAAATATTCATAAATAAATTTAGACAATTTGTGAATGCTTATCCGTTTATATTTCATTTTTATTTAAATATGATAGATAAAACGTGCGGTAATATAATCATTATCAGATTTTGAATCACGGTTAATGACAACGTTTAAATCCGAATATTTAAGAAGGAGTTGTCGGCACGGTTGCTTTTTTAAAATCATTTGGATGCAGGAACTGTATAGTTTAAAGTACGCAAATGCGTGTCTGTTGTATACCAGATGGCGCCAAATTCTTAAAGGTTTCCACAGGAAGAGGTAAAATTTTGTACAAGTGGACAGCGGGTCTTCAGTCGTACAAGTAATATCAAACTGGCATTAATCATAAAAATTACACGCCCTGTGTCGCTTTGGCACGGCGTTAGAGGACTTATTGGCTGTGGCCTTGAGATCAAAGGCCCACACCGCCCATCACAGTTGAATACCGTACATGTCGACACCTTTATACTTGTGTCAGCTCTATCGCTGACACACGGGAGTGAACGTGTACGTAAAGACACCATGTGGGTTTGCTGAACACGTTTATATAACCTTTATATCAATTTGAGAATTAAAAAAGGAAAGTATAAAGACGATATAACGCGACACCGGAACGGAGCGACAGACAGACGGCAGGCACATTTGGATCACATCGAGGGTCTTTTAAAAAAATCTCTTATAATAGAGACAGATTATATTTTTGCGTGTTGTACGGCTATTTGTATTTTACGTTGTTAAATAATGCTGGTTCATCTTAAATAGTAATGCGGGCGGGAGTTAAGTATATATACATGATGAGAATTGGGTCGGAATATACAGGAAATTGACAGAAATAAGAGGGAATCTTGATGGTGGTAAGTGATGGTAAAAACAAGAAAAACTTTGACAGCAAGTTAAATGCATATTTTACTTTACAATTGTAAAATTCAAATATACAACCGTTGCGAAAACAATGGCATAGGCAAATGTATATATGTGATATAACCCTGCTTAACTTGTTGATAAAAAAGACAAAAGCATATATAGTTGCTACAGTTGCTATATGATTTAAGCTGTTCCAAAGCATGCAATCCTCAGACATTTATGTAGAGGTACCTCGATTCTCTTGTAAATTATATTTAAATATTTTATAGTAAGTAAACAATCGGTTCCACAAGCCTTCCTTATAAATAAATATATATATATATATATATATATACATATACATATATGCGGTATATATACATATATATCATATAATATATATATATATATATATATATATATATTAGCTAATATCAATATAGCATTTAATCTATCAGTGTAACCATATATATATATATATATAATTTAATAAATAATATAATAAATCTTATACATATATACGGTATATATACATATATATCATATAATATATATATATATATATATATATATATATATGAGTTATTAGCTTATATCATTATGGCATTTAACCTATCAATGTAACCATATATATATATATATATATATATATATATATATATATATATATTTATAATTTAATAATTAATATAATAAATCTTTCACAAATGTCTATATAATCAATGATTAATAACTAAATTAAATAATAATCAAATATACATACTTTGACAACACGTCTCATATTCATATATGTATATATATATATATATATATATATATATATATAATATATATATGTATATATCTATTCACGTGTATTTTTGTGGGTTTTTTTTGCTGACGATGGACCCGCTACCAGATACTAGTTAGTGTTTCTCTAAGTGATGTTTGACACTACTTAAACATTATATTATATAACATATATAATGAAAGAAATAAAGACTTAAACAATAAAAACCCTAAAATTAATCGGCGTATCATAATATTAATATGTAATAACCACGGTAAAATAACAGTAGATCCTCCTAAGAAAACTTATAGGCAAAATAAGACTGAAAGTTTGAGTGGAATTTCACCAGACGCCCAAGGAGACCGCACGCCGATATAATATCGGACGCCGCATATTGCGAAAAACTTTAAAAATAATGTAATCTCTGGAAGAAAGAGAGCAAAGATACTGAATACCAGAGAGGCAAAATAGTCGATAACATTCCAGCTAGCATCTTAAGATGTCCAACGGAAAATCTATGGTACATACATTTTTGATAATTCCAATATAAATAGTATATTATTGAATGACTTTCCTCATAGATGTCTGGGATATACTTGTTTTTGCATTTCTTTCGTTTTACGGCCAGGCTCAACAATTAAATTTGTATCTTCACATTTTTCGGATTGTGATATTTTTTTCTGTTTGTCAGTGGGAGCGTGATATTGTTTTAATCCAAGTGTTCAAGTCTCTATCGTTTCCAGCGCAATAGAACAATCTTAAACTATGCCTTTCTATGGAAGATATCTACTATTTTTTGTACATAGTTTCATCCTCGCTGCAAGCAACCTGCTTGGCGGAGAGCTCGTTTTTCATCGACCCCCAGTCAGACCTCGGGAATGGCATCTTACAGAGAGTTATTGAAACGTAGAGGCTCTTTGCAACTAGGAAAGATGAATTCGCCTTATAAAACGAGTGTGTCTCAACTGTGTTCATTATTGAAGGCCTGATTGACTCATTTAATTACCGAAATTGATTTCTCGAAGGATTATCTGTCGGCGAGCAAGGGAGGCAGTAGCCAGACCGAGCTGATGTACGGAAGCGACACTGCAATAAGGCTCAGGATCCGCGTTCTTGCGCCCGCCTTAGCAACTTTACGGTATGAAAAATGGCGGCGAGTGACAGGACCAATTGAGCGATAAGGGATTAGACCCAACTCTTTAATCGCGGTTTAGCAGTTAGACGCTTCAAATCTGTTGTCCCAGGGGGGTAATAAATCGGCAATTTCAAGCCTCTGTCACTGAAGTTGGCATGCCTATTGCGTGCGAATCACTGATAAACTTATTAGTTCGCCTGGGCGCTCTCCCTTTTCTCAGCAGGCCGCTTCGGACACCGACGTTGTAGTTTACAATGCGTTCCGACTCCAATAACATAACTTAAATCATAGCACTTCTGCCACGAGCAAGATCAATCAGGCGATCCCAGCCCAGGAATGGCCGGCGATTCGAGTTGACCAGACGCAAGCCGGCGCTATTTTGTTTTCGGATAAGAGGAAATTGCTCTTGCTGCCATGCCCTCACTTAACAAGGGGGTAACACGGTTTAAGCCGACTGTTGAGGGACACTTAAATCACGTGACAACCCAGCGGACCATGGCTGGCGTGGCGATTTATAGTCACTCTCGGGCTAGTAAGAGTTTATTCTGTCGCTCTTTTAGGCTTTATGGCCCATTCTTGTATTCATGAATACTATACCCGTTGTCAAATGCTGAAGGTATTGTTTCGGCGGGTTAGGAACTCTGCTGCTCCACCGTTTTATATGGCGGCCATGTTGATTGGGTGTCGTCTGCCGAGCGTATAGTGTACACAGCATCACAGTTTTGCTAAGTGGGTCCCCGGCCGACTTTTTCAATAAACGTTAGAGTTATATTGTATAATTAGGGACTGATATTAGACAATTAATTATTGTTGTGCCTCTGAAATTATGTATTTAATCTTCCCACTGAGATTAGGAAATTCTCATTTGTATCACGTTTAATAATAATATTGATGAGACTTTCATGAACGTATATATAATTATGTTGTGTAAGGGTACAATGTATCCGGAAGCTGATACACATAATCCTCCGTATTTTATAATAGATTCTTAGTTAATTTATAATTGCATATAAAAATAGACTCGACTTTTACTAAGGAGAAAGTATAAACTATATTTATTTTAAGTGTTTAACACTGGTTACAATATCTAATATGGGGTTATCTCCATGGCTCGGATGTTGGCGTTCGGTAGTCTGTAGAGGTGGAGAAACCTGGATGGGCAACTACAGCCCACTCTCATAGCCACACCGTGGATTGAACCACTGTCCAGGCTGATTGAATAAATTTGATTAAAAAAAAAAATCTGCTCGCAAATCTGAAAGGTACAATTAAATTAACCGACTTCAAAATCGACGAAATTAATAACGTGGACAAGGCCAAAATTAAAAAAGATAAATTCAATGTAGTGCCAGGGATTAGATTTATACCAGATATGAAAAATGAACAGATATATATATATATATATATATATATGTATATATACCTTTTAAAGGACATAATCAGGTGCAATATTTCCCCTATTCTTTCACTCTATACCAGTTAAGTTTTGCTTTATGCAAAAGTTTCGCAGCAATACCATCGCGGCACACAGTCTCAGTACCTCGCATACGGCTGTTTTACACCTTGTTATGGCTCCGCGCGTTTATAAACACAGCCCACGGGTGTCTGTTTACCATAACGAGGTCGCGAGACCGGAGGCCAGATTGTAAGCGGCAACACGCGATGATTTGTATGTATTACATTTTTGGCCAAGTCAGTCAGGGCATCTCATGATAGGCAGTTATTGTGCATGGCTCCGCTATGCACAGAGTCCCAGGCACTGTGTTTATGTTGACACCTGTGATCGCGCCCGGACCACTGTTTTTAACACTCGTTTACAGGAGTAAGCAAACTGTTTCAAGGCAATATTTTGGCAGGTACAAGTTTATTTTAAAGGGAAGAAGCTAATTTTCGTGGTAATTCAACATGCTTTATAGGTGATTTTCCCCTTTAACCGTATTGCAACCGGTGTAGCAATATCAGATTATACACCCGCTTCAAATCGCCCCCCCCCCCTTCCGGGGTAACATATAATAGAATTTCAGATTACCTCCTGCATGGTGTGACTAACAGTTGACTTTATTCTAAAACATTTGATTTCAGGGGGTAACCTGAATCAAATTCAGTCTAAAGGCCGCCGGGGGTAACCTGAATCAAATTCAGGCTAAAGGCCGATGGGGGTAATCTGAAACCGATTTGAAGGGAACTTATCACGTACAAAACATCTTGAATCAACATGGAAAGTTGCGTTTTCCTTTACAAATAAAATGGTAGCTGCCACAATAATATACTGAAATCGCTGGCTTACTCCTGTACAGGAGTGTTAAAAAGTGAACAGGGCGAGATCACTTGCGCCAAAATAAGCATAGCGCAAACGTCACCTGCATTTTTTCCGTTTTCTTTTCAGGCTTACAACGGGTTTTTCACAACCTTGCACCTTCAAATTTGGAATATTCCTTATTCGGGATCTGTCGCGCATGCGCGAAATCCGACCTCCCCTCACGCGGCCGACACGTAGGCCGTGTGTACTCTCACGCAGAACCATGTAACAAGATGTTAAGCAGGTTTAGTGTAGGGACTGAGACCATGTGCTGGGAAACTTTTGTATAAAGCAAATCTGAACTGACAGTGTGTAAGAACAGGCATGTTGTTGCTCCTGATTATGTTCCTTCAAAATATCCGGGAGATAAACTGACATCGGGATAGCCTTTACACCGGAATACACTGTGCATGTACTAACTGGTGAGGAATCCTTGCTGCCCTGTATCCTGCTCTTTAGCCTGTGCCGTAGCCTTTGAGGGACGCCGGGTGGGGCCGCTTCAACCCACCACCACCCCCCCTCCCCCCCACCACCACCGCAACCCCACCACGGGCCGACTATTTCTCAAATTCCACACACTGAAAACCTACTTTTGAAAACTATATAGTTTATATATATATATATATATAAGTAAGTAAATTCTAGAGAGCTCGTGTTTTCATCAAATTCCATTATTTATTATATTCTTTCATTTACAACAATTTAGTCATAGATAGAATAGATGTACCTGCGTGACATTATTTCTGAATTTATCATGAGATATTAGGACTCAATAATGACTGAGAATGTGTTCAATAACAAATGATTACTGAATTCAATCGAAGGCAATAAACGAAACCTTTTTAACCATTTCTAAATTTTAATTTACGCTATGGTTTCTTTTGTGTTTACTGAAGTTTTTAGACTAATTTTTGCCATAATATAGCTTTTTCCTGGATTCCCTGGGTTTCAACCATATACATAAATGATATACGTTGGTGCAACATTTCCCCAGGGGTATGTCAAAAATCCGGCACGTCTCCCCTAAATCCTGTGTACGCCCCTGATAGCAGCAATATTGATTGATGGTAATATTTCATATAACTGAATGCTGAGTGTGGGCTGTGTATGTACATCACAACATAGTTAGGTGATGTGGGTTATTCGCACCAAAAGCAACAGTTAAAGTAATAATGTGTAATTAGGGGCCAATATTCATCAGTTCCCCTTTTTTACCCGACATCGCTGCAAAGAGACGTGGTTGTTTTAGAAATACACAATTGGTCTTTCGTTGGCAAATAGTAGGAAACTATGGGTGTTTATATTGTAAGTGCCTATTTTATGATAAAACAAATTATCACAATTAATACACATTATCCTGTGGATATATAATTTATTTTAAAATAACGTATGATTTAATTATCTATATAAATACTCGTTTCCCATACTGAGGCAATTATGTTAAATTTTATCATTGTAAATTATAGGGTTATAATAGAATCTTTGAAATTCGTTATCGATAATATTATTAATATTTATTTGAAATGAGCCAGGAGATTGAACGAGAGTATACCATAGTGAAAAGTCAATTATACACCATGCATTGCGACTTATATTGGGACGTAAATAAATAAAGCTAAATAAATCTGACATGAAAATGTCGGACCACAAGCCGAGTGAATTATTTTATCCATTACTTCAAATCATATTCTTACATACATATATTTGGTACACCATTTTATTAAAACGCCTGTACTAAGCTACGAGTTTCGACGTAAAGCCCATATTTTTCTGCTCTCTGCATGTGTGTCTGTTTTCATTTGATGCAGCTAGTCGGCATCAGCATACATGTCTATGTTATTCGTATTTGTCTTGTTTTTAATGACTTCGGATTTATGATTAACAGTCACAGATTCGGTACTCATTTTTCAACTTCGGATAAACGATTTTCGGATAAACTGTGTTTGGAAAAATGACGATGTACTGTATACACGTCTATGATATTCGTATATGTCTTGTTTTTAATAACTTCGGATTTCGGATTAACAGTCACAGTTTCGGTTCTCATTTTTCAACTTCGGATAAACGATTTTCGGATAAATTGTGTTTGGAAAAATGACGATGTATTGTATATAACAGGTGTTCATCTGTATAAACCACGTATATGAAGCACGTCAAGGTGCATTAACAGTTGGCTATAAATACTAAAACTGTCGATTTTTTGTTGTTATTTTGAGTTGACACTTATAAGCTAATTCACCAGGGAAAATTGTACGTTAGAATGTAAATGCTAAAATATGTTTTTATATATGTTAGCCAAGCGTTTATACCTATTCTCACGAGATGTGTTAAGACCTTAAATTTAATTAAGTCTCCCATGTCAATAGGACAGGGAGGCTTATTAACGGGGGGGGGGATCAGAGCTTCCAGTGGTCGATTTGTTTTATTTTCACAAAGTGATTTATGAATGATTAGCATAATATATCATAAAATATTAAAAAATAACAGTTTATAATTGTATGTTTATGGGTGAAAAATATTATTTTTTGGGGGGGGGGGGGTAATTTAACTATTATAATTATAAATAATATAATATATATATATATTTATTTTTATACATAATTATTCTGTATATATTATATTATATATATACTATATACTGAATATATAATATGAAATACATGTATATATAGTATTTTATCTGTAATGTGTGGTATTATGTATTATTGTTAATTGTTTGATGAAAACAGATAGGAAGTGGATCTCCTCGAAAGTTGAGTAAAAGAACTGCAAGGTAAAACCATCGGCCAGCCGGGAATATATATATTTCATTTTTTTATTTATATCGTCGGCTCAGTATACGGAAAAAAAATCAGCTTCCCAAATAACCAAGTCCGCTCCTGAGTACATGAAAAAATTTGGATTCCGGTGCGTGTATCAGATAAAGAAGTTTACCATGCAAGATATATGGGTGTGTGTGTATACATGCGTGTGCATGTGTGTCTGATTATACATATATCTGTAAATCAGCCTGTCTGTCTGATTTAAATCATACATAACCGCACTTTAAGCATGCATGCACAAATTATAGAGAGAGAGAGAGAGAGAGAGAGAGAGAGAGAGAGAGAGAGAGAGAGAGAGAGAGAGAGAGAGAGAGAGAGATTTCCAAGACAGGAAGAAACAGAGAATGAGGGTTGGAAAGATTAAGTATGCCCATTAGACATTTATATCAAATACCAGTACTCCCCCCCCCCCCCCCCCCCCCCCCAAATAGGCGAAAAACAGGTGGCGACATCTGATGGTTGTTTTACGTATTAATTCTGGTTCTTGGGCAAGGAACATGAAGAAAACGTGAAACAGGTTTTGGTCTTGTGATCTAGATGAAAGGGCCATTGAAACACTGTATTGTGCTTATCATAATTTAACATTTACTACAATATTAATGACTTGAATACAGGCCAAAGTATTCTGACACAGGTCTCGATTCATGCATAAGTTTTACAAAATTTGGATTTATTAAAAAAGACTATTCTGACTATGTCTGATGTATATTAACTAAAGATTATCCCTTGAACCATTTTATAAAAGTATGTCAGAAATGTTTTATAACGTGGGATGGCCGCCAAAATTAATAAGGATAGGGCAGATCAACCAGAGTTGTGCAAAGTGCGTTTTTTAATCAATGGCCGCTCATCTTCAACACACACGCGCGCATACGCACACACACATAAAACCCGTACACAAAGAACGTTTTCTGCCACTTATTATCCTAATTTATGCATCCACAGAGCCTCGTTTCACGATTTTAGTATGTCAGAAAAGATGTACAAGTACCAAATAATTTGGTGTATTTGGTTTTATATAAGCTTTTTTTACACCTGTGAGCGTAGCCTGTCTTCTACTGGTGTAGGTGCTGTCGTAGGCTGTCGCCAGGTGACGTGGGTTGTCGTAGGTCCTGTCGTAAGTTGATGTACTTGATACAGGGACCATCCTTGTCTCCGGCTTCTCACATAGCACAGGGTAGAGACTCTGGTGGAATTCTCGTGTTGTAGGTAGTCGCCAAGGTAGTCGTATGTTGTCGTAGATGTAGTCTTAGGTTGTTTTAGGTGATTGTCCTTTGTCGCGGTGTTTGTGTCGCCAGTTGTCGGCAGCTTGTCGTAGACAGTCGTCAACCTGTTGTAGCGGGGGTCCTGTCTCGGAGGGCGACTTCGGGCGTCAACAGGCGACTACAGGCAACCATACAGGCGACTCCACGGCGACCTTGAGGCGACAGTCTGGTGGCCTTTAGTCGCATGTAAAGTCGCCTAAGTAGGACAGCCCCATAACACTGATGTGCGAAGGTCAAATAACCATACATTAGTTATAAGATTTACCGGTAGATGGCAGCATTTTCCCTAGAAGTTGCCATTTGGCTATATAAACACAGCACTGGCGAGTCTAATGAGCATTGCCGACTGGCCAGTCTACCGACTCCCATGAAGTGTCTTGGAATCAGGCCCATCTACTGATACACTGATATCCTACTATATAGTTTGAGAATTTGGGTTTGGTCCAAAAAGGCGTTCTTCCGATTTAAATTTCGTAAATACACCTTGAATACAAATTGACACAAAATTCAGTCCACGAATACATTTTACCGTTAACGTTGTCCCTGCAGTACAATCGCATCCTAGGACCAATTATCGGGCCCTGACAGGTTTATTTCTCCCGTTTTCTCAAAACCGCTCATTGGGGCTGCCATTTTGCATACACCCTATAACCGGGAAGTCACAGGTCGCATGTCGAAATTATGTGTATAGCGCCAGTATAAACAATAAATTAATAGATCTACAAATGTATTGACGACCGAGCATATGTAATACACACAAATTATACACATGTATATATATATATATATATATATATATATATATATAAAGGTTACGATTCTCGTATGTAAAAATAACAGGAAATATAAGTGTCTTTTTTATTCTTTTATGGTACAATGCATGGCACATATAGATGCGTGAGATACACACACCGTGAGAAGGCCACATCATCAATATACGTGCTCCAGATTTATGTTTATAAAATACACTTTTCCCTTTAATACCTGGCACCCTTTAGATTTTTGTTATCTCATGCATATATACACTTTTCTGATATATGTATATGTACATGTTAACAAATATAATTTAAATAATTTTTGCTTAATTTAAGTTACTTAATTTGATTTTTTCAAAAACGTTTAATATTCATGTATTAGAAACTTTAAATTTGAGCTTTCAGGAGGTGTTTAATTTATTAATAGCACCATTTCCAATATTTTTCGAATTTATACCTACTCAAGTCCCATGATATTTTAATGACTTATAAAGACAGTTCCCAAGCACAGGTTTTCATGATTCAGGTGAAATATCTCAAGTAAACATGATCAAATCAGCATGCTTTCTGTCAAATGAAGTACGCTGAAATAACAAGGTGTTTAACGTTTTACAGTTACCTAGTAAAGTATATTTTATTACATGTACGGTGTACACGTAACGAGCAGTAGTATCATATGTATCACAGAGTCCCACCACGAAGGTTTGACGATGGAAACTTTTCGTCACTTACTCCCCCTGGTTGCAATTCTTGGTTTGGGCTTTGCTTTACCTGAATTCGAGTATAATGGTAGATATCACAAATAACCCAGTAGGTACCGTAAATTATCCAGTAAAGGGCAAGTTATCTAGTACATGAAAAATACATAAATTTTATGATTTCGGTAATATATAAATGTAAAGGACATTTAATTAGTAAAAAACCTGCATATACAACAACAATCGTCAAAACCGACGATCTCCTGTTGAGGCGATCTAAAGCTGCTCTTCGGATAAAAGAAATTTGCGGTAAACTGAATTTCAACCCTGGAACTAACCCATTTCAGTTATTATCCGAAATCTTTTTTATACATAAAAATATATATATATATATATGCATGCATGCATGGATTGACTCAGAATTTGAGTATATATATATTGTTCATACCAGAATGTCAAACAGCATTGCGGTGGCTTTTATAATCAATCTAAATCAAGATGGTCTGGCTGGTAAGTGACGTAGTTCACACCATCCGAGTCCGAGTTTTAGTTTCAAGTCCAAGTCCACCTCCTTTGAGTCTAAGTCATTTGGAACCCGAGTCCAAGTCCGAGTCCAATAGAATTATCCTTAAAAAAACAATTTAACTAGAAACCTAAGATTGTCATGTTTATTTTTAAATTAGGTCACACATGTTTTTACTATAATTAAATGTATAGCTCCCGATGATGAACAAAGCTTGGAATATATAGTGTTATTATTTTGTAATATTCTATAAGTATAGTTCGCACATGTACATAAGTATTTCTAACATGTGACATTTTTTTTCTATTGGTCTCAAGATGGACTTTCAGCCTGATTTCTCCAGTCCTTGCCTCCGAGACCAAGTCCAAGTCAGATTCACTAAAACGTGGACTTGATTCCGGACCAGTCAAAGTCCGGACTGAGTCCCCTGACACCGCTGAGTCTGTCTTATTTTCAAATTATTCAACATTTCAAAACTGCAGTGTTTATTTAAAATTTCATGAATATCTTTTCACGTGTTTGCAGGCAAAGGAGGTAGGAAATTCATGCTCAATTTCTGCTCGTGTGAAAGCGAAAACGGGATCGGTTTGGTCGCCATCCAGAATGTGATGAGAGCGGAGGCTTCAACAACGATGTGCCAGCCGCTGCGAATGGCGCCCCCTATCATGGGGATTACGAACTACAGCTGGAACTGTTAAGCGATGACGCGGATATCAAGACGGAGGGGCCGTGTTCTGGTATACTTTTCAACGTCAAAGACGCTGTTTATAATGATGGCGTGTGGTTTCATGTTGATGAGCACGTGACCAGAGGGAAACAACAAAATTGATAATTTACACATACAGGCGGCAACCTCTGCCACACATTCACCTTGCTGGTACTGCCCATGACCGAACACTTCACTTGTTATAATTAGTATACTATGATTGCCTTTTTGTTCACGAGGGTTTCAAATTCGCGATTTTAGGCAAATCATCTACATCAGACGCTACATCTGCACAGGTGAACAGTAACTGACTTCACACCCTAGATGGCATTTCGCGAATATTGTGCAGGTAGCGTCAATATTAGCATACATTTTAACATTTTATGTTACATTGATATCTGCCACTAAGGCATGAAGAATTTCCACCTGTTCGATGTATACCTTTAGTTCCGCTTAAGTGTTAACGATTTCCGCACACGTTAGGTACATCTGGCGCTATCCGTTTTTACACGTAACACCCCAGTGCTGAGCTTAACTGTTATCGATTTGACTGAAACGCTGATATTTATTGTTTATAATATTCAGGTATTTGTATTTCCTTGTGCTGGTTGTTTTATACAGAAAATGACGTATAAAGTCCCGGGCCTTGTTTAATACTTTTTACAGACATATATACACAAGCAGAAGGGATACTATCAAAGATGCAGAAAAGTTATATGGAGATACACTTAAATGTCACAACAAGTGACCCATGGTCATGACGCTCAGCCGACTGAAATGTTGACAATAACAAGCCATCCAGCCTTTCCTGTGAATTCTGGTAGTTTGTATATACATGTTACAATATGTCCGGGTTTCTCAAACATGCCCCGCAACTTGGAAAATATAGGTCACAGTGACCTAATTTCAGGTTCTGGGGAGAACTTTTGAGGAACTCCTAGGATGAGGAGGTTCATGATTCTAGCCTGTAGGGATACCATTTATGCCTTGTTAACAGACCCAATGTTCTTAAAAATACAGGTAAAAATTCGCGTAAATTAATTTACTGCAGGTGGCGCCACCATTCACGCCCAGTACCATTAAACCCCCATAAGCACGACAAAATTGATGACAATCCATCAAGCCCTTCCTGAGAATTCTGGCAATTAGTGTGTGTTTTTTAAATATTCTGGGTGTGTGGGGGGGGGGGGGGTAAAACAGGCTCCGTTATTCGAAAAAATATAGGTCACATTGACCTATTTTTAGGTCATCACCTTGTTGAATTTCATTCAACATACCATGTGATAGCCCCCCCCCCCCCCCCCCAGCATTTTGCCAAAATATTGGCTGCAATTTCAATTCATAATAATAACAGTCATTAACAACAATGTGTCAAAGTTCTTCAACCATGAATTGGAGATATTCAGAAATTACTAAAATATAAAATGACTCATAATGACGTGTATACCCATATGCCCGACATTGTGGAACACGGCAATTTAAAGAAGATTAAAGTTTCAGTCATGTTTGACCGAAACGGGAGGGGGTCAAAAAAGGACTCGAACTCAAAACATTGAAATCAGTTCTTTGACCCAGAACTATTACACCAATACGTTATATACATACCAGTACTGTATACGTAGTATGTACTGTCAATGATCAATTGTAAGGGTAAATCTGTATTTTCTATGACGGTTGTGGGACTCGGAAAGCCGTTTTATGTTTTAAAGTGTCAGGAACGATACCAAGAGGGTCCTAAGGGGGCCAGTTTCCATATTAGCCCATAAATTCTGGGGAAATTTGCGCTATTTCTATTAACATAAGGGTCCTGTAATACATATAGAAAAAATATTGAAATACAATGTCCTTTAGGACCATTCAACAAAAATTACGTTATACAACCAGAAGAAGTTAAAGGAATGTGCAGTAACGTAAAGACAGCTGAAACCCTGAGTATAATAGAGTTACGTAGTGTATATGCATGCGAATTGTGTAAAGGGGTACGTAAAAGTTTTGATAAATGTACGCATAAATAGAGTAACGTGGAAATGAGGTGCCGCACAGTTATTACTGTATAATTTATCAGGAACTTTGCCAGTCAACTCCGTCTTTGGAAACCCATCTGACACATACCTTTCCCAACGCAAGAACGGATAATATGCTAGCAGTAATAATGATGATTCTGAAGCCGCACATTTATCGCATTATGTTCATTGTCATGCACATTTATTCACAGATAAAACACATTTACAGGCTGCATAAAACAGGAACAGTACAAGAGGCGAAAGTGCTCTTCGATAAACCAGAATTTCAGATGTGCCCTCCGGCCACGCTGTTTCCTTGGTACACAATGTCGGTGAAAGTTTCTGACCAAATCGCTAAAATCTCCATTAAAGAAAAGCGTTTTGGCATGGCTCAAGCAAAACGCAGACTTCGGCCACAAGGTGGCGTTGTCGTCACTAACGAAGGGTTGGCGTTTTCCGTTTCAATGAATTTAAAATTAACTTGGGAATATAATTTCGGAAAGAGAACCCTTTAAACACTAGTTTCCATACCTACTTTGGAGAATGCTCCTATTAATGCATGAGCGCTATTAATACAATCCAAATGAAACCAATGTTTCAACCAACAATCATATTAATTAGGAAAAATGTGTTTTTTACTTAATATACTAAAGTTGTGTACAAATGCAATGTTTGGTATTTATGACGAATGGTTGTTTCCTAGGAAGATTTCCTCCTTAAAATTAATTGAACCATAACAAGCCACGCTGGCAGATAATTCCGTGATCAGCAATGACTTGACGAAACGACCAGTTGAATTCGCCACCAGATGTCGCTTTAAAACACCGTTGAATAAATTGGTTTATCGTTTAGATTTTATGGTATGTTACATATTCTACTACTCATATTGTTTACCCAAATCTTCATTTATAAGAAAAAGTACATTTTCGATTCTGTCATGTTTTTTACGATGAAAATATACATTTATATACTACATTTTGTGCTCTTTGTGTGTGTGTGTGTGGGGGGGGGGGGTGTTAAGAGGAGAATACTTACTGATAGCTTGTTTCTTCATAAACTAATTTAGAAATGTGAGATGTGACATGCATTTTTTAATGCTGTTTGACCTTTAACACATGGCTTATATTTTTGTTAAATCTAGAGTGTCGGCAGTATAAAAGGAAATATGCTTACGCTTTCATACTCTGCAATGTTGTAAATGTGAGCGCAATCCTAACAAGAAGACTCCCATCACATATCTGGTAACTATACTAACGCTTAAGAATTCAGAGAATACGCATATACATTAGTTCAAAGCGAGAATTTTTTGCATTTATCACTTTTTATTTATGATCTACACAAGCGTACAGAATTGTTATAATGATGTATAACTTTGCACACGTTTCAATGCCTTATATTGGTTAAAGTTAAATTATACCCCATTTTTGTTGTTACTGTTTTCTTACAAGAGTGGACGTGTCTGGATTGCTGTATGTTTGAAATGGTAGATGGACGTTTTGGATTAGGACGTTTTTTGGACTAGGACATTCCGGACTATAGGACGTTTGGACGTAAACCTAACCCTTTGATAAAAGGACATTTCGGACAGATCAATATTATTACCATAAAATCAAATATTACAAATTTTTATTTGGCTCCAAAAATTAGGGATTAATTATATGATTATTATATTTACCATTTAATAATTTACGTTTGAATGTGCAGATCAATATTTTTACCATAAAAGAACCATTGAACAGTACTTTTTTAATGTATGAATGAAATAATATTTATTTCGTTCAAAAAAAAACTTTAAAAATAATACTTCTGCATATTAGTATTTCATTTTGTGGATCTGTAAGTAAAAGATAATTCACAATTAAATTTTAAAATGTTATTTTATGGTAATAATTTTGATATGGAGGGAAAAAATGTATCAGTAAACGTACAGATTGATACATTCAAAAAGTATTTTTAAATGATATACAATAATTAAATAGTTAATATATAATTTTTCGATCCAAATAAATATTATTTCAATTAACATATGGGTACATTGATACACTCAAAATAAATTTTATGTCCGATATGTCCTCCTGTGCAAAAAGGCCTTTTCGAAACGTCCTAGTCCGGATCGTCTTATTCCGGAATGCCCGTGTCCGAAACGTCCGTGTCCGAAACGTCCTACATTCGGTTGGATGTGTATTTAAACACACCTCTTCAGAGTTCAAAGCTTACGTATTCCAGTTACACTCAGTGATGTAAATTGCTCATTCCCATACATATATTGTGTTACATTTATTGGATTTACATACACCTAGTCCCGGTGCAATATAATCTAGATCTTATCAATATTTAGACTTACTTATTGTCTACACAGTTAAAAATTCCTCGGGACAGATTTGTAATTTATGTATGTTTTATCAATTAAAGAATAGATGAGTCTAACAACACTGGCAACAATTTTTCTACATTGTTCAGTTAGCTAACTAAATACTCCATCAAAATGATTCCACATGATAAATTCGTCACTTCACACTTAAAAGAAAATTGAATTGATTATATATACACAGAGTTTACTTGAAGTAAATTTACTGAATATTAAGTGAGTTAAGAAATTTGATGATATTCCACTCTGCGCCAGAGAAAACTAAATAGTCGCTGCAAAAAAAATTACAAACGCTTGACGCTTTTATCATTTTAAATGATTCCACATGATAAATTCGTCACTTCACACCTAAAAGAAAATTGAATTGATTATATATACACAGAGTTTACTTGAAGTAAATTTTCTGAATATTAAGTGAGTTAAAAATTTGATGATATTCCACTCTGCGCCAGAGAAAACTAAATAGTCGCTGGAAAAAAAATTACAAACGCTTGACGCTTTAATCAAGCATATTGTGAAACGAAAGAACCACGCGGATATTTTGGAACCATTGCAGTTTATGCCACTATCTTCAAAATATTGCTCTTTTTCAAAGTCCCCTTTACAGCACTCTCATCCTCAATGGAAATGTGCACTTTCATTGTGAATGGAAAAATCATTTTAAGATATACGTTTCCGAGAATCATGTGGATTGATTAAGCAACTGTGTACGTGTTCACTGAGAACATTATGAGTGAAATTACGATACAAAGGGGCGTTATTTTACATTCAATGTGCCACTCAAAATGAATACGCACCTGTGAAGCACAACATCACAGTCAACGCGGCGTTATCATGGTCCAGCCGCATACTCTGTACCGATCACGTTACACTTGCGACCGAATAGATAGATTTCCGCGCACTAACGACCCAGATGTTGCGCTAACCCGGCAGGATGGCATCTTCCGGCCGCGGATGATAAGCCTGAGCATTCTGAGCCACACATTTTTGACAGGCCACTGGACAGGTTTCAAAATTCTCCCGCCTGCAACAGCAGTTCACAATAGTACACACAAAGAAGACAGCTCTTCTGGTGCCAGGACATATGATTCGAGGTGAGCAAAAGTCATAACTTTGAGAAATATAACTGAAACAATTTTTGTTTTATCATGTATTATAAGTGAAACCAGCACATGCCAGTTTTCACTAACATGAATCGATTGATTGATTCATTATATTCATTTATTTACACCGATTTTATTCAAAATAACCCTCTATCGTAATTTTATTTCTATACTAATTAACTTACTGATATTTTTCCTAGGTTAAAGGCCCTGTTCCAGTATGGTACAAAAGGAACAGGATGCAAATCAGTATATATATATATATATAAATATATATATATATATATTGTTACAAAGTACACACTTATACATACAGGTCTAGGCATACACTTGACGTCCAGCCGTTAACTATTAGTTCTGGTCCCTCTGGTCTGATTGCGTAAGGTGCCAACCAGCCCAACGTCTGCGCGAAGAGGCTGATGGCTTGCCCTTGACCCCTTAACACCCCTGCTCAATATCCTATATGGATATACAGAGACAGATATAGAGTGTTTTCTGTTCAAGTATATTTCTTCATTTGCAACCAGGTACTTATTTATATTTCTTAGAATAATAGGTTATCAGGTGGGCCCCTTTGTCCTCTTTATGTACATATATGCCAAGTTACCTTACATTATTTCATTTTCCAGTTATTAATCATTTTCCAGTTGATCAAGTAAAATACACAAGGTACAATCTTAGTTTATTTCACATTACAAGTTAATTATAATTCGTGATAGCGTCACAATTAGTATTACAGATAAAGTGTTGTGTGAGCTATCTAGTAAGGTATTATTTATTGTTGAGCGTATAGTCTTTGAATTGTATCCATTTTAAGCGTAAACGAGAATCACACTTTTACTCTGACTGGACCAGATAGCGATATCAGCACCAGCCTTGCAACCCCTGTTTCGTTAAGGTCCTCACTCACGCCTCTAGAGCGTATAAGTATACGGGGATGGCACCAAAAAGGGGTCTCGAGTCTCGAGTTAGTTCTCCAGTGGCCTGTGTTTTAATATTAATATGTTTAGCGTATGTGAATGGTGCGAACTTGTACTGCTATGATATATTGATTAAACACCTTGAGTTCGAGTTTGATGAGAGAACCTGCGAGTCGGCAACCCCTGACAATATATATATATAGCAGGTTCAGATAATCCTGCTATCAGCTGGGTTAAAGCTGATTTTCTCAGAAATACTTGCCGGTTCATTCAAAAAACTATCTGTGAGGAACATCTCGTGGAAACACAGCATTTCTCTCATTAATTAAGCACACACTATATTAACTGTAAGTGAATATCCCAGAGTTTTGTACACGGCAGCCACTCCTAATTTTTCGGCCTAGCCTTGGGGTATCCAGTTTCACAACAGGCGCACACGAGCCCTACAGACGTACAGACAACGACTGCATGCTGATCAGTCTGTCGTTATCAGGGACGCATCGAGGATTTCAGCTTCATTTTTCTCACTATTCACTGTCATTTTGCATATCAAACACCATAGACATTTCAATCTGGTGCCCCACAATCAAATAGTCATCTGAACTCCAGGAGGCCTTCCCAATATATTTAAATTTGCAGCTTACAATCACATCTGACCTTCAGTATCTATATGCATTTAGTCATGGCTAACCAAGAGGTCAGAGGTTTTTAACATCTTGGTTCGCACGCTTTATTTTCTGCAAATTTGTATTTGGCTGTCCTAACCTTGATTTAACCTCAAAGACAATATTCAACCACTAGTGCAGTTCCATTCGTGTGACATATATGGACAATTTTATTCACTTACTCAGCTGGAGAAATGTCAGACTTCCTTGTCTAGACCTTGCATGACCCCCAAGCGGAGTGTTTTAACTTATATTAAGCGTTTAAGTACAGCCTAAGTTCACTTTAATGGATCATTTCAAATAACAAATCACAGTTTAACGGGTTTTTTCAATATAATATCTTTATATAAAAACAAAAGTCTATCAGCTCTTCAAAGCTGAAGATGTCCACGTAAGCTTTATTTGATGACATTATTAATTTCTTATCTTCCTAAGTTAATTTGAGAATCATAATCTGTAACAGATATGCCCAATACACTTAAAATGACTTATATGTTTTTATCTTATAGTTTCTTATTCTTTTAATAATAATAGTCATAATAATAATAATAATAATAATAATAATAATAATAATAATAATAATAATAATAATATCGATAAATAATAATAATTATATATATATATATGTATATATATATAATAGTCAGACTATATTCTATAGTCAAGAGTTTGCTTTTATAAACTTGTAAATATTATGATATATAATTGATTAATTTAGATTATTACTTAAGGTTACATTTAAAGGTACATTTGTGAATTGGTTAAACTCCATTTCACTGCCTCCGTTCACTATTGCTGTAACGATGCATTATCTAACAATGTGATAAATATTGCAATACTTGGCTCACAATATGGTACACGATACGAAAAATATATGATATACAATAATTTAGACTTTTTCCTTGTATATCGGAATGTTAACAAGCTTACTCTTTAAAAATTAAACCAAATATTGATTTCCACTGGATGAGCCAATCAGATGCCATTTACCTCGTTTCTTACCAATAATGTTTCGCCTTTAAGGGACTATTTTTTAAGTGCTGGACGTCACTTTTCTTTGGGTGGTCATATATGTATCGTAAACGTTGCGATAAACAGGGGCGTATCCAGGGGGGTGTCGCAGGGAGCCATGCCCCCCCCCACCCACCCACCCCCCCCCCCCCTCCACCCGGCTTCGCATGTAATATTGAGGGAACACTTTCCAGACAGTAATATTTGATCAGATAATTATTGTATGAAAGTAATTATAAAAATATGGAAATCATGGAAGTCTCATTACTGTTCACTTTCATATGCAGGTAGGAAAATTTTCCTCTTGTTTTCAGTCTTAAAATCGTACAAGGATTCTATATTTTATATATACTAGTATATATATATACCGTTATGCTGTATCCCCAAGCCCCGCCCGAGGCCACCCCGGCACCCAACTTCAGTTAATCCTGGCAGGGTCATCTGATAAACGTATCGATACATGCTCATCTGACGATACCGATACAATGTTCTCTTTGTATCGTGATGTATCTTGCAATCGTTACAGTCCCACTCTTCACCTTTTTTTGCTCGGGATAGTTTTTCGTAAAATAAAAAATAGTTTACCACTTTTGTCCCAGGTGAAAATCGTACAAATGTGGTGATTACTGACTGCTTAAGAAAAACCTCCCTTGTATGAAATCCAGACAATTAATTCAAACATGAAATATAACAGATATTTTTTATTATCTGAAAATATAGAATTTAGAAAGGAGCAGAACTGGTTTTTTTATATATAAAATCATCGATGCTGTTCCCTTTTAGAATGGCAGCTCTATCTGAAGAAGTAAAGCAGTTCCTAGAGGCAGCACTGAGACTTCCTGCCGACAGACTGAAAGCTATAGAGGAGAGGCTGATTGGATACGGGGTCCAAGATTTGGCTGATTTAGAATGGCTGGACCCAGAAAAGGACCTTCTGGGAAGCCTCCACGTGATTGGCTGCAGGAAATTATCCTTCAAATTGAAGCAGCACTTCTCAAACACCGGTAAATATTATACTTGCTATACCTCCGCCAGGTGGCGCGAGGTGTTATGTTTTACACTTAGTCACTTGATTTGTCTATGTGCAATTTTACGCAAATACTTCACAACAAAGTTTGATAAAATTTGGGGAGGGTTATGGTAACACCTTAGGGTTAATCCATTAAATTTGGGAGGTAATCTGGAATAACCATAGTATTTCTTTCCATTCAAACGTATCCTTTCCATTGTGACGAACGGAAATTTCTTTTTGACCAAAGGGTCATTGTCTTGGAGCTTACGGGTGAATGGAGTTGTTGAAGTAACAATATTTCCTGCGTTAATTTGTTGTTTGATTGGAATACTGGCGGAGGGTGCTGTCTCTGACCACTTTCTTGTATGTATCTTTGTTCGAATACTGTTCTGCAGAAACTGTCTCAGCGGCGAGCACCACCGGTAAGGACTATGGAATCAATCAGATTTCATGTTGATTCGCAATATCCAACAGCACTCTTTAACACAACCATAATGAATGGGAGAATTTACATAGTCTGGGTTAATTGCTATTTATGTTCTTTAATCCATTGCATCGTGTAGTTGACCTCTATTAACAGATATTTTTTGCAGTTGTAAATGGGAAATATGGAGTTGTAATTCTGGATTTGTGCAGTTAGAAAGTTTAAAGATATTATTTATCATGCTTCATATCATAATACATTGAGAAGATCTGTTATATAAATGTTATCAATGGAAATATGACAAAGCTCTACTTTATCTTTTTCCCATGAAAATTGGCCTTTAACTGCCTTATAGTGGGACCCTCTGGGCCTCATTTTCTGCTTACTGAGAACGCTTAATTACAAGTGTGTGTAGTTCTTAATTATCCTTGGATTTTATCTCGTTTTTTCTTATGCAGCCTGAATAATTTTGTTATACATATTAAAGCAATGTCTTACTCCTGCTCTTGTATAATTGCAGTCTCTGACGGTGGACATGACAGTTCTACACCAGCACCAGAAACGCCTAAGAACCCACAACAAACACTGACCCCACAATCGCCCGAGACCCCACAGCAAACAAAGACTAAACAAACGACCAAGACCCCACAACAAACACTGACCCCACAAACGCCCAAGACCCCACAACAAACACTGACCCAACAAACGTCCAAGACCCCACAACAAACACTGACCCCACAAACGCCAAAGACCCCACACGAAACACTGGCCCTTAAAACTCCTAAGACTGAACAACAAACACTGGACATACAAACTCCTAAGATCTCGCAACAAACACTGGACTTAAATACTCCTAAGACCCCGCAACAAACAATTGTTAATTTCGAAGGAAGCCCTGTCACCGGTCAAATCGTAACACCATCAACCTCGGGTCACCGACCATCACATAAAAACTGGGCTGAGAGCTTTGAAATTCCGTGGGGAAAGTTCCCTGATGGAGTGCAATCCGCATGTAGAAACAAAAGCAGGCCAGGAAAATCTGATCTTCTGCAGATGGTCAGAATATTATGTAGTGATATCGAAAAACAAAGCCCAACGCCAGGAAAGGCAAATCTTGATATAATTGCAAGAAACGTTGTGGCCACTTATCCAGATTCCTTTACGGACTCACTGTCACGAGGTGGGCAGCAAGACAGAGGACACGTTTCATTATCAAATAGACTTAGAGACAGATTTGAAAATATGAAAAGGCAGAAAGCAGGAAAGCCAACTTAAAGAAGAAAACTTCTCGAAGTGGAGGAAACGACAGATGGCTCAGTCAACAAAAAACGCAAACCTGCATCCGTTCTACAGCCGTACAGCTACGGCTGTGTAAGATGGCAGCCAGACATCCCGGAGGACCAATCTGCTGATTCTCAGGAGGAGAAGAAAGTACGGCTTATCGAGGAATACAAGAAAGAAGAGCAAGACGAAGAACATATAGACCAGGTAATGATGGAGACTTACCCGACACAGAGGTTCTGTATCAACAAAGGCACACACGTGAAAACAGTCAGATTAAACTGGCCTTTCCTGTTTCATCCAAATCATCTTCTGAAACATTTTGAACATTTAATGAACTTTGACCTCATGAAGACACTGGACAACCAGATGGCAAGTAGATCTGAAACAATGTTGCGTTACTTCCAGGCCCAGCCAAGTACTGCATCTGCAGTACATAAGTTATCTGTTTTAGCCGACGTGCTTGGGCATTCTGACCCTAAAGTATACGGGCCACTCACAGTGCTTCCTCTGGCTTTTGGGGAGACAAAGCGGGAGATCTTCAGACAAGTAGAGGTACAGAGTTTCAGCAGACTTGACTATTATCTGTAAATACAATAAAATTATAGTCATCCTAACTGAAGATGAAAATCCATGTTGGAAGATAAACATTATCTCTATCTCTCTCTCTCTAACACACAAACACACACACGTACTTGTCGATTATTCTGGGTTTTTTTCATGTAAAGGTCAGGTTCCATATGATAGAACACCATTGCAATAATTTCTTGCAGAACCAATACATACTTGTATGTATATAATGTCTTATGATCATAGATTTGTATATTTTGTGTGTGTATTAGTGTAAGATATATATATATATATATATATATATATATATGATCATAAGACGTTCAATTGATTTACATAAACAAACCTATAGACACACACGCACACATATAACAATTATCGTTTAAATTTGAATGTTTGCTGTAAAAGGCCGAAGTACATGGATGTTCAGAAGATTTAAGGTCAAACAAAATCTAATTATTTTAAAATTACATGGCATAAAATGTGTATAGTGTTGAACACAGCACTGAAATACAAAAAATATAGTGGAACATTTCAAATCCATTTTTTACAGGAAACCACTTCAGCAGGGGAAATTGAGGAACAAGACCACCCAACCCACCCGCATGTCGTGTTCACAGGTAAGAAGCAAAGTCAGGTATGTCTTAAGAGAAGAGAAGGGATATTTCATTTTGAACTACAGGCATTACTACAATGTATCTACAATGTATTCATAATTTTTAATGTTCATATTAAATGTAATATTCCATTCATAATATATACAAATGGACTAGTAATTCCTTTACAAGACTAAAGTCAAACAATACATGATTTCAATCATTGCCTCCAATTGCAGGGTATGCGTTCATCCCCGTTCGTGTGTGTATTTGTGTGTGTATTTGTGCGTTGGTGGGTTTGTTAACAACATAACCCGAGCAATATTTTATGGAATATACTGAAATTTTTAGCGCATTTCAGGAATGGCCAATGAAGAATCTATCAAATTTTGTTGTGGATCTGGCACAAGATCCGGTCTCAGGAACGTCATAAAAGAAGATTCACAAATGTACAGTCACTTAAATACGAATGAACCTGGTAATATGGGCCGAATAAGTGAATGCAAACACGATTTTAGGAGCATCTCAATTAAGGACAATCCAATGGCGGAGGCTTGCATTCCTTAGAATGCAGATTTCTAGTTTCTAATGTTTAGCTCTTTCACTACTTGTAGGTCCTCACCCCTATGCAGAAAATTGTTACGCAGTTGTGGATGGGTGTATCCTGGCCTCGAACGTCAATCTGCGTATGGCCCTTGGTCTTGCGTTTGCTGCGTTCTACGTGTTCAACCTCCCCTATCCCAGTGAAGTGGCTCACACTCTAGATTTCATACAAAGGTTTGTAACCCTAAATATTTAAGTATACCGTCAAACCTGTTTAATAAGAACACCTTATTATTGTTCGGGACACTCAACGATGGTCTTGAAAGCCAGAAAGTCTTATTAGACAGGTGTTATTTTATACACCTCTATTACTAAAAATTTTAGATCTCATCCAAGCTTAGTATTTCTGACACTATCTATCTACAATTTTCAGGGAAGAATTAAAACGTGAAATGCTAGATTTAATTCATTTTTAAAAATTGCCTGTGACGTCCCACTTTGCACCAGCAATTACATCGGTTCCCTGTCTCTGTTCTGGATGCAATGCTAAAGCACATGTTAATATGTTTACTTGACCTATAGATTATTGACAAAATTTTAACACATTTCAGAGTCTTGGCTGGCATCAACCCGACCCGGGGTTCGAAAGTGGAAAGAACTGACAAGAAACGGAGAGCTAATACCAGCAGCAAGGTCCGGAAGTTATGTGACAGCCTCCACCAGTTTGATAAGGATTGGACAATTTAAATCATGATAAATACCAGTGGTGTGTCAGTTAATCGATTATATCGAGGATTTGTTCGTGTTCTTTGATAATCGATCAAACTGACCGCATGTTTTCATGATCAATCACAAACGATTATGTTTGGACATGTAAAGAATTCCTGTTACCGAAAACAACCCTATCCCTGTGTGACAGAATAATTTAAACTTATTTTACATGGATTTTACAATTAGTTATTATAACTAATCGAGGCTCTCTCCATGGCTCCGGTGATGGTGTTCGGTGGTCTGCAGGGGTGGAGGAAACCGGAATACCCGGAGAAAACCTCCCGCCTTGGACGGGCAACTACAACCAACGCCGGGGATCAAACCCGGGTCGCCAGCAGAGAGAGCTTAGCGTTTTACTACTCAGCGGTCCGGGAACAGTAACAGCGAACAGCATTAAAACTTATCTAGTGTCAACAACCCTCCCGTTACCTTTGAATTTCAATATGCTTCACAAATTACACTGAATTATCTCAGTCAGTATATGTTAGTAAGAATTCTATACAGCAGATTTCTCGGTACCTATCTGAAGATACATAACATAACGACGAGCGTTACCTGCAGTGCGCATGCTCGGCGAAAAGAGCTAATAATGGACGCGTTTCTGTTTCAACATTCTAATTTATTCTTACTTTCAGATGTGCAAACTTTATACCACAACAAACACCAAGATGCACAGTACGCAAATGTATTTATTGCAAAACCAGAAAAAAAGGAATACGAGAAGAAATGCCAGGCACAGCGACATTTTAAGCATATGAAGTCTACGCTCGTTTCCGAAGCAACAAACGATTAGATATTAATCTAAGTTTACCATGAGTTCAAAATATTTAAGCAAAGTGGCGCAACTTGAGAATGATTCATGATGACGAAATCAGCCAGATGGCGCCCCATGCGGAGATAACTGCAATGCCTTTGCAAGGGCGCTGAGTTTTTCAGAACCTGCAAGGGTTCACGATTATTTAAATATTGTGACATTATAGGAGCTGTCACAGCATATGAATTATAATTACTAACATCACAACCGCCCTTAATTTTGCCCATGGGAAGTCTTGCACGTGTGGCAGCAAACGAATTATCAAGATGTATCATTATTATGAAGAATAAAAATTACGTTTGCTTGGAGGAAAAAAGAATCCGCAGCCACCTTGAAAAAGTACCGCCCCTGTTTAAGCCCAGTTTCAATTAATGCTACTTTACTGTTGTTAAACAATGTCGGGGTGGAATATAACATATTATTTAATAAAAGAAATAAAATTACACGTTTATTTCAACATCAATTTTTTTTTGGGGGGGGGGGGGGGGTGATGACATAATTTAATGTGTAATATGACTCCCTTTTTTTGGAAAAAGATAGGTTCTTCACAACCACGTGATGTGGAAGCATATATTAGAATCAGTCTGCAAAGTCGAGACGTCCATTACTTTCAACATACCAGTTTTTCGTGCACAGTACGCAAATGTATTTATTGCAAAACCAGAAGAAAACAACGAATGCGAGAAGAAATGCCAGGCAGACAAACACAGCGACATTTCAAGCATATGAAATATATGTTCGTTCAGAACCAACCGACGAAAAGATGTTGTTTATCTTAGTTTTCCAGGAGCTCAAAATATTTCCGCACAGTGGCGCCACCTGGGAATGATTGACGATGACGAAAGCAGCCAGATGGCGCCCGATGCGGAGGTTTACTGGCATGCCGGGGCATGGGTGCCAAGTTTATCAGAATCTGCATCGGTTCATTAATATTTAAATTTTGCGACATTATAGAAAAATGTCACTGTATATGAATAATAATTATTAACAATCACAATCGCCCCTGGATAGTCTTGCACGTGTTGCAGCAAACGAATTAGCACGATACATCAATATTATGAATAATAAAAAAAAGATCGTGCTTGCTCAAAGGAACAATATATTATGATATTCATGAATCCACAGCGGGCCCTGAAAAAGTGCCGCCCCTGTTTAAGCCCATTTAATGCTACTCTACTGTTGTTTAACAACATGACCTATTATACTCCCACCTCGTTAAGCCTCCATTGACGATGTCAGGATGAAATATGACATATCATTTAATAACAGTAATCAAGTTACACGCTTTTTACAATTTTTGGAATGTATTATCCAATTCACAAGGCGTCTTATTTTAAAATATTTAAATTTGAACATAACGATCATAGCAGAGCATATAGAAGCTGATATCAAGAATAAAACCTTAAAACATTATCCAATCCTCTTAAAATGACAAGCAAACAAGCAACCTGCATAAAATGACATAATATTTTAGGCTTCACGTAATCCTGCGTTTTAATACTATGTGGTTTCTAGTTATTTGGACGGTCTTGATTTTATGCTTTGAGCTTTAACTTGTATGGCCGAATACTAGTATACAAAATAATCAACATATCAATATATATATATTTATATATATATATATATATATATATATATATATATATATATATATATATATATATATACTGATCGTCAAAACAACTGGTCCCTGAAAAAGAATCCAGGAAAACAGATGCCACAGGTTTCTACATTGAACACCATTGGGCGTTACGTACACTTGAAAGCCGCTTCTTCACTCTGGCAACAGATGTCAGTCCATCTTTTATTGATGTTTACTTTTAACTCCCTGGAGACTGAGATCTAAGCTAGCTAGATGCAGACAGGATACTGATAATATTAACAGTTTTTTACTTAGTTTTTGTGACTAAGTTGTCTGCAGGATAGATTGTGTAAAAGCTAAGTAAGAGTGGACAGATATTTGAAAATGTATCACGTCTATAGCATTGACCCCTGGTATTCATGTGCACTTGTGTGAACTGACAAAAGTTTGAAGTGGTAATGCAAACACATAAACAAGATGACCCCCCCCCCCCCCCCCCCCCCAGGGATTTTGCCTGGGAATTCCTAGTTTACATAAATATCAGGCGAGTTTCAAGCATATTCGCCTAGTTTAGTCGTGTATATACTAGCATACAATACCTAGATGGGTTCAGGGGTTTTAGAATGTCATGGGTTTTAAGCAAGAAAGTGATCAGTGCTGCAGTATTAGTTATATTGAATACTGATTATTTGATAGTACCTCTATAAAGAATCCTCTTAAAACAAATATACACGCGGGTTCTGTTGCACTCTCATGAAAATGCCTAGTAGTAGACCTTTATAATATTGTGTGTACTATTGAGATTTTACAAAGGTACCCACAGGGGATGCCGCAAGACCTAAGTCATTAACATGACGTAAATCGCCTTACTGCAACACACCCATGAAGTTGGCAGGACTATAAATCCACAGTGGTCTGTCTGTGCTGGTAGCTACAAGAAGGGTTCAGTTGTATGAAAAAGATGTCCGAAATGAGTCAACTATTGGTGACAACTGGTTGCATGGTCCGTCTTTCATGTCTTAAGCTGATCGTCGGGAATCGCGGAGATCGCACTCAACAGACATGTTTACTGGCGGGTTATTTGATAACCAACTCCGATATGTTTAGAGTTAGAATTGTAACCGAATAAGACAATCTGTATGATAGTACTGCATATGTTTATCCCGTTTGTTCTTCATGCAGTATTCGGTTTGCTTTGCTAATACAATTTAGACTGGTACACTGGCCGAGACGTAACAGACTGACATCTAGCGGAGATTGGCCAGAACAATTGTACTGACAGAGCCACGACCGTTATTTAGTGTTTCAGTTGTGGTTGTTTGTCACCATGGCGAAAGCCGTTATATTACTTGAATACCATAAAGTAAATAAAAATGATTCTGACGCTAGTTGCAATGGCATGTTATGTAGTTTACCGTATTTTGCTGCGACACCTGTTCCGACACGTCATGACGTTTCAGCGTTAGCTGTTAAAAGTCTGGCTACGACTTGATGCCTGATGTCATGAAACGATTAGTTTTTTTTCCTGTACTAATGCTGCGTGGTGTAATAACGCTAATGCAGAAACACACGATGTCCCTGTCATACCGCGCCCACCGCTGGTTACTTATATAAATATCGCTGTCGGTGACCAAAGCATACAGCACATCAAAGTTCCCGATTTGGAAAGTGATTGCTAAATGGCAAATGATTCAGTGTATATTGCTATAACTTTTCAACAGTCAGTCGTATATTTTGATATATAGCATTGCATTTTGACTGTGTTTAGTATTTACTTTCTTCAATTTTATACGACTCTAAACGAATCACTGATGCTGGAGGACTCAGTTGACAGCCGAGGGATGAACAGTTTGCATTTTGAATTGTTCACTGAGGTTTATGTAAGTCGCAACAGAGATGTCTCTCCAGGAACAGAAACAGCCTTGAAACCACATGAATTCTCTTCCAAAGAACATCAATGGTCTTTCAACAATTATTAAAGTCTTTTACAAAGAACATATTGACCTTCCAAGGAACAGAACTGATTTTTCAAACATAACGTTTGGCATTTTATGTCCGTTAAAAGATATACACGAAGTATATTTCCCTGGGTAACAAAGAAGGCACGCTGTGCACATGCGCACTGGGACGGCAATAACATTATGCGTACTTCCGTGTTAAACCACTTTTTTATAGTCATTCACGTTTGTGCATATAGGTATTTACAATAAGGCATCAATGTGTTCTTCAACACACTTGACATATCTTAATATGTTATTCTGTGCATGAAGACGAGATTTCCCCCGTGTGATATGAAAAAATATAATTCAAACATTCTTTAGTCTTCATTGCCGGAATCAATCGTCTTTATAGCTACGGCTTAGTTTTAACATCAACATACAAGTTGGCTTAATAATGGACTACTCTTCGTGAGTATGCACATGTTTAAGGTAACTTCTTTTACTGTAAAGGTGGCCTGAGGGTAAGTTATATAATGTTACTGTAATTGTTTGATATGGTATGGCTTAGTCATGTGTCCATCTTTATTTAGAACAATTTGTTCCAAATGTTGAAGAATTCCTCTTTGTTGATCTTTCCGTCCTTATTTACATCGAAGTCTTCCACCAGGGATTGCGCCATCTTGTCGTCGAGTACACACTCCTGACACAAGGTGGCGCACACTGTATCTTTCTCCAGGTTTCCACTGCCATCCTTGTCCAGTTCTTTAAACTTCTCCTCCAACTGTTCTTTTCTGTCAGTGAAAATATAGAAAAAACACAGGCTTAATAAATCCGATCAGTTTTACAGGGATTTTTTTCTTTGTGGAGGTAACCACCCAAATTGTTCATTAATAACCTCTCCTTCATGGGCGGGGGGGGGGGAGGGGGGAGGCAACAGGGGCCATGCCCCCCCCCCCTCCCCGGTGGCATCTAGTACTCCTAGTCCTCCAGGAATTTCACTTAGTCTAACAATGATTAAATTCTTCTAAAACACAATAATAAAATTCCTGTAACTGTTATCCCCAGATTTGGGACTTATTTCTAAATTTCATTAGTTTTGATCAAGCATATTATATTTTATTTTTGTTTATTCATCTTGTACAAATGATATTTTCAATTGGAATTAAAACATAAATATGTTGTATGGAATTATTGTGTGGAAGTATAAATATATATTTGTATATACAAAAATATGCATCAATAACCTTTGACAAATATCTTTGCCCCCTCCCTTCCCTGAAATCCTGGCTACGCCCCTGTCCATTTTTCAATACTATCCTTAATCTGAGTATGCTCTTTAGCAAAAATTTGGCTTGGTCCGTGACAGGCCGCTAAAATTATCAAATTTATATTCTAGTGCCACCCTGGTCGGTGAATTATAATCCCCATGCCTGGTCACAACGCCGAAGAACTCCCCAAACTACACAGCCTTGGGGCACGGCCTTGCTACTACCCTTGCACGACGCTTTTCCTGAATGAGACACAGCACTGTTCCCCGCTAAGAATATGCGCTGCAGTGCGATCCCTGTAAGCATGGTTTCTATTCAAGTGAGTATTCAGTGGTTTTAGATTGTTTAATGAATAGTCATGCTCCATCAACACCCAGGTAACAGTCTGGGTAATTTCTGACCAAGCAGCCGAGTAATGACTTTCTAATGCCAATGATGTAGAAAACTTGCGTTTACACCCCCCCCCCCCCCCACCACCACTACAAATGACTCCAAACAGGGACACCACAAAAGGTACATACTGACCAAGGGAAGTACAAATTATTCCTAATTTAATGAATAAATTACTATTTATGACAAAGAATTTTTAATGGTGTAAAACAGGGATTACTGGAGAAACGTCGGAAAAACTGGACCAAAGAAAGATGTGTATATTATAGTCTCTATACATTGTATGGTCATTTTCCATATTAAATACTCACTTGTCATCAGACTCACTCTCTCTCTCTCTCTCTTTCTCTCTCACTATATATATATATATATATATATATATATATATATATATATATATATATATATTCATGATTCCAATTATCCATAATTCCAATTATCCATAATTCAAACATTCAGTGAACACCTTGATGGCACCTGGTGGGCGACTTCATCTATTCATCTATAGTTGCTAAAGTGTTTTTATTTTACAATGTCATTGGTGCATGTATAATGAATGTACTGAATTATTTTTCCTGTAAATTTTTATTAATACCACGCGATTGATAAATATTCCGAGTTCCATTCCAAAATTTCCCCTGTTATCGCACAAACACGGCCCCTTTTAAACATTTCACGATTAAAGTTTAAAATAAAACAATATCTAACTTTACTTTAAACTGAAAATGTTCTTTTTTTCACCAATTCAAATACCCAGCGATATGTGTTTTTCACAAAACACGATATTAAAAGTCCATGATATTATCTGAATTTAAGATATATATATATATATATGTATATATATATATATATATGTATATATATATATATATATAAATATATATACACATATGTGGATGTACATACATGTATATATATAAGCACCAATCCTAACTAGCCCATCACCTAGGTGAGATAGATATGTTTAGACAAACTCTACCAATATAAAGGAAAGTACAGGGACATAATTAGCCGGTCTAGGTAGGTACCTCACGTTATAATCTACTCTCCTCTCATAAATGCACGTTTAATGAGACATTGCTGCCGTGTGTGATGCTGACTTCACCTGTTTAATTGCTGTTTTGGCCTTTCACAATGCTTAATCCATATTCTCTCAGTCTAAGGACTCCATGACGACAGATAAATATTTATTTTATGACTCAAAGCTGGCAGTGAATAATGAATCAGAGTGGATATTCTGACTACAGTTGGTTGCTCTGTTAACCAGATATACCTTCATACCGCACACCTGTTCAGGTTTGTTGTATTTATTGTTTGTGCTGCCACGTGATTAAATGAATTAAAAAGACATCAACAATCATTTTTGGCAAAAACGTATCCGCTCAACGATCGTTTTTGCAATGTTTACACTGCTAGGAGCATTTCAATCGTCAGGTTTCTGAGAATATACTTCAGTATTTTTTTCTCTGAAGGAATTTCTCTCTTAAGCTCGCACAGTCTGATCTATTACTTGTCTACACCTTATAACAATTCTGCATATTTGTGCCCTTAGGCACTACCTTTCCTGTGTCCACAGAAACATCAATCGTTCCCTAAGCCTCCGAAGTCCTTTAAGTTCGAATTTCAGCTTACCGAATTTTTCTAATTTCTGATTTGTCTCCTAAAGTACCCGTGTCTCTTTTTCTCTAAGAATACATTTGTCTGTAAATCCGATATACTATATTTGTGTTTTCTGTTAATATACGTAAAACTTAAATGACTCTTTTAAAACTTTTTAAAAGAAAACTATTTAAAATTGAGCAAATTAAATGTAAATTTATTTTTTCTGTGCGATGTATTGCTTTGTGCTTATTACAAATTAAATTAATAAATTAAATCAATTGACATTTGCAATTCACTTCCGATTTCCCTATGAAATCTTTGATGAAAGAACTGTCAACAGTCAGGAAGTCAAATTTCATGACTCTTTCATTACCTTTTAAGATTTTCTCGAATTTATTTTTTTTACAAACACAAATATTAAATTACAAATTCAGTTACATTTTGCAGAATCTCTATGAAAATCCCTGGGCATAAACAGAGATGTTGTCAAGAAAAATATGGGTATGTTCATGTTCCGTTTCATGATTCTACCATTTACAGGCTCGTTTTTGGTACATTCAGCCGGTTGTGCAGGGTATGGATTTTCCACTGGCCGAGTTAACTTGGGCCGAATTAACTGGCTCAGTTTTTGTTAGTCTGTTAGATGGCGCTGCGGGACATCTTCAGCGACATAATATCAGATTTTTCAGTTTTTTGGGGGGAAAATATAAAATAAACACCCCATAGCTGCGTCGTTGCCAACAGTTCAACACCAAAAAACGGGCATTTCCGAAACGAGGCCACATTTGAGTTTCGTGACAACAGTTGAGTAGCCCCACCTTCAGTTACGATAAAGATACGTGGACATTTGCGCGACTTACCTTGCATAGATATTCCCATAAAAGAATACAAATTCATTGTAGTTGAACCGTCCATCAGAGTTATCGTCGTAGCGGCTAATCATGGCCTTCAAACTGTCCTCCGACACGTCCTTGAACTTGCCCTTGAGTACCTCTGTAGCCTCATCAAGTGTAACGTAACCTGTTTTATCTTTGTCATATTCCTCAAATTTTGGCCGCACTTCTTCTCGTCTGTATAAAACAATTTACAATGATTTCTTAATAAAGTCATACAAAATGGTAGCTTAATATGTAAAATGGCCTCTCTTCCAGTGAAATGAAACAAATTCATAATCGTCTCACGATATATACCGTATGCGCAAACAGTGTACTGGAATTCATCGATTTATTAATACATTTTCTGACATGATGTGTAAAGGTGTATGAAATTGACATCCTATAAACCTCTCTACTAGATAAATATATTTATATGATATATTTTTTTATGATGTCAAGTTTTTAGTACCAGCTTCTTGTCATGTACGTGCTTTAGGGCCGCTCAAGAATTTTACAAGATACATTTTTTAGAGGTTTGGGATGGGGGGTCTCTCTTTATTTTTTGCTTCTTTCTGCTTTTTTTGTCTACCAAAAACTGACCTTTGATCAGAGTAACAGTCACAGATGACAGATTTATACCTTATATTTTATTTTATTTTCTACCTTAACCTCATTTTCAAGGTCGTGAGCGGGGGAAGTTGGGATCGCTAGGTGATAACAGATCTCTGGTATAACTTGTTATCACTGACGCAAAAAAGTTATATACCTGATACTTTATACTAACAAATATTCGTAATCATCGTGTTTATTTACCAGACGGCTCATAGTAAGAAACAACTCACGCTTCTTTGACTTTCTCCCAGAGTTTGATGAGCTCCTCGTTTGACACTTTCCCGTCATCGTTCTTGTTAGCGAGAGCCACGATCTTCTTAGCCCTCTCTTCTGACACCCCGAGCTCACTCTGAACGTACCCCACCGCCTCCTCCTCTGTCACCCACAGCCTGTATATAAAGGTATTCTATAAAGCCCTCTCCTCTGAAACCCCCCGCACTCACTCTGTACGTATCCCACCGCCTCCTCCTCTGTCACCAACGGCCTGTATATAAAAGTAATCTATATAGCCCTCTTCTCTGACACCCCGAGCTCAATCTGTACGTATCCCACCGCCTCCGTCACCCACGGCCTGTATATAAAAGTAATCTATATAGCCCTCTTCTCTGACACCCCGAGCTCAATCTGTACGTATCCCACCGCCTCCGTCACCAACGGCCTGTATATAAAAGTAACCTCTAAAGCCCTCTTCTCTGACACCCCGAGCTCACTCTGTATGTATCCCACCGCCTCCTCCTCCGTCACCCACGGCCTGTATATAAAAGTAATCTATATAGCCCTCTCCTCTGACACCCCGAGCTCAATCTGTACGTATCCCACCGCCTCCGTCACCCACGGCCTGTAAATAAAAGTAATTTATAAAGCCCTCTCCTCTGACATCCTGAGCTCAATCTGTACGTACCCCACCGCCTCCTCCTCCGTCACCCACGGCCTGTATATAAAAGTAATCTATAAAGCCCTCTCCTCTGACACCCCGAGCTCAATCTGTACGTATCCCACCGCCTCCGTCACCCACGGCCTGTATATAAAAGCAATCTATAGAGCCCTCTTCTCTGACATCCTGAGCTCAATCTGTACGTACCCCACCGCCTCCGTCACCCACGGCCTGTATATAAAAGTAATCTCTAAAACCCTCTTCTCTGACATCCTGAGCTCAATCTGTACGTACCCCACCGCCTCCTCCTCCGTCACCCACGGCCTGTATATAAAAGTAATCTATAAAGCCCTCTCCTCTGACACCCCGAGCTCGATCTGTACGTATCCCACCGCCTCCGTCACCCACGGCCTGTATATAAAAGTAATCTATATAGCCTTCTTCTCTGACACCCCGAGCTCACTCTGTATGTATCCCACCGCCTCCTCCTCCGTCACCCACGGCCTGTATATAAAAGTAATCTATAAAGCCCTCTCCTCTGACAACCCGAGCTCAATCTGTACGTATCCCACCGCCTCCGTCACCCACGGCCTGTATATAAAAGTAATCTATATAGCCTTCTTCTCTGACACCCCGAGCTCACTCTGTATGTATCCCACCGCCTCCTCCTCCGTCACCCACGACCTGTATATAAAAGTAATCTATAAAGCCCTCTCCTCTGACAACCCGAGCTCAATCTGTACGTATCCCACCGCCTCCGTCACCCACGGCCTGTATATAAAAGTAATCTATAAAGCCCTCTCCTCTGACACCCCGAGCTCAATCTGTACGTATCCCACCGCCTCCGTCACCCACGGCCTGTATATAAAAGTAATCTATATAGCCCTCTTCTCTGACACCCCGAGCTCACTCTGTATGTATCCCACCGCCTCCTCCTCCGTCACCCACGGCCTGTATATAAAAGTAATCTATAAAGCCCTCTCCTCTGACACCCGGAGCTCAATCTGTACGTATCCCACCGCCTCCTCCTCCGTCACCCACGGCCTGTATATAAAAGTAATCTCTAAAGCCCTCTTCTCTGACACCCCGAGCTCAATCTGTACGTATCCCACCGCCTCCGTCACCCACGGCCTGTATATAAAAGTAATCTATATAGCCCTCTTCTCTGACACCCCGAGCTCACTCTGTATGTATCCCACCGCCTCCTCCTCCGTCACCCACGGCCTGTATATAAAAGTAATCTATAAAGCCCTCTCCTCTGACACCCCGAGCTCAATCTGTACGTATCCCACCGCCTCCTCCTCCGTCACCCACGGCCTGTATATAAAAGTAATCTCTAAAGCCCTCTTCTCTGACACCCCGAGCTCAATCTGTACGTATCCCACCGCCTCCGTCACCCACGGCCTGTATATAAAAGTAATCTATATAGCCTTCTTCTCTGACACCCCGAGCTCACTCTGTATGTATCCCACCGCCTCCGTCACCCACGGCCTGTATATAAAAGTAATCTATATAGCCCTCTTCTCTGACACCCCGAGCTCACTCTGTATGTATCCCACCGCCTCCTCCTCCGTCACCCACGGCCTGTATATAAAAGTAATCTATAAAGCACTCTCCTCTGACACCCCGAGCTCAATCTGTACGTATCCCACCGCCTCCTCCTCCGTCACTCACGGCCTGTATATAAAAGTAATCTATATAGCCCTCTTCTCTGACACCCCGAGCTCAATCTGTACGTATCCCACCGCCTCCGTCACCCACGGCCTGTATATAAAAGTAATCTCTAAAGCCCTCTCCTCTGACACCCCGAGCTCAATCTGTACGTATCCCACCGCCTCCTCCTCCGTCACCCACGGCCTGTATATAAAAGTAATCTATAAAGCCCTCTCCTCTGACACCCCGAGCTCAATCTGTACGTATCCCACCGCCTCCGTCACCCACGGCCTGTATATAAAAGTAATCTATATAGCCCTCTTCTCTGACACCCCGAGCTCACTATGTATGTATCCCACCGCCTCCTCCTCCGTCACCCACGGCCTGTATATAAAAGTAATCTATATAGCCCTCTTCTCTGACACCCCGAGCTCAATCTGTACGTATCCCACCGCCTCAATCACCCACGGCCTGTATATAAAAGTAATCTCTAAAGCCCTCTTCTCTGACACCCCGAGCTCACTCTGTATGTATCCCACCGCCTCCTCCTCCGTCACCCACGGCCTGTATATAAAAGTAATCTATAAAGCCCTTTCCTCTGACAACCCGAGCTCGCCTTGTACGTATCCTACCGCCTTCTCCTCTCACCTCCGTGTTCATTTTGGTAAATTTACTAATGAGGCAAGTAGTTATTTTTTTTCAAGCGTTCTTGGTGGGATCAGTGGACTTCACTTCAACAGAGACCATTTCGCCACACAGAAGAAACCCAAAGATATAAGAAACACTTGATACGTCACGTCATTCAAGATTCATATCAGCCCGGCCCTCAGTGTACTAAGCTACGCAACACCCAAGAATGAAATAGACAAGCTTCATGTGACGTCAATGTGCTCTGTGACGCACCGCCCGGGAATGAAACTGACAATATACTAGGACCCTGAATATGTGGAGGTGCCGGCATGTGTGCATTGTTGAAGTGTTTCAGAGTACTTCGTGAAAACAGAGTGACCGTACATGGTTTATTGTGTTGATAACATGCGTGACCGTATAATATAAATATGCTGAACCGGTTTGTTCGGTATTGCCTCCGTATAGGCCTGAGACCAGCCGTATCGGCCGGAAAACATAAAAATCACTCTACGATGAAATAATCCTGTTGTTATCAGAGCCATTGTAAAAACTTTTTTTTTTTGGTAATACATGTGTAGCCGTTATACATTTTCTTCAGCCGTAGGTTGAATGCTCTAGCTTATTAACTGCCTAGAATCAATTAGTGCTCTAATACTTACTCAACGTCACCGTTCTCCTGAACAGCCTCGTTCTGACCGGCGTCGGCTGCCTTGGCCTCATTTTCATTATTTGGGCCGCCATCTTGTTTTGGTTCTGAGGCTTTTGTGGACTTGCTGCCTGAACATCCCATTATGTGACTCCAAGGATGTATACTAACAATCTGAAAAAAATACACATCTCTTACCAACTTTCCGAAACGCTTCGAGAAATAAGTAGGGTCCAGTCTTCACCACTGCTGTACAAAAAATATCCCACTCTAAACAGGGACGGATCTCGGGGGGGGGGGGGGGGGGTCATGCTCGTTGCCATCCCCCTAACGAACCTTGAAAATTTTGATTAAATTTTTCTGCAAACACCATACAAAGTAAATATATTCATTTCCGTTAAAAATTAGAAGTTAATTACCAGTTATGTCATTGTTTGATTTTAAATATTATATTAAGTTATATTATATTACAGCCTCGGTCAATCTTCATATGAATAAACTGACACGTAAGATCAACAGGTTTCTAACTTGAGCGTGTACAAAGAGAAGGGGTACACTTCACGCTAAAAGAAATAGGTTTTTGTAAGATACAAAGAAAAAGGGTTTTGAGACTCAAAAAAGGAAAGGTTTTTTAGTGATTCTCTTCATACAATGTCCCGGTTTAAATCACACTCTCTTCAAGAATCGTTTAGTTAATGGCAGTTAAAATTACTGCCAGTTTAGACTTTGAACACTTTAGGTTCTTAATGTATTTGAATGCTATCTTCTGCATGTGTAATATTCCTCAATATTAAAAACAGAACTATATTTAAAGACTGTCTGCATGTTTTACCTTTCAAATGTTTACAAACTGGTTATGGCAGTCATCCCCGTAAAATGGCTAGTATACAGTTTGAATCCATTTTTTTTAATAAGGCCATTTCAGCCTCACATAATAGAATGACATAATAAACATAATAGTACGTACTGATATAAAGGGCCTGAATTATACTTAATAACACTACGCCCTTTTCCTTTAAATAATCGATACCTGAACGTATGTCTCAGCAAAAATCAATAAGTTAAAACACTATCGGAACAACGTTTCTGTCACTAGGCGTGGTATAAATACACGCAAGTTCCTTTCAATATAATGCAATCATTGCCTGTTAGTTTCCTTGACGACACACCCTCTAAGAATGAAGGGAAATAAAAAAACCGCTCGTCTACGGCCCTGAGGAGACGACAAGATGTATGGGACACTTAATGTATTGTAAAAGCACAATCTAAAGATAAATCAAAAAGCTAAGATTTCCTATGATGTCCATGAAAATCGCAAAAAAAGTCGCGCCCTGTTAGACCTGCTTAAAATAAATACACAAAACCTGCAACAGTGTTGGAATTATTAAAATTACCTTTAACATTTGAATTTTCTTGCGAACGAATGCGAAAGCTCTTACGACAGATTTCGTACCGGGAAGATTTTTTGAAGAACCAGACAGGCGTTACTTAGAACCTGGATTCATTGGTAATCCGAATCACTTTCATGTTGAAAATTTTTTTGAAGTAAGATTAGAAGTCGACGCGTTGACCTTGTAGGCTCGTTTTTGCGTCGAGTTACCAGTTACAGATTGCCACCGGAATTATAAATAAATAGCTTTTTTCAAGTGTATTGTATGCTTTGAGTAAAATTACTTTAATTTCATTCTTTATTAATAAGCAATGAATCAAATACCTCGTGTTCTCCGTTACTGCATGGACCTATTACTATAGCTTTGTTCTGCTATTTTAAGATATCCAGCTTTTTTATATAGAAAGAACATCCAAGCCACAAGCGTCCTCCCCGGCACGAAAAGACACTTAAGTACTGGCAAACCCTCGTTTATTCTACACTGTTGTCTGTTCCCATAACAACATCATCGTGTTGCATAATAACTCGATGGGAGACCCGACATAAGTGTTCAGTATTTATGAGACACCGCGACAAGCTTTTCCCAACTACACAATTATGGCTGAGTGGCGGCAACTTTTGTCAATAGCACCTTCGATCTGCGAAATGGTGGGTCTGGTTCTGCACTAGCTCTGCTCCCTTAACATCGAAGATGAGTGCATGAGCCGTGTTGTTTTGTGATTAATTATAAAATTACACAACATATCCATTAGAGCATGTTTTACACCTTGTATTAAACGCTAATATTCTGGTACCCTCTTTTATTAAGAACTGCTAACAAATTTACCCAGCGCAAAGACCACAACTTGGGGTTTTTTTTCACAACAGCTGTTGCAGCTCCTGGTGAAGGTGGTTTAAGTCAAAGTAGTTCACCGTTGCCTAGTTTATGATTAGAAAAAAAGTCTCTCAATTGTTCAAAGGGATACTGCTGAAGTTTAAGGGTATTCTGGAACCACGATTGTGATTATATGAAACAATAACGGATAGGGACAGGTTATCTTTCGAGGATACATACGCATTCTGTCACATGGGTCTTGTTTCAGCGGGGATGTCCCCTTACTTTTTTTTTAATGTGGAAAACAACGTACCTTTGTCCCCCTCACTTTTGTTTGGATTAAAAATAATTTTTGAGTTTCGAGATAATTCCATCAGTTTACAGTTTTGTCATATTTTAATATAAAAATCTATGAGTTTTGTATCTCATTATAAGAAAAAAAAACAGGATTTTAACATGTGTCAGTTGTGTCATTGAATTATTAAATATATTGCCAATTTTTGTTTAAATCAAAAGTTAATTGTGAATAATAAAGTGCTATACACTGAGCAAAAACATTTTCGTATGACTAAAATATATGCTCCAGAATAGGTGGAAGTGTAGAAAAAATGCATTTATTATGGCATAAAAGGGGGAGGGGTTGTTTTGATATTTTGGTCAGGTGTCCTATATTCCACGAGTAAAGGGGGCGAGGTTTCTGTCGGTACTACTGTGGATTGCTCCCCTCATATTTTCTCTTATATAAAAGACCCTTGTTCTGTTATATATTTGACTGAATAAACTATAAAAAAAATTAGGATATGCATCTCATCTTGAAATATGGCACAACTTATAGTTTTGGCCTTCGGAGCTGAAGCCCTTGTGGTTGTCCCATGCATTTTTATTAGGACATTATGATGAAATCCCGATAGATTCTCAGAGATTCGCTTTAAGTTCTCTAAACAACTTATAAAGACTTAAATCCAGAACCCATAAATTTCTGGATTATTCCTAGCGCTGTTCTGAAACATCGATCATATAACGGGGCGGTATCACCCACCTGACCTTTATAAACTAAAGGTAATCCCTGAGAGCTCTTATAAAATTTAGCCAGAAAACGTGGATATCATCGCAAACAGGCTGCTTGTTTTGTTTATGTCAACATGTTTACAATATAGGGGGCCCGCCAAATTAATCAAAACAAATTCAACAAAGGCATCAGGCGTAAATCAGATAAGCCCGAGCTTTGCAAATGGAGTTTTGCAAAAAGTGACCTTTCTATCTCCGCATTTATGCAACCTACCACCTCAGGTTACATGTTTTTTTCGTTTGTCAATTTTGCTGTGTTTACAAGCATGTTGTAGATAAAATTCATACATCCTTCACAAAAAGCGTCTTAAGAACTTTTAACGACCAATATTACCCTAACATCATTAATATATACACAGAGGAAGCCGGAAATCACAATAATTATTTTTCATAAGGTATGTGAATGGGCATCTTTAAAACCTGAAACCCAGAAGGTTTATGATTATATTATAATATTACTATTAGGTCTTCTTAATCGACATTCAGTACACAGCTTCGCCTACTGGCCATACACCTATCATAAAAGGGGATACGTATCTTCACCGTGGGGTTAAAATAATATTGATACCTAATTCTTCAACAATTTTTCTAAAATTAAAAAAAAAATAATGGTTATTTCATAAGGTTTCATAAATAATCAATGTGCATGCACGGGAGTGAAAATGCCAATCATGTAAGCGTTATTGATATCAGCAGGAGACTGTAGTCTGTTTATTAATCCTATTATATATTTAGATCTCTAATAAACGCGTCCTTGGCAACAGACAACAGAGGTATCTTTACAAAACAAGCCCCGACTTGCTGACAGGTGCTGTACTGAGCCGGCGTGGACCTTGACATTTATAATCTAAGTGGGTCCTCCAAGCCAATTATGTCTGAGATACTCGCATGGTCTCATGAATATACATTAAGGTCTATGGCGGGAAATGTACTGTTCTCGAGGACATTGTTCGCCTAGCTCTGGTAACATATGAAGACAGGTCTATTGTTTTCAACATTGTTTCTCAAAGCAATTACACTCTGGGGTCAGTTATTTTACCCCGAGACCGATAGAAAAGAATATTTGCGACTGATGGGTTGAGACTGCCTGGGCGTATAATGTTTAGATAATTGTGCTCAGACGAGATTCATGAGGGTAAAATGAAACCGATTTTGTAAGGACAGGATAAACCAGCATTCAATTGTAAAAAAATAGCCCACATTTCAGGATTCCATGCAGAGAAAAGAAAAGGACCGAACAGTCATAACAGCACCGGGCACAAATGAAGCTGCAATTAATATCAAGCGGTGGGCTCGAATATTTGATCTAACTAGCCGACTGGAAAATGTATCCTCGTAACAAGTTGAATCCTTTCTGATTAAATTATTGAAATACGTCATACAAATATTAAAAAGAACACAACTATCGATATTAAAATGACAAACGCGTATACACAGTAACACACGTCACTCTGCGTCAGCACTAAATACGTTCGTGCAACCCTGTCACATCTTGACTACGAATTAGCTACGATTTTTGAAATCGTAGGATATTCGGGATCGTCGTGAATCGTTGAGGTCGGGACTGGTCATAGGAAGCCGGGGAGTGCCAATACTCTTTTGGACCGGTTTCAAGTTGTCATAGAGCCGTCATGATTTCTTAAGTTCGTAGCTCTATCGTTAGTCAATCGCTTTAATCGGGAACCAGTCTTGGGCTTGACGGGCATTAATCGAGGCCCACAACTTCACCGGAGCGACCTACGACGCTGCTACGATTTATCACGGTTTGCTGCGACTTGTCATGACTGACAAATATTAATTACTCTTATTAAATCGCTTTCAATAGATGGTCGTGACTTGGCGTATGTCAGCCGGCATTTGGACGTGAGAGAAGCGTCCTAAATAACGGATAATTTGTTTCAAGTTCGTATAAAAGTCTGCTTGGTGACAAGTAGCAACATACCGTGATAAGGCGTAGCAACGTCGTAGCACACCAGTAGTCAAGTCATGCGAAATGTGAGAAAATGGCCTACGACCTCCAAGGAGTAGCCATGATTAATGCCGATCAGGCCCAAGACTTACGATGGCGTTACTATTTGACACAATCGTAGCGGCTCCACGACAACTTCTAACCGGTTTAAAATACTCATAGTCCCCTCCCGACCTACTATGACCCATCCCGACCTCCACAAATCACAACAACAGCGCCACGACCTTGATCCCGACCACAACGATTTTTCAAATCGTATTGCTAAACCGTAATCCAAATCCTGATGGTTTAACTGGGGCTTAAGCCACATATTTCAATCACAGTTACACCTGTTAAGCCTTTTATTAAAGCATTGATTAATTTAAGGCACTGAATTATGAGTCCGTGTTGCCGTCTATGAAAATGGCCTATATTTGCCCATTGATGTGTTGTAATAAAAGCGGCGGGTACCAGTCTACCATTGAGCAAGATTAGGTAATCAGTAAACGCAGAGACTGGTCTTATCGATCCAGCCTTTGCTGTTCATGGTCTGTGTACACAAACTCCATAAGTCATGTCTTGGTCTGGACGCACCTGTAAGCATATTTTTTACCATCCATGGCTTTAAACAGGTTCAATATCCTTTTACCTGTGTGTATTGTTGACAAGGTTACTGCACGCGTGCTCTTTTTTCAACCAAAATACGGGGAGGATTCTTGAGTGAACACACGGAAATACTCTTAGTGGAACATGCCCAGAATCCGCTGATAAGTCAGTCAAACACTTGCATGTGTTTGACCATGCATAGAAATGATTATTTATCCTTTATATAAGCTATTCCGGTGACGGGAATGAAGGACGGTATTCTCAGGGGCGGATCCGAGGGCGAGGGGGGCTTCGAAGTGAACATAATCAGCAACGGCAAACAATATCACCAAATCTGAGTTAGGCCTTATTTATCACGTTTAATTACATAACTAATAAAAGCAATGAATTTAAATAATAATGAAAATAAACACTCTTACGACTACTTCTGGTACCTAACTTCAACTACTACTGCTGCTACTACTACAACTACTAATACTTCTATAATACTACACAACATTTAGTAATAGACGAGGATTCACTTTTCGATTTGAAATTTAAAGTATGTAAAATCATATATCATATGATATTTCACTTACTGATACAAACAAGCATGTACATAACCTGAATTTCGCTTACTTAAAGTTTTTAGTCACCCCCCCCCCCCCCTTTTTCCAAATTGTTGGTCCCGCACCTTAAAATCACCTTTAAAATGTTTTGGAGAAAGGAAACTACCATGGAGATTAAATCGACATAGAACGGTGATACAGACAATCCTTTCAGTTGGTTGAAGCCATGAAAAATAAACCCCGATACACACGAGAGCCTACCTGCACGGTTAAAAGGAAACATAAAAACTTACTGCCTTGACAACGTTTGCTACCATGGTGGCGGACCAAACAAACATGACATTATCCTCTCAGAGGAGCTTGTCGATACCCCCATGCAGTGTTATAGGATGATATGTTTGTTTTTGTGTCTAAATTCAGGACACGTCTGATGATTTTTTATATCAGTTTTATACGGTCTAATCACTTCAGCGGGTGGGACGTATAATATATATAATAAAATATATATTATATATATATAATAACTTATATATTATAGAATTTTTATTTTAAAAAATTCACCGAGACACAGATGAGCAAATTATTAGACTTTAGTTTAAAACTTTAAACCTTTAAAACTTGGAAAGTGAATTTTGTTTGTGTTTTTTTTTTGGCAGTGGTATTTGCTAAAAGTATGATACAACTGAAATAATACCTAAATGTGCAAATGACAAAAATGTTCAATCACAGCACATGTTGCTGCTGTGTCATCAAGCTGCCAGTTTTACTGGCTACTGGTTGGGTTTTACACAAAATGACAGAAGACATAACCTGAAAAAAAACATCTCGCGATTGATGGCACTGACAACCAAACGCATTATAAACAACAAGAAACGTGTTGCCAAATAACACGGTTAAGGGACGCGTAAGCTACCTCGAGAGTAGATTTCACACACTGGGTTAGAATAAACAAACAGACATGTATCTCAGGGTAAATATCTTGGATCAGCTGGGTTTTTTTGCCAATCACAGAGCATGCGATCATTATCTCCACTTTTCATATCGCTCTCTCTTGGCTTAACCTGGCAAACCAGGCTAAAACAAAGCTTTCGGGAAAGAATTTTTTAATTTAAAAATGTGCGTATATTATTTTTCAATACAACAAGAAACTGACGAGGAAAGTGAAGAGAGTTCAAAAGCCAACATGTTCAAGCTAGTTACAACATTTCTTCGGCCTGACAGATTCGAAGACTGCCAGAGACGTAATAAATGCATTTAATTATTTTTATCCTAGTAGTATATATAAGCTTTAAAAGCTGATGTCTAAAATACATTAAAAGCTCATACATTTCCCACTGTACTCTCAATAAAATTCTCCCATTATCCGAAAATAATACGCTCCCAGTTGACGTCGACGTTTACCGCGTTCATTTGGCGTATTCGCGTCAGCTCACCAGCAAATGGGGCAATGCTATATGTGATAATCAATGGTTCACTCTAGTCCCTTTACTTATGAGCTATTATAACCATTAAAATGACGACAAGAACAATTGCATCACTGGTCCAAAATCAACATTTCACTTAATGCAGTCCCCTTTTATCCATCACCTTTAACTCCTGTTGCCGTTTATTTGGCTACACACCGATTTGACAACCCTGTAGAGTCGTCAATTTACGCTCTCGAGACGGCTTTAAATCTAAATTAATGCTTCTTTACAAGCTATGAATTTCAGTTTGATCTAGTAGGCCTGCAGTAACGACCGTATTGTTGAATTGACAATGTGCTTTCAGCGTAAAAACGAAATTTCTATTTTCCACGAGCCCCTACCCTAACAGTGTCATGTACCTCCTCTGTACCGCAGTACCAGTTTTCGTGAGTAAAGTGATCTTTTGTAACAACCGCCGCCTTGGCGGTATCTGGGACTAGTTCCAACGGGGCCCTTCATGTTTTGTCAAAAAATAGAACCTCAAGCTCTCGATATATCCTTGCAGAAAAAGGGACCCGCTTCGATCGGGGTTTTAGTTACAATAGTATGAACCTGGCGGTAATATATAGACCTTTCAATCTAGGTGGGCCGTACAATCTGTGCTGGTAGTTGGTCTTTGGCATACGTGCATATCATTTCCGCGATGATGTGTTTACCCGAGTGATATTTGAGCAATTTTGTGAAAAATTGGTAAAAAAACCTTCGTTATTAGTTAACACATCATGAAACTCTGTAAGTTCACATCAGATGTGATAATATTTTAGTTCTTAATACGGAATGGTAAATTCATTTTTCTCGAAATTGCGAAATTAACATTGAGACAGACAGACTAATATTAGAGAGAACGGCCAGAAATAGCAAGTACGTCTGCCTCACTTATAATTGATCACAACCCTTTGACACGTTCTGCCACCCCAACGTTTCCAGAAGTTAAATATCGATGTCTGGATGGAAGACCATCCCGCTACGGCTTGGTCTACTAAATTGTCAATGTGTTAAAAATGACGCTCCAAGCTTGCGTATGAAGTGTCTTGTAAGTTTATGTAGTCCACAATGCATTGCGATGTGTTACTGACAACATGCCGAAGAATTCATACCCTTGTTTATTTACTGTACGTTATCTTAGTGACATTGATCATAACTGATCCATCGTCTGTTGTGAAGCATGGATGAATGAACGGATGCCTCAGGCCAACTAGCTTGTAACACCGGGAAAGAGGGAGTTATTGACACTTATATAGGTGTGGGGAACATTGAACACTGCTTTATGGAGAGGCGGGTGATAGCAGCTCCGAGTGTTTGGCATCATGTGATACATCAAACTCAAGCTCAACTCCTGCACTTTAATTTTGTTCCAGGAAAACAGGGGGTTGTGTAAGTAATTTTCACGGCATATGGCAATATACGATAGCATTTAAAACTGGCCTATATTTAATTATTAAATTTCCCCTATCTTTCACCTGCTGCCCTGCAATATTCAATGCTTGCGCACACATAATGGGCAGACCTTGACCGGCCCCGGAAACAGGTTACTCAGGTACCATTCGAGCAAGCCCGATTTGTTTTACCGATGAGTAGTACCCGAGTGGACAGCTACTCTCAAAATCGAGGGCATACACCTATCTAATATGGCCGACAGGTAGTCGTGATATATTTAATGGGGTCGGATAACTTAACACCTTGAACGTCACAGTAATTTCTAGTTTGTATGTAGTCTAGGTGTATAGCTGTGGTTCTAAAATGGTCAACATTTAATTTCTTTTAAACCACTAAAATATTAACAGAATACGATGGAGATACAAAATACAAAGGGCGGGCATGAATTTTTGAGGGGTATTTTTAAAATTCCATGGTTAATTTATGCCTTTTTACAGTTTGACACAATTCAATAATTTTACAGTAAACACTGTGAATCCGCTGACACGCTGACATGTTCTGAAACACAGTATCATCTAACCTTCACAGACTCTCCCTTTTCACACACTTCAATCGATAATCCCTTGTCCATTTTTTGTTTTACCCTATCTTTTGATTTATCGATAAATGATCAATCGATTATTATATTTCATCCAACAGTCTGGCCTTAATCTTACACATAACTATACTCATGAACAAAGATTTAGTAGTTCGTAATAACAAGTGACCCATGGGTCATGACGCTCAGCTGAATGGGAAGAGATTCGCAAAAGGAAATTTTATCATCTGAATGGTAGTATATACCCATTCAACTGAAGCATCAAACAGATTAACCAACAGGCCAAGATTGTGTCTGCATTTATATGTATTTCAAAAATAGAGAAAAAATGCGTAAACTTTAAAAAAAAATACAGATGGCCCCACCAGTCTGCAAAAACTAATAAAAACACTTAATTGTCAATATACATGCAAAGAACCATGGTGATCTCTGCATTAGTTGTTCAGATACTTCAGCTATTGTATAAAATTTTCCATTCTTCTGAGGGATACTTCGGAGTCCTATGGCTTGAAGGATATGGGAAACAGAGCCCTAATTTCAGGTTTCCACAGAAACTTTTCATGGGCCTCCTTGCATGACAAGAATGAAGATTCTAGTTCCAGTTGTTACTATTTGTACCCTGTTGACAGATAACCACATCTTAAAAGGTCTCAAAAATATAAAAAAAAATTCGTGCACCCAGTCTGCAGAAACTGATGGAACACCTCATGATCAATATGTATGCGAAAAATCATGACCATCAGTGTTGTAGTTATTGAGATACTGCAGTTTTTGTATCAAATTTTTCACTATTCTGGGGGGGGGGGTACTTTGGGGCCCATAGCTCGAAGGAACAGGCAACAGAGACCTAATTTCTGGTTTCCATGGAGACTTTTCATAGGCCTCTAAGAATGACAAATATAAAGATTCTAGGTCCAGTCTTAACGATTCGTGCCCTGTTAACTGATGTCCACATTTTAAAAGGTCTCAAAATAGAGGAAAAAATCGAAAAAAGAGAGGTGGCGCACCCAGGCTGCAGAAACTGATGAAACATCTCATGATCAATATGTATGCCAAAAAATCATGACCATCAGTGATGTAGTTAATGAGATATTGAAGTTTTTGTATGAAATTTTTGACTATTCTGGGGGGGTACTTTGGGGCTCCATAGCTCGAAGGATATAGGTAACAGAGACCTAATTTCAGGTTTCCATGGAGACTTTTCATAGGTCTCTCACTGTGTCAGGAATGAAGATTCTTAGTACAGTATTTACGATTTGTGCCTTGTTAACAGATGTTCACATTTTTAAAGGTCTCAAAAATAGAGAAAACAATTCGTAAAGAATCGAAAAATACAGGTGGCGCCACCAGTCTGCAGGAACTAATGAAACATCTCATGATCAATATGTATGCCAAAAATCATGACCATCAGTGATGTAGTTAATGAGATATTGAAGTTTTTGTATGAAATTTTTAACTATTCTGGGGGTACTTTGGGGCTCCATAGCTCAAAGGATATAGGTAACAGAGACCTAATTTCTGGTTTCCATGGAGACTTTTCATAGGTCTCTCAGTGTGTAAAGAATGAAGATTCTAGTTCCAGTCTTTACGATTTGTGCCTTGTTAACAGATGTTCACATTTTTATAGGTCTCAAAAATAGAGAAAAAAAATCGTAAAAAATCGAAAAATACAAGTGGCGCCACCAGTCTGCAGGAACTAATGAAACATCTCATGATCAATATGTATGCCAAAAATCATGACCATCAGTGATGTAGTTAATGAGATACTGAAGTTTTTGTATAAAAGTTTGACAATTCTGGGGGGTACTTTGGGGCCCCATAGCTCAAAGGATATGGGTAACAGAGACCTCATTTCTGGTTTCCAAGGAGACTTTTCAAAGACCTGTCAAGTTACAAGTTTCTAGGTCCAGCGGTTACGATTTGTGCCAGGTTAACGGACGGACGGACGGACAGACAGACGGACGACGGACAAAAGGTGATCGCTATAGCTCAGATAACTTACAGTCAGCTGAGCTAAAAAAAACAGCGTAAGCGACGGCGGGCTTTATGTAAAGCCTATATGGAGTTTGGCTAGAAGTACTTCCTCGTTCCAGTTTACTCTATTTTTCTCGGGGTCAATCGGTATACTCTCAGATTCGGGTAATTTATGGTTTTGTGTCACGAAACACCACGATCTGATCGCGTACAATGTGTGCTATAATGGGTACCCTTAAATGTTATTCGCACGCGTGTATAGGACTCTTACAGCAAAGGTCAAGGTTATGGAGGCCTAAAGAGTCCTATGAATATTCATGAGGTCAGGAAGTCGAGGTGCAACAGGCAATTCTTTGACTAGCTGTGGTTGGTTGTGGGCTTTGATCTCAATTGGCATTTTGAAAATTTAACTTTAGAGGTGCTGAAACCTATGTTTTCGTCCTGTAACTAAAAAATATGTCCCACTGACCTCATTTTCATTCTCCGTAGACAACCTGTCAAGACTATGATATGATTTGTGCTCTGCTTGATATACACCAGAATATATTCCTGACAATCTGTTCCTAAGAAATTTGGCCTTTTGTATGAATAATACACACAGGACTTTTGGCTTCTGTTGCTGAAACAGGTATTCATGGATAAACTTGGAGAATAGGCCGGCTAGATCTGCTTTAAGGGTTACACAGAGCACCTCTCAATTCGAACATCCTAACCCTTACTGTTACGATTTGTGCCCTTATAGCTGATGGGTAGATCGAGAGACAGACGTACAGACAGCGGACAAAGGACATTTATATTGCCCAGAGGACTTACAGTTAACTGAGCTAAACAGTGGCTTGCACAAAAAGCTTGAAAACGTTTACATTAGCGATTTTTATATCTTGAAAACAGCAGTAAAAGAGCAGAGGTGGATACCGGAAGTGCCTGTATTGGTAATAAGGAAATGAGAACAACCAACATGAGACTGTAATCAGTGAATGAAAGAGATCGCTTGTAGAGGGAGGACCGCGAAAACGCCAACAAATTTCCTGTACCATGTGAAGCTGGCATCGGCCTGTATATGCTCCCTGCTATCATGGATAGGGTCAAGAAATACTTCAAAAGCGTTGGTATTAAACATTCATATGAAGAGCTGCAAGTGTGGACCTCTTGGATGCGGAAAATGTGTACCGTGGTGAAATAAGTTGCAAATATCGGTAATTATAATCAACAAAATGGCGGTTTTTACCTGTCGATGTGAATGATCAAAGGTTGCGAACAGAAGCGTGGTACCAGGCTTTTATGTGCACTCTCGATGAAGTGTATCATTTAGAGGGCTGCACCTGAATACTGAAGACAGGTATATATAGATAACTGCCTCCGCCAATAGTGTGTGCGTTCATTCTCATGAATCTCGTGAATTTTCAGGCCATGTCGGGAATGGGCCAAAGAAGAATCGATAAGATTTTGGTGTGAATCCAGCATACGACCCGGATTTAGGAATGTCATTAAGGAATGTTTACAAATGTACACTCATTTATGCACGAATGAAGCTGAGAATATGGGCCGATTAATGAATGCAAACACGGTTTTAGGAGCAGCCGACAATGGGGAACTTCTACATTGCGGAGGCATGCATTCCTTAGAATGAAAATTTTTATTTATTTATAATATTCTTTTTTTGTGGATTTAAATGCAAACTTTCCTCCAATGATTTTATGTCCCTGCATCCTGTCGGCTTACAATATGTTTCATATAAAATATATATTCTTTTTTAATCCGGCATGATAGATACTCAGTGGAGGAATATAATTTGAGAAAACGCAAGCAATTTCCCCCAAGGCGGCGTATATGACGCAATGGTGATTCTAATCCTGTGCTTGTGTTCAAATTAGTTCTACATTATACATCATACATCAAGGTCATTTCGAGCGGTATCCATAGAAACGCACAGTTAAAAAAATGTCAGCTTTGCAGATATGTCAAGGAAAAAGTATGATGTGCGTCACCACGATAAATACAAATAACTATATTTATCCTTCCGGCTTTTAATACTTTTTTTAATTTACTCAAGCAATTTCATGTGGGCGTAATTTAAACATAAACATCTTACAAACTATTTATCATCCCACGTTTGTGATATTTATAAAAGCAAAATTTATCTAATTTATTTAATCTTTGTGTAAAGCATGTAAAAAGACTCAACCATAAAATATCCTTAACCTAGTGGTTAAGGCGCAGGATTACTGAGAGGAAAATTTTTGGTTCAAAACCAGCCATAGCCTCGAATGTCAATTAGTGGGATCTCGATAGATCCCAAGAGATTCGCTCTAAAGTCTTGAAGACAGATTATGACTTATGTATTATTCCATGGGATATAACCAAGTCCACCCTATCCGAGTCCGAGTGCAAGTCCGATTACTGGTTACTTGAGTCCGAGTCGTTGAGGTTCGAGTCCAAGTCCTTTATCGAGTTCATGTCATCTGGAACCGAGTTCAGGCCAGAGTCCTAGTCCAATAAAAATCTGGTTATTTAAAGAAATTTTAAATGGAAAACTTAAAATAACCATAATTATTTTATGTTAGTTTATTCGTGCTCTTAGTTAATGTTTAGTTAAAATAAATGCTCCTGAAGCAAAGCTGAAGCTTTTAATATGAAGTCTTTATTTTTGTAATATTGTCTTATAAATTCGCACAAATACCTTACCTCCGGTCCATGTCCTGAGTCTAGGACCCTGATTCATTACAATTACAAAACCCACAGAGAAATCTCTGGAAATTAACTCTTCAAGCATGAAGTTTGTTTTGATCAAATATTTCGACTTTGGTTATCCAGAATGTTGGCGGAGGTAAATATATCTCTGACAGCTTTCTAGTTTTAATATCTTTTGCGCATGAGTGTGGAAGATCATTGCTTGCGAGTGAGGTTAGTTTAAGGTTGGACGGTATCAATGGACTCGCTCATTCTTATCGTATTAAGGATTTTACTTTTGCCAGTCATGCTCATTAACATAACACTCCTTTATCAGTAAACTCCCATGATAATCATCCAAAATAGCGCAGTGAAATTCTAACAAGTGGCCCGTGGGCCATTACGCTCGGCTAATGTTGACTGGGTGCTCATTTCTTTTATTGAATGTTATATATTGTCTCTGAGAATAGCCTATTGCTAATGTGTGGCTGTGTTGAAGAATGGACAGAAAATAAAATTTTCAGGATTCATAGGAGACCTGCCCAGGACCCCCCTGGATTTCACCATAGAGAGTTCCAAGGAAAATGGATACAATGTGTACCCTGTCTGACTTGGTGCTCAAAATCATGTTTCTGGTCCATAGCTAGCAGAATATAGATCACCATGACCCAATTTCAGGTTTCCAAGGAGAATTGCCAAGGAATTCCCTGAATGTCATGTTAGAAGAGTCTAGGGCTAATGGATACAATTTGTGCCCTGTCTGACTGCTCAAAGGACATTTGCCAAGGACGTCTCAGAATGTTACATTAGAAGGTTCTAGCCCTAACATATACAATGTTTGCCCTATCTAACTTTCTTGGAGCTCAATATTCTATTTTCGGCCTGTAGGTCTCAAAATATAGGTCACCATGACCTAAATTCAGGTTTCAAAGAAAATTTGCCTAGAACCTCTCAGGATATTGTGTTAGAAGATTTTAGGTCTAAATATACAATTTTTGCCTTGTCTCAAAACCATTGTTCAGCCCATAGGTCACAGAATATAGGTCACAATTACCTAATTTCAAGTTTCCAAAGAGATTTGCATAGAACCTCCCAGGATACTGTGTAAGAAGATTCTTGGACTAATAGAAATCATATCTGCCTTGTCTACTAACTATCAGGGTGCTCGAAACCATTTTCACCCCATAGGTCACAAAATACAGGTCACAATGACCTAACTTTAGGGTTTCTAGGACATTTGACTAGAACTTCCCTGAATTTTATGTTAGAAGATTCTAGACCAAATGGATACAATTTGTGCACAATCTGACTGTCTGGGTGCTTATAGGACATATTTTCCTATAGGTCGCAAAATATAGGTCAGGGGGACTCGATTTCAGTTTTCAAAGGACATTTGCTAAGGACGTCTCAGAATGTTACATTAGAAGGTCTAGGCCTAACAGATACAATGTGTGCCATGACTGACTGTCTGAGTGCTTTTATGACTTATTTTTACAGGTCACAAAATATAGGTCATGGTGACCTAGTTTCAGTTTTTAACATACATTTGCCATGACGTCTCAGAATTTTACATAAGATTTAGGCCTAAAAAATATAATGTGTGCCCTGCCTGACTATCTGGGTGCTCAAAATCCTGTTTTTTGGCCTGTAGCTCACAAAATGTAGGTCACCATGACCTAATTCAATCTTCCAGGGAGATTTGCTTAGAACCTCCCAGGATGTTGCGTTATAAGATTTTAGGCCTAACATATACAATCTTTGCCTCTTCTAACTTTTTGGGTGCTCAAAATTCTGTTTTCTGCCTGTAGGTCACAAAATATAGGTCACCATGACCTTATTCCAGGTTTCCAAGGAGATTCGTCTTAAAACTCCCAGGATACTGTGTTAGAAGCTTCTTGGCCTGACATATACGATTTGTCCCCATCTGACATTCAGGGTGTTCATACAATATCTTTTTCCTATAGGTCGCAGAATATAGGTCACAGTGACCTTATTTCAGGTTTCCGAGTACATTTGCCTGGGACATCCCTAAATGTCATATTGGAGGATTCTAGACTTAATGGATCCAATTTGTGCCCCATCTGACAGCTGGGGTGCTCAAAATCATGTTTTCGGCCCGTAGGTCACAAAATTTAGGTCACCATGACCTAATTCCAGGTTTCCAAGGAGATTTGCCAAAAAAATCCCAGGATATTGTGTGAGAATATCCTAGGCCTCACAGATACGATTTTTCTCCATCCAACATTTAGGGTGCTCATATGCAACTTTTCCCTATAGGTCGCAGAATATAGGTCACAGTAACCTAGTTTCAGGTTTCCAAGGACATTTGCCTAGGACCTACCTATACGTCACATTGGAGGATTCTAGGTCTAATGGATACAATTTGTGCCCATCTGACTGTTTGGGTGCCAAAAATCATGTTTTCGGCCCGTAGGTCACAAAATATAGGTCACAATGACCTTAATCCAGGTTTTCAAGGAGATTTGCTCAGGACCTCCCTGGATGTACAGTTAGCAGTTTCTAGGTCAAACGATTACGATTTGTGCCCTGTTAATGGACGGGCGGACAGACGGCCGGACGCACTCCGGACAAAGGGTGATCGCTTTAGCTCAGATGACTTTAATCAGCTGAGCTAAAACCTCAACTTTTTATGAAGGTAATGTTCAGTGGAACAGTCGTCCGGTAAACTTAAAATGCCAACACACTAAAGTGCTTTAAAAAATGCTAGCGCGCACTTAACATTCTTGCACATAATACCAATATACAAATAATATAAGTAGTAAAATTTCTTTTATTTCTGCTTCTAATACCTGAGCGTCGTCTCTTTGTTTCCATTACCGTAGTTAAGCGCATTTTTTTCCTAGTCTTTAATGTACTCATTTACACTTCTGTTTTACATTTTTGTACGCTATGGTATTTTAAATGTTTTAAATCAAACGTCGTTTAACAACTCTGCTGCATACTTATACTACATAACTCTACTATATACCTGTATCTCGAATTTCGCTGTGCTTAAGTTACCTCGCTTTCGCCTAATATCTTCTGATTATATGATGTAATATTAGTTTAATGGATCTATTGGACATTGTATTTCATTATTATTGTCCCCCATCTCAGCGGAGCGGGGGTATACTGATCAGCTCCGTCCGTCTGTCTGTCCGTCCATCCGTCCGTCGTGTTGTACGTCCGTCCGTAAACAATTTTTATGCGACGCAATATCACGAAAAGTTTTACCAAGATATACTTTTGATTTTAGTTGCAGGTGCATCCTATGGGTCTCCAGACATGATAAGGTTTTAGTCACAACTGAATGATTTTTTTATTATTTATGAATTTGTTTATACAGAATTTTACATTTCATATATGTGACACAATTTCTCAAAACGTTTTACTGGGATCTAATTCTAATTATAGGAGCAGGTGCATCTTATGGGTTTTGTTCACACTTGGTTCCTATTTGGATTTTTTTATTACTTTTTAATTCTTTATACATTTTTGACGAATTTTGAAATCCTTAACATTTCATTTGCAATGCATGATTAAAAAACTATCACTCAAATGCATGTCTCCTTAAGATGGCAGGCATATCTTAAAGCTCTCCTTACCCGAACAGGATTAAGTCAGAGGTTGATGGATTGTGGGATTTAGTTATGAATATTTATACTTAATGTCACACATTTATATGCAATGCAGTATCTTAAAATTGTTACTAAAACCATTTTCTAATTAATAAGGCAGGTATATTTTATAGTTAACCTCAAATGATTATGTTTATGTGATTTCTTAGTTTATTTTGTGATTTTTTTCTACATGCTCTATTTCAGATTCGATTAGAAGGCAAAGTACACATTTTTCACATAAGTCACTTTTCGTATATGCAGCAGATTAGGTTCTCTGATTCAGCTTGCACGAAGTGGACCGTTATTGTTTTCGGTCAAATCTGTGAGGGTACGTGTGTGTGTGTGTGTGTCGGTGTGTGTCCACAACACAGCTGAAGACTGGTCTAACATATTTTAATGATATGTGACATATAAGTTATGATTAATGGTTGGTACTATTAATCCCTGCGCAAATAGCCCCTGAATAAGTATTTTATTGGTATTGGAAACGTTCTTTACATCAGCTATCTACGGGATGAGATCATACGGCCATCTATATGTACCAGGATTCGTGACATCATGAGATGACAAAGCAGTGACTAATATCATCACGCCGTGTTTAGTTTGGTGAAAGGTGGCAGAAAATCAACATATATACAGAACGAATGATTTCTGATTTTTAACTTTACATTTGATATGCAACGTTATATCTCGAAAACTTTCTTATATCACAGGCGCTTGAATTGCTAATGATGTAGATTTCGGCTAAATTTGTTACTTTTCTGTCATTTCCTTTTAAATATTACTATAACTCTATAAATTCATTAGCGTTTTCACACTATATGGTCCATCTCTTTATTATTTTCTTAATATCTGAGACTCAAATTTAACCATTGAAACAAATTTAGCCGAAATCTTCTCTAATAGCAATTTAACCGCCTGTGCTCAAATTAATTAATGAAGGAATTGTTTCTTATTTGTCTCCTGACATTATAAGGACTCTGCCCAATCTTAATTATTATTTTTTTTCGATTTTTATAAGTTTTCAAGTTTGCAACACTGGAAGGCGTGGAAATAAACAACATGTACATTATCGAGGGATACCGTATGCCAGTATATGAAGAGACGCGCTTTTCTTCCTAAGGATCAGGTCTGATTAGTCTCATGACTGTATATGCTGAATCTTGGACGCATCGTTAGGCAAAAAAAAAAAGGTATGGTTTTCAGGCACTTTTTTCAGAAATCACTGCGGGCGAGCGGTATTTTATTTTTGACCTTTTCTGTATGTGTTGATAAAAATGTCATATGATCAGGGACAAGCATGAAAATAAGAGATTTTTCGCTAAACTGGTAAAAGCACAACATAACAAAGGAAACCGTATCAAAATTGTATAATTTTATCTTCTTGAAAGATGTAAATCAAATTAAAAAATGTTTGTTGCGGGGGGGGGGGGGGGGAATTGACGCCTGAGAACAATACTTTTTATTTTTTTTTTTGCCTTAGCTGTGAAATTTTTCTCTGACAGCAACTTTTTTTTTATCCAGGGCGCACCTGTAAGAAGGGGAATCCCCTCCCCATCAACACCAAGTCAGGTCACTAGATTTTGATCTCACATTGGAACATGTTGGACATTGTATAATGTGAGCTGAACACCATGCAAAATAGGGAAGGTAAGGAGTTAGAAGTATCATAAGAACTGTTTTTTTTTTCTATGTGGAGGTCACTCCAAGAGTACCTGGCATGTATCTGATCACATTTGATAACAAGAGCACCGCAAACGTGCATAATACGCCCGTCGTATTTCTCGTGACCTCTAACCTTATTAAATATGCGTGAATTTTGATGAGAAGGTTATTCAGGTGAGAAACTCTATTGGTAAAAATGTATAATGAGTTTCATGAAAACCCATAGGAATTTACGTAAGTCACCTAGGGGCCTCCAAAGTGTGGCGACCTCTGACCTCATTAAATATGCATGGTTTTGCTGGAAATCGAACTTAGGCGAGATATTTTTATGAATAACTTTTCTGATAAGTTTTATCGAAATCCTTCATATTCCTCGTACGTTATCATGACGACACCACAAAGTAGCTTAGTGACCCGGCCGTGACCTTACCAAATATGCGTTGATGTGGCCAACAATCGAACTGAGGCCAAATAATCTGTTGGTAAGTAGTTGAGTTTCGTGAAAATCCATCAAAGCCCCGGTAAGATATCATGGCGACACTAAAGTTAACGAACGGAAGGACGGTTAGTATACCATAGTCCTCCCATCATAATATTATGACAGGCTTATAAAAAAAAGTGGTCGGAGGTCACAACCCTCCGCCAGGTTCTTATCAAACTATACAGAAAATGTTTTTCACATCTTATAACCCTATTCACTGTTTGGTTAGCTTTGTATAAAAATTCTTGGCCTCCACAGCGAAAAATTAAACAGCCATATGTCACAATGGAAAGGCAGGCCTCTGGACGGATAAAAATATGGTGATCAAGATTACCACTTTACCGTTTATCGTTTGATCTGTTGAGCAGTAAGGGAGTAAACTAACATCTGCTATTTCTCCCTGTGTGTGCAATTTTCCCTCTGACAATATAAAAGACTCTTCTTTGAAAAAGATAACAAAGCCTGACGAGGGATGCTCTAATAACCCTGCAGCTAAGATACGCCTATATAAAGCTAGCGGTACTCCCAAATCGAAATCCATATCATATTTCAAAGGGGGCTGAATTTAATGTGGAAAACTGCAAAGTTTGAGAGAATAATCCTTGAACTTAAGACTGCACCTAGAGTACAAATGATCATGTTCATGAGACAGGCAAGAGGTCTAATCAATTATGTATGCAAGTGCGCTGAGAACTATGATCGGGCTAAATAGACTATCACTCGGAGCGACAGGCCGGGCATGGGCTCACTACCGTAATGATCGTATGTGTCCCTGGGAATGCACACACACATACAAAGCGTAACGCACTGAAAATGTATGTGTTTATATATATGAACATACACGCACAAACGTAGACTGCCACATATAATACTGATACAGTACTTTGTAACTACAGATATATTTATATATATTTTTATGCACACTCGTATACATCTTAATTTATGAACAGAAACTTGCATGCATAATATATATATATATATATATATATAGAGAGAGAGAGAGAGAGAGAGAGAGAGAGAGAGAGAGAGAAGGAGGAGAGAGAATTTTCTTTTGACAGAGCACACTGAAATCAACAAAAAACACGTACATACAGAATTACACGTGTACTGACACAAAGCATAAAATTAGATTTGTTTAGTATTAGTGTGGGTTTACCCTTTACTTTGATGTCGTTAATTGAGTACGTTATCACCCTTTGGTTCAAACCAGACTTTCTGAGGTTTCTATCTGGCGCAGATCCTGGTAACCATGACAAAGCTAAGATAATAGTGTTGTCGTTAATGATATTAATTACTTGTTACCGCTGGGATGTGCGCCTGTCGTGTATGGTCTGTTACCTCTTGAGAACAAAGCGGAAGGTTCACGACTCGAAACGTTACCTGTTAATGACTGGCGCTGTGTTGGTCGTGAAAGCAGTTTGAAGATCTGAACATAGAAACTAGTGGCCCATGGGCCATGGCGCTAGGCTGGATTCGACACGTAACGAAAGACAACATCACATAAATATGTAGTTTCTACGAAAAAAAATTATGACCTGTCTCTCTATTAATGTTTAACTTCCTATGTCGAATGGTTAGAATTTTTGACGGACGGCTCAAAGAAGTTTTCTATATAGGTGGTCTCACATGTAGCTTACATACGCGTCGTATGATCAATATTCCTTAACAATATGGAGGAGACAGCTGCACCATTGTTGGTGTAATTAAGTCATAATCATGTGATGGAACCGCATGTGATGGTTGCAAAATAAAGCGGTTCTCAATGTCTTCCCATACCCCCCCCCCCTCCCCTTCCCCGACATCTGCTTTACACGTGTTCCTCTAGTAATATCATGCAGTTATGAACGGCATATATTTTTCAGCATCAAAAGGTTTATTCCCTTGCTCAGTTATGTAAAACCATTAAAAACCAAATGAGAATGACTACGACAAAAGAAAATCCTGGCAAAAACAAGGAGGCCTAAAAATAAGGGGTAATAGGAAAAAATAGGGCAGCTGAGATGCCCGTTATATTACTATGTGCACGAGTAGTATCGGTTTAGGACCAAGGTAGCCAGGTATGTTAATATAAAAGAAGTATATAGTGTTTTCATAAAAAATATTATGATATCTACCGGTATTTCGTTCTAAACTCGTTTCGTTCTCATAACGGAAATAAACTTGCACCGGAGGTGATCAATGGCAAAAAATTAATCATATCGCAATCGCCATTGCCGATGACGAAAAAAAAAACTGAGAAACTGGTTATACGATCCAATGGCCGAAACCACACGTATAACGGCATTGTGTCTCGATACAATGTCGTTCAGCTCGGGTTCGGCTCTCGAATGGCATGGCTGGGTCTCCGCTGCTGGGATCGGTAGAGGGAATGTAGGTTGCTTCTGGCTTTGCGGCTGTGGATGCTGTAGCTTTCCTGAAAAGATCACCGACTCGGGATGGACGGTGGCGGCCTTTGCGGCTCTCTGCTCGGCTTGGTGTGGCATTAAGTCTGTTGGCTCAGAGAACATGCTTAAGGAGCGCACAGGGCTGAGGTTTTGACCACAGCAACCTGTAGCTGCTCGACGAGCGTAAACTTTCTTTGGCTTGGCAAACGCCATCGGGTGGCTGGATATACGTAATTCTTAACGTCATTGTTCACTGTTGATCTAGAAAGCGATAGGCCTTGTTTCACAATATGCTGAATTTTGTATTTCTTAAATGTATGTACCGATTTGCGATAGCAGTTTACAGAAATAATGTATAGATAATATAACTTAATTACTAAGGGTAATACGGTTGAGTAGAGCAGATAATAAGTAAACGTGAACTAAATTTATAGGTTTAATAGCTTTAATGTGATTGGTCAAACTCTGGGTTACTATGGGCACCACGAGATTACCCAGAAAATAAAGTACTTAGAGATTGATGATTCATAACGACGTTCAGTAGATATATCTTGCCTCCTGACCGTTCATTAATAAATAAAGAATTCACGATACTAATAATTACTAATTAGATCTACCTAAAAAACTCCTTAATATTACTTAATATATATTATTAAAATGCGTAGCCTACACGCAATATTTCCATGTAAAGCTGCCGATTAACTAAAGTGGAATTAACTAAAATGGCGTCGCTGGAAAACGATATGTTCCCTTGAATAGAACAGACCGTCTTTACATTGTTAACATCATTAACAAGCGATCAGACTTAAGTATATCGACTACCCAGACGATAACCTGCTAGGTAATCAAGCAGAACATTTAGAAATCCCTAAAGATTACATGAGTATACTTTTATCGTACCCGAACTATTTTAGTCTCTGCATTTTGATTTCCGACATCCGACTTGCAACATGCGGGTTTTAGTGTTTACAAAAAACTGCGAACCCTTTTCGAAATGCTTGAGAAGAACGAATTGGTAAGGGTTCGATAGGAGCATGGAAATACGACATGAAAGAACTTCGAAAACAGTGGCGCGAATAGTTCCGAGAAAAGTTTAGCAGAAGAGAAGGCCCCTCATCATGGATTATGGCAGAATGTTTCTTACAACTTCATAATTCAATTCCGCTGTTAATGTTGTGTATCAGCCCACCCAGGTGATTTCAATGAATGAAGGTAAATGTTAACATAACTTTTATTTTCCTAACCAGATTTCTCGTTTAAAACACTGGAGACATAGAGAGACATGCAGATGAAAGAATGTTAGGAGAATGAGCCCGCGGGCGGAGCCATGATTTAGAGGAGACGCTGCACCACACCCGCTGGGCAATTGAAGCAGGTTCATATTATATAATAAAATAAACGTATATATGTATGACACTCAAGGTTGAAATCCAAATTTAAATTCCTCCTACGACGCTAATAATCTTAAAATATTTAATATTCAAAACAAGAGAAAATTGCCTGTTTAATTGAAAACTGAGAATATGTAAAAAAGGGTGTTAATTATTGCTAGTATGTTCATAATCAGTTGTCCATAATCACTCTCGTTTCTTAGTTATATCATATCAAATCAAGAAATGTCCCAGGTTGCACATGAAGAAGTTTGATATTAAAATGACCCATCTTTTCTAGTTTTGAAATTTATTTGAGTCATACTGAGTATAATTTCCACCGTCAGGTAATTAGTGTCTGGAATCATAGAAACTTCACGAATGTTGCATGGTAAGTCGAATTCGGGGGGTCATAATACACCCTGGATACGCCTCTGCTAAGGGCGTTTCCTTTCTCCAGGGATATCGTTACTTTTCCATAAATAAACAATTGAAACATGCAAGGACGATGCCCTATTTCTCATAAAGTTTCTGACGCAAAACCTTGACTGTATTCTAAGATTTCCAGGAGAGTTGCGGTTTGAGTTATTTTTGCCGAACCTTAGGGAAACGTTAATTAACATTCTTTCAGTATTGGAGCATTCTATCAGTATCTATATCATAACCTAAGCCTTTGTGGAAATAATGATCCACGCAAATGCTCGAGGCATCTCGGACAAACCAACCACATATTAATAAACCCAAATGTTGCTTGAAATTCATACTGATGCCATCCTATATATCATTTTAAACCTGGTACATTGTTCTTTCAAATACTATTTCCATTAATAAGTTTTCTTTCAAATTTGTATTGTATTTTAATAAAATTAGCATAAAGGTTAGCAAAAATAATTTAAATAGCAAAAATAAATTTTAAATGCATTGTTTAAGCAACCAGTAAGGGCTAGTCACTTCCTAGTGGAATATACTTAACTACATGACAAATTTGAAATGAAATTTTACGTTTAGATTTTTTTTTCTAATGATAAAAGTTTTGGTTTAATGTAAATTGTTGTAAATTAATTCTCTAAATAGAGAATTTTCTTCGATACGTGTACCAACAGAGAGAACACTACATCAAGTCTTAAAAGGATCAGATTTGGGTTTCATCTATTATGATTTTTCCCCACGGATATTACCTTGAGTTTTAGACTTGCTCCCCGGGCTCTGTATTGATAAGATGGTGGTTTTATAAGCAGAACATGCGTCGTGATTGGCATGTTGTTATTAATTATACAGATGAAACCAGTCTACCGTATGTCAAGAGTTCCACATTTTCTTTATTTTTGGCGCTGTGTACCAGTCTACATTAATCTACCTCCGGGATGAAGGTGGACTGGAGACTTGCTCTATTTGACAGTCAAATCGACAGGTGGACCACCCAGCAATAGGATGTATGCCAAGTGCAGTTCTCTGTAGGACTAGTTATGACTCGAAGTAGGTTATAAGTCTAATTATTATTGCTTACTGAGTCATGTATTCACGGCTGGTCCTAGAGCCTTTCAAGCAAAAGACTCCTCAAGCAGACACAAATAAAATAATGGTTTTCGACAAATGCAACATTTTATTAAGGTGGTCACAAAAGGGATGTGACCACGTGATCATTAGTTCACGCCGCCATTGTCAATGTACTATAAACCTACGTCACTTCCGGTCGCTGAACTAAGAAACACAATTGAAAGAGCACGTGTCACAGAATATGAATTCCTATACCCAATGGACGTTTATTATATTTATTACAGGGGTTCTGCCAAGTATGTACATCTGTCAAACGTATACAATGCATGTCGTTCTAGTATCGATTTATAGGATGAAAACGCCTGAAGCTTGCGCAAACATAAACTGCCACCGTTTCGTTAGGCAGCCGACCTTGCAAGTAAAAGCCAGCTTTTTTAAGGGCTGTCAACTTTACCATGCACTGAAACTTAAATTTTCCTAATTTATCAATTTATTTAGCTTTTCCTTCATGTTTAGGCCACGTTTTAGGCTCGAGTAGTGACACTGGCATTATGTTTTAAACATATACTAATTATTGTCATTTATTTTAAATGTATGTGATTGCTATTTATATATTGTATTGTTATGCGCCTTGAGCAGAGTCTTGAATTCTTGATATGTGCGCATTATAAGAAATTATTATTATTATTAATTATAATAATAATTATTATCATTCACATCTATTAGAATGATATCTATTTTATATGACCAATTCCAATTGAAAACGTTACATGTCAGCTATCAGTATACAATTGTTCATTTATCTAGACGATGATGTCAATGCACCACGAGTACTCGAGTCTGGAGCGGACAGCCTGACGCAGGACGCCTGACCACGTATATCATTAAGCGCCAGCGCCCCCCCCCCCCCCCCCCCGGTATCAAAGAATATATATATTTGAATCATTTTTTTGTGGGCGAGCTTTATTAGGCCCGTCCCGATACAAATCCACTGATTTTAATTTTTTTTCATTCTTCTGCCTTTATTTGCGCTAGATCTTAACTATTTTAAAAACTATTGGCCTTTGGCACAAAAGTAGTCATAGGTGACAGATATGCACTTTATATTTATTTTTTACCTTGACCTGCTTTTTCAAAGATGTACACTCCTAACCCATCTTTTTTTTGGGGGGGGGGATTTTATGACCCGGAGCTTAATATATGCTTTCTCAGTCTGCATGACCGAGTCTCTTATTCAACAAACACTTTCCCCATAAAACCAAATTTAAAAATCCTCCTAAAACGACAGAGATGCACGTTAACCATTGCCTGTGTAACTAATGGTGACAATTTAGCACCGCTTTTTAGTCTGGTGACAGAGTAGTTCCTCTGTACCAAAAATAGAACGCATAAACCTGGTAGGTCTTTTTATTAATTATCTTGTATTCTAAGGCTTGTATGACGTACGTTGTTGTCAAGGCAGTGAAAGACTACGGGACGTCGGCTGTCGAAGCAGCGACAATGCGTGTATGGATCGGTATTGATGGCGTGGTCCATACTGACACTGTTGCGGGCTGGAGAATACAATGTACCACCTACCTGGCGATGTGCGTGCCTGCATATGTCCAAATCAGTAATTATTTATATGTTTAACGTGGCGTGCCTTTTCCCGGCTAATCAACTTTAGGGTCATGGTAAAGTTACCGATACATAAATGATAAGACAAACTGTGTGTGAAAATGAACATTATGACTGGCAAAAATAGACTAATTAATTTTTCTGCCAGATGCATTTGTAACACGTTTCATTGCTTTAAATTCCTACACCAACAACAGATCTCATGTGACGCGATCCTGTTGTAGAGTACTTTCTACACTTAACAGATGATAATAGAGAAGAAAAAATTGGACTGCCCAAAAGTGCCCACTTTAGAGAGGTGCCCACTTTATAGAGGTGCCCACTAATAGAGGTTTGGCTGTATGAACATTTTTTCCGCAGCAAGGCAAGACCTATTTTATAATACAGCTTATACTACCGCTCTTATCAACTTCTCAACTGGTCGGCTGCTGCTAGCTTTTTTTGACATATAAACGCCGACTGTAACTGCAAATATTAACTTGATATTCACAATCGCCGAGCGATTACTGGAAGTCCCTCCCCTCCCCCTTCCCTTCTTTTTTGCAACAAAGCGATAACGGGAAATCGGCAGTGGAGTGAACGACAGTGGATGCAAGGTCACGTTCAAAAATAAATATCAGTGCAAATCTGTAACCTAGGACGAATATTGTGACAAAATTTCAACTTTTGAAAATCAGCCATATTGGAGCTCTAGCGGAACCAGAAACTGGTGTGAGAAAGAAAAAATTGAAAATGGTGTTTTTTTTTTTTTTACAATAATTGATTTCCAAATATGAATAAAAATATATATTCATAACTGTTTTCTTGTTGCTGACAGAGTAGGCTTACCTACCGTACGGCAAACTTTCTCCATCTCGAGTGCATATATTCTTTTCCTTCTTCGGTATAAGTTTCAGATCCAAAATTAAAACTCGCTCAACTCTACATGTACCCAACCTTTCCACATCAGAAATGTTGTGAGCTATATTATGCACTTACATAAAGGAGACACAAACCGAGGTTCAACATAACCTCCGCCATGAAAGTCACATCACCAAAGTAAAAAAATTAAAATAATTAGAAATGTAGTCTTAATCTACAAGTATACTCTTCTACGACTCTAATCAAACTTTCCATATTCTACAATATGTCACGATTCTCAAACACCAATCACAGGTGAGCTTTAGAACAAAGGCGACCTCGGATAAGAAAATTAGGAAATTGCCCTGTCTCACAATGGGAAAAAATCCTTTTATTTGTAACGTTTCATGGTGACCCAGAAAATGGTCAAAATTTAATGGACTGTTTTTTTTTTTTTTTTTTGGTGTTACCCAATCCTTACAGAAATCTTCAAAAGTCGCTCATATTTTTTTTCAGAGTAAAGTCACTAACAGACAAACCAAGTAACCATCTAACACTAGCAGCTCCTAACACTAAAATAACAAAGCTACGTTCATCCTATCTCCCTTCGACGTTTCGCACAACATTGTTATATTGTAAAATGACTGATATGCACTGGAGATGAACAAACTCAATATTTCAAACGTTGCCGAGTGTATTCAATTTCCTTTACCCACAGAGAGGCACCGTGCTGAAAACTGATGAAAAACGTTGCCGTCCTCCGCCCGCGGGGAGCGACAAAGGAGTCAATTTTACCCCAAAGGAACTCCATGGCAACCAAATATCTTGGCGGACTGTATTGCACTTGCAGTGGCGTGGCAAATTACGAAACTTAACGAACACCAGCCGGAATATATGACGCCAATGGCTGCCTTGTTGGTGAATCACATTTCAAAATCATATAAAGGGATATTGTACGAGTTTCTATTCGTAAGATTACATAGAACACTGCACAGAGAGACGTACTCGGGCTCATTAACTGAATTATAAATGAGCTTATACAATTTATATGTGCCAATACTAATTACATCGACGTATACAAGTTACATGACTCTGACGGTAAATAGCGAGTTTTTTTAACCTTGGACATGATATAAATACCTCACTATATATATATATATAATTAAAATATATGTGAGAGTATACATTTATATAGAGTGAGAGAGAGAAAAAGAGACAGACAAGAGAGATTTTCTACAATTTCAGTCATTAATACCTTAAGATAATGCAAAGGTGAAGGAAATGCCGACGCCCCTTACAAAACTAAATTATCACACCTCTTTGTAATGGATTGCACAACTATGAAACGGAATGAAACGTGTTGGAACGAGACAAAACTCATCCATTAAATACACGACAAATCAGCTAACGGTGAAACTTTCAGGATTTAAGTAATAAATTTATAATATATATATATATATATATATATATATATATATATATATAGTGTATTTATAAATATAAATACCTCACTATATATCATTTGTTAAACTTATTAATAACTTTACCATAACCACTGAGAGCCAAGGTCTCACCGTCCCACCCTTCCCAGCTTTTATAGGCAACTACACACTCCAACAAAACAGTAGTGTAAAAGAGAAACAATACACCGTGACCGTTTATTGTCACCAACTGTACTCACCTGTACAATGAAACAGAATACCGGCTCCTACCGATAGGTCAGTCAACACACGACTCAGACACCGCAAGCAAAAGCTGAGGAAAGTTCCGCATCCGGATGAAGTGACCGAGGAACTAGTCTGGGAAAACAGAGTCCAATCCTAGTTACCAAGGGCTGCCTTGAAGCGGTGGCTCAGTTTGTTTTGGAGACGGCATATTCTGCGCTAGAATTATCGAACGCCGAGGCGGGTAAATTCCCAGGTGCTTGCCGCAGCGTCGGCACTTCCCCTCAGAGAAATTGACAGTTGAAGCGCACGAGACTGGTGTATTCCCCGCGCGGGGGTGCCCCTTCCCGTACCTTTTTGCGTCATACAGCGTATCACCCCTGCACTTGGAAAATGAGCCCTCACCAGTGGTATTATCTAGAATTCCTACACTTTCTCCGTGATTATCCAATACTTAATTAGCAGCCTTGGTGTTATTAACAGTGCAATAACCTGTCAAGGACAGATGTTTATAGTTGTAATATCACCCCCGCTGTGTTAATTAGGGGCGGTTTCGTAGAATTACTGAAGGGGGGATCCACTGGTCCATAAAAATATGTGAAGCGGTGGGATTTTGATATTTTCACTTTATCGTGGTTGTTCAATTATTGTCAGGATTGATTGATTGGATGCATGGAAATAATGGAAAATAGCCTCACTTTCACATATCAATCAGAAGTAATTATGTCTCTGTCTTGGCTGGTTCTTTACACGGTTGGTTTCTTTGTTAGCAAAACAACTAAAAGATAATGAATGAATTTTGAGTATTTTTAAGGTTAATGTGAATAAACTAACCAACCATGGAGTTTATAACAAATGGACTTCCAACTTCGAGACTGGCCGTGTCAATGTTGTTGACGGAAGTAAAAAAAAAACTCGCTGCTTAAAGGCACAAAGAGATGCCGCTGATTACGCTCTGAACACAGTGCGTGACCTCCTGGTGACCACTCACACACTGTGAGATATAGCAGGATTCTTTAGGTTTGGCAACACCCAGTCAGTTTGCGCTGGATAAAGTAAAATCTGATTGGCTCTGCGTTTAAACAAATCTGCAGAACTGGTAGAAGAATTCTGATTGGCTTAGCTTGGAAACAAACACGGCTGCGCCCTGACTCGTGTAGCACTGCAAGAAAGGAAATAGGCAGACAGTGGGGATAACTGACCTCAGGCCACACAAGCAAGTCAGTGTAGAGACTGTGTTGAAAGTCGACGATTGCATCGTGTGTACTCCAACGGGGGTGGAAAAAGTCTGTGGTACCAAGCGCTTTCCACCGCAATGCAAAGTGACCGGTACCTCGAAGAATATCCGATTTTGCTGGTGATATCTGCTATGTGGTTGGTTAAATATTACGCAGGGGGAATTCCACAGAGACAGCACCGCCTGGTGGACAAACCTGACCGGCAACCGCGGTTTATTGCAGCGGGTAGTGTAGCGAATAGTTGAACATAGCGTAACCGCTGCTTATGGAGCGTAATCGCTGATAAGTCCAGTGCTAATTTATATATGCAGCGCGAGAATCCCCCTAACTTGTATTCGGAACAGCTTGTTAGTTCCCGGACACCCTAAGCGTGAATTAACGCGGTCTTGTCAGTTAAGTTAGTTTCTCCTCGACTTTATCTCCTCGAGAATTTAATGTAAATATTGGAATAATCGTAAGTTTACACAATATAGCCGTTCTGTGTGAAGCCGTCGTTGCTAATGACGCCTGAGCTATCGCTGGGCTGCGGTAAATATGGACGATAATACGAGAATAACGCCATCCGTGACGCAGCGGGCGATGGCTCACAGTTATCAATGAAAATGAAAGTCATTCAGACATGGGCGTCATAACATTTTGTTATCCATGAAATAGTATATAACTAAACTAACTTTTAATACCTGTCAAAAGTGTGTAGACTGATGGGAACTTATAGAATTCCGAAATTATTCAAGGAAGAAGGGTCATCTAACAGTTGTCGAGGAACAGAAGCCATATCTAACTTGCTGCATATATTTCCGCAAAGTTCAAGTGAAAATTATTCGAAATCGGATGTTATTCGAGAAATAATATAAACATTTTTGGATATAAATGTTAATGCGACAGGTATATAAACTAAATGTGTATAGCCTACTGCTAACGGTGTTGTATGTCACACCAAGGCAAGTTAAAGTGGAACTCGATGACTCAGCCGAAATGCTTACAACAATTAAAATTCGTTCACGGCTATTTGCGAAAAGTTGCTATGAGACCAACCAACGAAAGAAGTGGAAATCATAATACCCTCTTTTAGGAGGTATAATGAACAATCGATTCAACAAGTGACAATGAAAAGGGATCAACTGTGATACCTTCATATATACATTACATATATTTCCGTAACTTCAACAAGAATGACCAAATATAAAAAAAAACGTTTGGTAGCGATAGTGCAGTTTTCTGCGGTCATGCTCTTGTCAAGCTCTCTTGACTCATTGACTCAGCCGAAATTGCATGGTCCGAGTTCGCAATGTTTTAAATTAGTTCAACTGATCTATGGATGCGTATCCAAGTTGATTTCACAAATGCCATGGCAACATCCTGTGACGTCAGCATTTTCGTCATTCCATGTCCAGTTTGATGCACCAAGAAGAGTAAGGAAATCCTCATTATTGTGATTATTGGGTTCGGCCGCAGCCCAGTTGGTTTAAGTGAAAGCTTGACCGGTGGCAGACCAAATCCACGTCCCCTCATGGTCCTCATCAGTACCCGACATCCTGTAATCTGTCAAAGAGTAATACAGTCAAACCTCGAAATTACGACCATCAAGGGGATCTTCATGGCGTGGTGATCGTCTAAGCGAGGTCAAATATGAATAGCAAAATAGAATTGGGACCGTGAAAAGGTGGTCGTTATTTTGAGGTGGTTGATAAACTGTGGTGATCGTTAAGCAAGGTTTTACTGCATGATCTTTTAATGGAACGTCAACAAAATGTCGGAATATTCTTCGACAAGTGGAAAAGCCATAAAGAATATCATAATGCAACTAAAATTCTACATGCTGAGGAATGCAGTCCTCCGCCATGCAGAGGGTCCTTATTTAAGGATGCTATCGTGTTAGCATTCACTTAATCGGCCCATATTCCGAGATGAATAAGTGACTGTACATTTTTTAATTCATTGATAACGATCCTGATGCCAGATCATGTGTCGGATCCTCACCAAATTATAATCATTCTTCATTGGCCAATATCCAAAATACTCTGAAGTTTTTTTTATAAAATCGTTAATCATGTTGTGAGTTAACACACACATATACATACAAGTTTCACCAAAAGTCCTAAAATAAATTATGTAATGTTAAGAGGACGGTGTTTTCTCATATCGGACCTGCCCATCCAGCCCAGTCAGGGACAGAGGACTGGAGGTAACAGGCCGTGGGATAAGTACGGCCGGGTCTCCCCGGGAAGAAAGAGTGGCGTATCAGTGTGTTTAATCCAGGATTGGCTGGCCCAGGGAAAATCTGGAATACACAATATGACAGGAAGGTGAGAGGATGGTGCTGAACTGGGACACTTCGTTAAAGAGACGTTCAAAGAACCTCTAGGGAAGCAAAAGCGGATTCCGGGGGAGGGTCCAATTGGTCCGGACCACCAGTTTTTCAGCCACCGCGTCCTGTTTTGAAGGGCTTCTGACCAATTTTTGCTGCCTGGACCCCCCCCCCTTCTCCGGACCTGTCATAGGTCCCCCGGTTGGACCCCTCATATTCCTTAATAATGCAATGGATCCGCCCCTGGTAAGATTACAATATGTTTATGCATTAAGTTTTACATATTTAAAACTCAGGCGGCGCTCACCTCCACAAAAAAGAGACCAAAGCAAGCATACCCAGACAAACAGGAAAACTTTGTTTGAAGACAACCAAAACATTTTGAATAATGAGGCAAGAGAGCGTTTATCGGTACCATGATAGTGAATATTTTTATTCCTAAAGTGACACAAAGGGTGATGGTAGAATCCTTTAATTTCTCTCAGAAATCAAGGAAATATGCAAAAATGAGGTATACACTTAGGCACGAGGAGGAACATTGAGGGTTGACATAACGGGGTAAACTTGGACAAGCATGAGAACTTTGAAAGGATTCTAAAATTAAAACTGAATTCAAACCTCTTTAAATGTTTATCGTATAAAGATGATTTTTACATTAAAAGAAAAAAAAGATGTGTTTGAAATTATTTCTACATACTTTTTACCTTCTTTTAATATTAGGCTGATTTTTTAAGTAAAAATTCAATTTCACATGATAAATTTTGAAAATAAACTGTAATATAAATGAATATAAACTCTTTGGCGCTTGTTATCCGGCCTTTGAAGCCGTTGATGAATAGATTTGAAATCAAGATACCTTAGAGGGTAAGGCATATAGTCTGGGAGAGGAAAAGGGGCCCCTGCACCAACAAATCTAAACAAATAGTTTGGAGAGCTAGTTTTGACAGTAAATGGTGCATAATGCCCTTATTTATACTAAAACAGACGATTGTTCAGTTAAGTATCCCTTCCTCTAAAATTCCGTAAAAGTGCACCCGAATTTTATTCATATATACCATGTGTTTGTATGTGCCCCGTTTGTGTAATGTACCTCTATTCCCCAGAAACGTGACAAGGTGGCGCTGTTCCCCTTCTGTCTCTATACTGACAAGGCTTGCCCCAATGTATCCACAGATAACCTGTGCCTCATGCAAGCTGGTTTCCACGACTGACACCAATTAGCAGGAGGGAACGTACCAATCATCCGCCAGAGGTCGCCCTTGGAGGTATAGGTGGTCGTACGGTTCCGGGCAAGTGTAATCTGAAATAATTTAACAGTGTTTAACATATATATATATATATATATATATATATATATATATATATATATATATATAACGATGTGAATGTATATGCATATAATAAATGTTACTAATTATTAGGATTACTGGAATTCACTTGTCGGTCCAAGCTGGGATTATGAAGGATAGTTGAACAAGGAATTATCCTTCCCTTTCTGTAAAAACGTACGTGTTACGGAAAACGTAACATGTATCTTATTGAGTAAACGAATCGGATTTTTTTAATTACAGGAGGAAAACAGCCTCTTTCATTAACAACATGCTATATTTTAGCAGACTTCGATTTACATATAACACGTAATAATACGTAACTCCTGATCGGTAAAAAGGAGAGAGCGTACGATTTTAAATTCCTCCTATTATGGGTTAAAGGTAGACATATATTTTAAACAGAGTGATACATACAGAAAGCTATTAATGCTATTAGTGCAATGCTTATACTTATTTTCTAACTCTAGGTTTGTATACCTTGGAAAAAATCGGCATAAGAATTATTCCCAAGGAGTGGCACCGACTGGTTGTCTACTGGCTCACGGACTGTAACAGAATCAAGCTAGTTAGCGAGGTGGGTGGTAACAGGACCTGTGAAATGCAAGTCGAGACATTCCATAGGTGATCACAGCATGACGGCTCTAGGAGGAAACCGAAAGCAAACCACGAACCCGAGAAGGTCTCTACCCAGCCTAGAATATGTATCAGTCAAAAGGACCTGTGAAATACAAGTCGAGACATCCGATAGATGTCACAGCATGACGGCTCTACTAACCAGGAACCCAAGGTCTCTAACCAGTCTAGGACATGTATCAGTGCTGGCTGTTGGGACAGAAGGACTTTATTTGCAGTAGCGTCAATTAATCTTCACGGGTATATATATATATATATATATATATATATATATATATATATATATATATATATGTATGTATGTATTAACACCCCTACCCTTTTTTTACAGGGGGAAAAGTATATTTATAATTATTTAATATTTAAAAACAAACTGAGCGATGGACAAACGCCCCTACATATAAAGACACACAAAAAACAGTAAAGTCGTTTAAAGAGAAAACTGTACATAATAAACGGCGCAGGAACCGTGTTTATTAATATCTTGTAGATTGCTGGCTTTAAGATTCTCTTCGCCCTCCGTCATAACATCCATTAATCAGAATGGCACTTATAAGAGCGCATATACATCCGCCAAGGAATAGGAATCTTCCCCTGTCCATATCCTCCCTATACACAATTTCATGGGAATCTGCTCAATTCTGCAGGCAGGGAAAAAACAGGCAAAAATTCCTCTTTTCGGACCTATATTATGATGAACCGACTTGATAAAAGTATCAATGATATAATATTTTTAAAAAAGACTAAGAAAAAGGATTTTTCTACCCATTTTTTTATGCTGATAAACATCAGGTGTGAATGATGTTTTCTGATATATAGGTATATATATACATAAAATATATATAATGTTTTATTTTATATATATATACATATATATATATATATATATATATATATATATATATATATATATACTACATAATATATTTGACCTGCTCATACCTTGGGTCCGCGATTTCCATTCAGGCGGTGATTGACATAATCGAGTCTATTCATTTCGTATTTCCGAGTTCCTGAACGTACAGGTCCGTCGGCGGTTTCTCCAGTTGTTCTCCCAAGCACACTTCCTCCAAGAAACCCAAGAACCAAACACACAGGAATGCTCCCCTATAAAACAGGAAAGGAAACAGAGATTTTGTTATAGGTCCCCTTTCTGATATCTGACATCTATGAATTTAAGATAACCCTTGAACCTTTCATAAAATAGGCCTAAAATGCCGATCCTACGATACACAAGCCGTCATTTTGTTTATATTCACAAGTTTATAACATGTGCAGAAGCGGGTCCACTGAGAGGGCCCAGGGGGTCCGAAAGTAGGACCCGAGTACCCATGTAGACCTGCATATCAATATATGTAAACATTCATGCAGTTATAAATTATGTCATAACACTTAATCTAATTCTTACGAATATAGATATGAAAATCTTGAACAATTAAGTGCCCTCTAAGTTGCTATTGGTGTTAAATTTGTTCCTTTTCTTGGTAATTTCCTTATAACTATTACTTATCTGACATTTTCCTGGCGTTTTTATCACTATATGGTCCATATTTTCATTATTAACTTAATATTTGAGATATAATTGAAAAGGAACTCTCTATCCAAAACAAATTTCAGTTGACACAACAGGCGACTAACCTATTTTAAAGTTTTAAGTAAATGAGACACAGGCGGCGATTAAAACCATTTTCAGATCCATTTCAGGGAAGGCATATGCGGCCCATTGTATAGAGTAGGAGCGAAGTAAAAATACGCGCGATTTTAAACCATCTTAACAAGTATGCAGTATTATTAGAATACTACCACAAGCGCCGAATAAAGTTGCCATGGTAACAATTTAAAATGTAATAGATGTATTGAATCAAATAACCCTTTCACATTTCAAATGCAAAACGGTTTCAAACCCTGTTCAGTTCACATTCAATCCACAATGGGTCTTTAAACGGCAATTAAATGTGTATATTGAATCTAATTCGCCAGACTGTTTTCAATCCACATTCAAATGTTTTCGATCCGGACTGAGCTTTCAAACGACAATTAAAAGTGAATCGAATCCGTTTTGGCCTAGTCGAGAGTAACCCTTTTTTTGACGTCAGGTACAAAATAAGTGACGTCACGCGCATTGTCTATTGTTTCATGTGACGTCTTTGTTTGGGAGGCATGACGCCGCGTGCACTTGACACCCGGTTTTATTTGCCGTGTGAAAGCAGTACAAAGCACTTTATACCAATTTCTGCCAACCGCATTGGTCAAAACGATTTGGGCGCTGTTGCAATGTAAAAAGAGTATTCTTCTGACCAAAATGTCACCGCCAGCTGGAAGGATATTTACCTTGATGATCCTTTATGACCGTCATGCCATGTACGGTCAGTCGGGGGTTTGGCATACTGAACATCATATACATTATATGCATATATAAGCCTAAACCCATCTTATTTACCACCGAAGGAAAGCTGCTTTCTTTGTCACAGCAATTTAACTGGCTTGCGTTCGTGTTACTTCGTTTTCCATAGCTAAGAAACCAAAGATGTTTTTTTTTTCTAAAAATGCAAAAATAAAAAAATATATATATTTCAATTGAGCTTGTTCGAACATGTTTAAAAATTGATACGTCTAACTAATAATGCACTTTTCGATTCGTCTTACACTTAAAAGAGCTATGATAGACAAAATATTTGTATGCAGCCTTTACACCTGTCACATCAAATCCTTTAATTCATTGTCTTCAGGTGGCCTCATATAATAGGTACCTAAAATTAGGGTCTTCTAACCGATTATCAAAAAAAAATTTGTTTAGAATTTTATTCGGTTTCCCGGCATTTGCTCTCAGTCTTTGTGCAAACAGTAATATCATGCTCGCTTATTGTAATTCAGATCCATCGAGTGAACACGTCACGCCTCAGCTCAAACAGCTCCATTGGCTTCCCGTCGGGAACGCGCGCACCAATTTTGTTGCACGAATTTCTGGAAAGTCTGGAATTCGCTTTCTACTTAACTTAGAAAATCTCTGACTCTTACATCGTTTTTATCAAATTTAAAAACTGACACATAAATGTGTATTTGTTTTCTTTTCTAAGTGAATGGCAGTGGAAAAATACGCGGGAGAAAGTAAGAAAGTTATTGGGGTTTTGGGTAAAGGTAGAGGGGATATTTTGGGTATGAGTGTAGTGTCTAGGCGCCGTGATTCCGACTATCAGAGAATTGCTGCTTATAAATAATACTGTTTTTTGTTTGGATTGACTAGCGAACCATTTTTGTTGACATCCAATACTCTTTTTTTTAGCACAACTTACTGAAAGGCAACTTTTATATGTCCATTTATCTACAAGTCTGTTTACAGGGCACAAATCTTACAATTAAAAAAAAATTGAAAAGATTACAGGTATTGACAAATCTTTTGAAACCTACAATAAGTCACGTGACTAAGGATCTGTTTGTACCGGGACAAAAAAAACAGGTTTGTTTTAAAAAAAATGCAAAAGGGAAAACTTTCCAAGGAATTTTCGTCAATGGCGGCCTTAATCTGCAAATTACAAATGTTGCCCAAAGTCGTCGTGTGGACTACCAATCTCAAATGTATGAGTGGACCATTACAAATCAATTGAAAACCCCTGTATTATAGAAAATTCATACGTACCCCATCTGAAAACTCGACTATACGACCCGTGTCTTCTTGGACTGCCTGCTACAAGCCTGGACATGTTTTCGATGTTATATCTCTTTTAATGCATTAATGCGAATAAAATGGGCGGGGGGGGGGAGGAATTTGCAAAGCTTTGAATAAATAACGTGCATGTGCATTTTATGCATAATAGCACCATGGTGTATATAAACAATCGCGTGTGGGGCAGCGCAGCATGTTTGTGTGCAATGCTTTGATTTTCAAAATAATGTGCCATTAAACACGCCAATACAATATTAGACAGTGGTTTTGCATATTAGTTCTGCATGAAATAAAATAACTTTTCAATTATTGTCTCTATACCACTTGGATGAATCCAATATCTTGTCTATGAACACAGCCAGACTCTGATAAAAACATATTTGCAAAACAAAACAAAATTTATGGCAAACATGTTATTGTTGATTGTAAATGGGTGCTTTGTAAGTGTTTTTACAGTTCTATACTGCAAGCAGTATTTTTTGTTTGTACGTTTTATTCACTGGCGTATTTAAGGGCATCATAAAACATTCGTGTGTTTTTAATTTGTTTCGGAGCAATTATATCACAACACATTGTTTCGGAACCAAATATCAACAGATCACCTATGCGTGACGAACATAATTTTTTTAATGGAGATAAAAAAATCAGATTCTGCAACACTAGGCAGCGTGAAATGTCTAGGGGAATGAATAAAGAAGTCAGTGTTTTTTTGTTAACAAATAATTATAATTTATTCTTAAAACAATCCTAACATAACAATACACTAAATCAATACAACTATACAGTATAACAACATTACAACAGTAAATCAATAAAAGTATATAAATAAAGTGTACAGTACCTGGATACCACCACTGTCACAGCGACCACAAGTCCTTTATAACGCAAAATCCAGATGAACATTTCACATAAAACTTCTCAGAGAATAACAGTCCAGTTCATTCACAAAATCAATCCGTTGTAATCCCAAAGTGAAGTTCTTGTTATAATCCCGAAAGCAAACTGAAGACTTTATAAGATCGTCACAAATTTAGATTAAAACTGTCGCACTTATTGGAAAAGGTCCACAACTGACTTACACGTTTCTGTGTCTGCTGGAATATTTCTCTCCTCTCCTCTCTCTGGCTCTAAAGAACAACCCCTATTTATGACCTTTTATCCGAAAACTCTAGAAAATTCCCTTTCACGAACAATCCAACAAAACAATACACGTGAACATTCGTGACAAGCACGACAGCGAGAGTTCAACCAGGGAGTTAAACTGAGCCTGAAACACCCGGCCAGGCGAGGCCGCTACAACACGAGTTACGCCCGTGTCACACAATAAAACAGACATATGTAAGACTTGTGCACACAATAAAAAGAGGCACCTGTAACAATATATTAATGGAACGTAAATACTCCCCTGCAAACCAACTTTTGCGGCCTGGACCCCCTTTTTCCGGGCCTGGGATCCTTCTTCTATGGTTTTGACATTAGTACTCCTGGGTTGGACCCCTCCTTTTCCTAAATCCTGAACCCACCCTTGAAGCCCCCGACATTCAACCGAAACAGCGTTCTTATTAACACTTACAAGGGAGTACTTGTGAGAGATATATTGAAGCATACGCAAGTTTATTTCACAAATTCCAGGAAATCTATAACGGCGGCCTAAGTCAAATTTTGAGTCATTCCAGGTCCACTTCACTTTACCAGCAATGTACACATAATCCTCATTCCACTTATCATTAGGTTCGTCTGAATACCGGTTGGTGTAACTGAATGGTCGGCCTGTGGCAGACCAGATCCATATTCCCTCCTGTTCTACATCCGTGCCCTACGTTCAGTATCCTAAAGTATAAAGTAAACAAACTCTGTAAAATTTAAGGAAACACTTAAAGAGTCAAGCCATAAGATATATATCGAATGTGTTATACATGGAATTTCAAAAGAAAACACTTGTTGAGACAGTAAGTGAAATACCGCTGATTTGTTACTCTCCCCTAGGGCCTGCCACCTTGTATGTCAGTTAATATTTATATCTCGTAGGACATCGTGCATCATATTTATTGTGCCCTCCATCTATCCATGTGTATCTATAAGCCTGCTATAGAAGTAAGTGAAATTAACGTTTTAAATTACAATTTTATTAAATAAAAGTTTCTTCTGACTACGTGAGTCTGGGAAAACCAATTTTAAACAAGTTCGTAAAAATGCAAACTTATGAGCCATACCTCCTCTCGCCGGAAGAAATGTCTTAATGTGTCGCTGCCCCCCTTCTGTCTCGATACTAATAAGGTCTGCCCAAATGGATTTATAAATGCGCCTTGCTGGGTTCAATGTCCTCTTGGGAAGTGTTACATAGTAGCAGGAGGGAAGGTACGAATTACACGTTACCGGTCGTCCATTTAGGTACACGTAGTTAAACGGACCTGTGCAGTTGTAATCTGTAGGTAGAGACCATTGCAAAGAGAGATGTCCTAGAAAACACGAAAGTATACGGAACAAAATTTACCATTAAGTCTCCTAAAATTCATTTTCTATACCTGTTGGTAAAATAATTTGATTCTTCTGTTAATACTCTTCCCTATTGATATAAACAAAAACAATGAAAAGACTTAATCCACTGTTTAAAACTTGGGTATAACTTTGAACACCTGATTGCGTAAGGCGACGTGTTCTAAACAGAAGGACTCTGTATGAAAAGCTATTTTATATATCTCATTTTTTGGGGTTTCGGCACTGGTTTAAGGTATATGTGCATCACTTGTGATTGACAAAAGTAAAACTATTTGCTGCAGGTACATCGTCAACTCATTAAAGGTACATAAACATTAAAAAATAAATGTGTATTATCTCACAATGTAAGTTCATTTGAACTGAATACGAAATATTTTAAAGCAAAACCTTCACAGCACATGCATTTACTCTCGCCAGTTCGCCTTTTTTATACGTTGTTATGATCTGTGTATGAGTAAACTCGGTCCACGTGTACCTGTTTACTATTACAAGAGGTCCGATCTTGTGGATTCACGGCAACTCCCAAGCAAGAAGAAGAAACATAAAAGAAGAACAACGGTTGGAAGCTTTAAAAAAAAAATCTTATTTTGTAAATTTGCGCTATACCACCACCAGGTGGCGTGCGTGCTAGGTTTATGTTTTGAGCCACTGGTTGCGCCCGGTGCAGGATCTAGCCACTTGTGTGCAGGACAGAGCATACGGTTTAAGAACTAAATAGTGGTAGATGATGTTTATGTCAGAAGAATACATTTTACTTCATATATATATATATATATATATATATATATATATATATATATATATATATATATAATTTTGCAATGTGTTGCAATCTTGTTAATGTCCATATATGATGTTTCTTGTGTACATCCTTGTGTGCTTTTGTATATGATGGGAGAAAAATCATTATAAAACAAGTGACCCATAGGTCATGACGCTCAGCTGACTGGGAAGAGATTCGCAAAAGGAAATTTTATCATCTGAATGGTAGTATATACCCATTCAACTGAAGCATCAAACAGATTAACCAACAGGCCAAGACTGTGTCTGTATTTATATATCTCATAAATAGAGAAAAAATGCGTAAACTTTAAAAAAAAACAGGTGGCTCCACCAGTCTGCAGAAACTAATAAAAACACCTAATGGTCAATGTCCATGCAAAGAATCATGTTGATCTCTGCATTAGTTGTTCAGATACTTCAGCTTTTGTATCAAATTTTCCATTATTCTGAGGGATACTTCGGAGTCCTATAGCTTGAAGGATATGGGAAACAGCGAACTAATTTCAGGGTTCCACAGAAACTTTTCATGGGCCTCCTTGCATGACAAGAATGAAGATTCTAGGTCCAGTTGTTACAATTTGTGCCCTGTTAACAGATGTTCATATCTTTAAAGGTCTTTAAATAGATAAAAAATCGTTAAAAAACCCGATCAAATACAGGTGGTGCCACCAGTTTGCAGAAACTGATAAAACATCTCATGATCAATATGTTTGTAAAAAATCATGACCATCAGTGATGTAGTTAATGAGATATTGAAGTTTTGTATGACATTTTTGACTATTCTGGGCCGGGGGTACTTTGGGGCCCAATAGCTCAAAGGATATGAGAAACAGAGACCAAATTTCCGGTTTCCATGGAGACTTTTCATAGGTCTCTCACTGTGTCAATAATGAAGATTCTAGGTCTAGTCTTCACGATTTGTGCCCTGTTAACAGATGTTCCCATTTTTAAAGGTCTCAAAAATAGAGAAAAATATCGTAAATATCTCAAAATACAGGTGGCGCCTCCAGTCTGCAGGAACTGATGGAACATCTCATGATCAATATGTATGCCAAAAATCATGACCATCAGTGATGTAGTTAATGAGATATTGAAGTTTTTGTATGACATTTTTTACTATTCTGGGGGGGGTGGGTATTTTTGGGCCCCATAGCTCAAAGGATATGGGTAACAGAGACCTAGTTTCTGGTTTCCATGGAGATTTTACATTGACCTCTCAGAATGTCAAGTTACAAGTTTCTAGGTCCAGCGGTTACGATTTGTGCCTGGTTAACGGACAGACGGACGGACAGCTGGACAGACGGACAGACGGACGACGGACAAAGAGTGATCACTATAGCTTAGATGACTTACAGACAGCTGAGCTAAAAATTATCGTTTTTTTTATATCACACTGCTGACGTTTCTCGTAAATACTAGTCTTTACCTCGGATATCTGATGTCTTTTTGGCTCTGAATGAAGAGACTCGATATTCGTCCATTTGGGCCGTGCAGGCAGAATCCGAGTGCTTGTAAGAACATGTCCGGCTGCGTGTTTTCCAACTTTTAACCCCCTCACAGTAATTCTAAGTTGACCAGGCATTCAATGTCGAGACAGGCGTTCCTATTTGAAAAAAAAATAGTGTTGACATACATAGAAAGAACCCATTTAAAACTGTAACATTAACCGATTTCATTTATAAAAATCATGCCTGGAAGAGATATTCTGAATATTGCCAAAGTTTCCTATTGTAGATAAAGCATGTGCTGTTTGAATAAAAGGAGCATAAACGTTAGAATAACGTTGTAATTCAGAGATTACACAAGTAACAGCTGTGTGTCTTTTTTTCATCTTGAACTTATTTGCCCTTTAAAGCCCCACGTTGCATCCTTGGATGTGCAAGGATTCTTATTACATTATTTTTCATTTCAGTGAATGTGCTTGTTGGCTCTGAGTGAATATCAAATATCGGAAGCGCAACGTTTTTTTAACATTATTATTTCATTATTTAAGTGAAACACGAGCTGTAATTATATTTCAGTATATTTTATGGCGATGATGATTGTGAATCATTATAAAAAGGCTACTATACAGTTCCTGTGTTACATTAAATACAGAAACCTATCGCTCTCGTGTGAAGGGTTACCTTGCTTTTGCTTTGACATATCCATGATTTTCACTTTCAAGTTTGATATGCTGACCATTATAGTAAATATCCAAAAATATGGGTGCATATTGCAGCCTAATGTTTCAGGGTTAGTCTTTTTTTTCTGTTGTATGCCTAGTAACAAATGGATGTCCTGTTATAACCCTACATATGAAAAGAAATTTTGTTTCCGATGGTATACGTATCTATTAACGCTTGCGTTTAGAATTACTCTGTTATACACGCAATAAAACACGCGTGTTATATAAACAATCAAATGTGCGGGGCCAAAATACAGTTCTATCCGGTTTGAAGGTGGACCTATGTTTAACATCCTTTCATATTCAAACCACGTGATTACAATGAAGCCTGTATAATGAGACATAAAAACATTTGAGGTAACAATTACAATTTTCGTTGTTACATTTATTTCACACTGGTAAAACTTTTTTCTTCCGCATGGGCACAACTAGGATGAAATAAAGGTCTTTGTACAAAGCGTGTTTGTATCACATTTTATATTTCTCGAAAACTTTTTTTTTCAGGCGGCAAAGGGCTGCTGCCCTTGAATCATGTTTTCCCTCACAATGTAACTAATAACATTTTCACAGGACATAAAGGGATGAAACGGGCAACAGTTTTGAAGTACGACAGATATCGTAGATTCGTCGGGCTGTCGGGCTTAAAGGAGTTCCTGGCACGATTATCATGTTGTCGTGCAACAAACAGTGGTTGGTATGTTATGAACACCTGAAAGACATTTGTCGAATATATCGCTCATCTTGATGTCGCGTTTCTGGTCAGGAGCTCAAGCAAAACGAAAGACATTAGTTATCGGTAATAATTATCAATCACGCCAGGTCCGATGATCTCGCGGCGAAGAATAAAGAAAACTTTGGGAGTTTTCATGAAACATCGGTCGAATATGAGATCAAACTAATTACCGACACCATCTACTTACTAACGCCATGAATCTATGTGGGTTTTTTTCTGTCTGTCTAAATTCGCACGCAAAATGCTAAAGTTGCACTTTGTGTCCCCTTTGATAAATTCCTTGATCCGCCACTGATAACATAATATAAACAAATGCCCAGAAATCTTGTACGGTTTTGCTTCAAATAAAAAAAAAAATAAGGCAAGCTATCAAATATTTAACATTGACAAACATATCATGCCTCTTCTAAAACGACGGTACAATTCCTTTAACTTTACATTCTCCTTTACATGTACTTTAATCCCAGTTATCCAACTTTTTTTCCTGTAGACGTTATGTGATTTCTAGCTTATTCTGCCTATATATAAATCAAAGGTAGGTGATTCCTGTAAGTTCTTATAACACCTCTGTGTTGGATTTCTGAGTTTGTTTATCTACAAGCTGTTAGTAAACACTCAAACATGCACTATTTTCTTTCATCCTTTCAGCTTTAAGAGTTTCCTTTCAACAAACTACTGCAAGGAACAACTGCAAAGATTTTAAACTATTTTTTATCTTCACTCGGGGATAGTTTCTTTGGGTGCACTAGTCAGCAACTTACTTTACAACTTTAATCCTATCAGAGAGATATGTTTACAAAAAAATGATGGAACAGTGCTAAATGGTAAAACTGAAGCGTGTATATATTTATGTACAATTAACTAATGTGTCATATTGTTATATAAGAGAGAAGGATGGTTTGATCATTTTGATGAAAGTTCTGAAGAAAATAAACACCTTGCGTTGCTTTTTGTTGAGAGTGAGAGACAGAGAGACAGAGAGAAGGGGGCAGTCAGACAAAGAGAGAGCCAGAGACAGACACAGAGAGACAGAGGCACAGAGAGAGAGAGAGAGAGAGAGAGAGAGAGAGAGAGAGAGTTTAAAAATACAAGATTTCAAACATATATCCCCGCCTATATTTCCCATTTATGATTTCAAAAATGATATAGTTGCGTTACATCTGTTCACGAATCAATTTAATTCTATCTATTATCGCAAGAAATCGCTCCATCGATGTGAATGAGGAAGTTGAAATAAATGACATCATTTAATTTGAAAGCTCTATGCGAGGCCTATGATAATAATAAGCTTTACCTGCATTACCCATATTTCTCATTGTTTTCTGTCTCTGTAAAACACAGCTGAGCTTTATCATCACAACAGGTTTGCAGCTGCATGCTCCACAAGTTGCAAGATACAGGTATTTAAACAAAAGGACACAGGATTAGCTGATACACGTCAATATAGCACCGTTTGAAAAAATATAGTAAAAATAATAAGTTTACATTTATATAAACCTATTGAATGTACATTATTCTAAAGGTTTTTCACAGCTGTTTCACACAGGAACACTCAGTTCTAAACAGCATTTAGCATGCTGTCAGCACAGCCAGATGGCCATCCACTGAGGTGTCGGGTTACCACTGATACAGCGTGCAGCTAGTGCAATGTGTGTATATGGTGTTATATAGGGAGAGTGTGTTGTGTGGCACTGAAAATACAAAACCTTTGTGTGAAAACATTAGGATACACAAAGAACGACACGTTAAAATGTGATGAAAAATAAATATATAGTTACTCACATGCATAGCCACTTGTGGCTGTACATACATATATGATGCAATTTTTATAAAACACTCAGTTACATGCCTGAACTGGGCCTGCTGTGAGGATATTCAAGTAAATCCTGTGATAAACTTAAATATATTTGTATACCTTATTTCTTAAAAAAAAAACATTTTTACATAGAATCCTGGCTAAATATAACAATAATTTCAATGCAGATAAATACAAATTGTGCTGAATCAGATTTTGTAAAATTCAACATATATATATATATATATATATATATATATATAATTTATTTATAGTATATATATAGTAAATATATATACTATATATATACTATAAATAAATTATATAGAATTACTGATACACACATGTACCTGTCATGTAAAGTTATATATATACATATATATATATATATATATATATATATATATATATATCTGGCCCAAAGGCTGGGTCAAAACCTGACCGGAACCTGTTCTTGACCAATCGGGAATTCAATATGGCCTAAATCCGTATCTTCAATTAATAACAAAGAGAATGAGTTCCTGTCTAATCAATATGCCTACACACTGCCCATACCTCTGACCCAGCTCATAAATGTATGTACTTGTTAACTTCTTGTCCACTAGGCTTTTTTTTAATTATCAATGAAAAATTGTTTTTATTTATAAATGTTTTTGTTTATTTTAGATAGAAAATTAATTATTTTGATTCATAGATTCATGACGCTTGTAGGTAACATAAGCGAGAAAAGGTTTAATTCATTAGGTTTAACAGATTTCTAATTTAAACAGAGGTAAAATTGTCCCACAAAAAATCAGTATTTTTCTTTTATTCCATTCATTATTTCATGTCAGGTATCAGTATTGCTAACATCTACAAACTGTAAAATACAAAGTTTGGCTTGGCATAAATAAGCTTTGGTTATAATAAAATTAGATTTAAGCTTATGAGTGGCTGAACAAAGGTGAATTTTCCTTAATTTATGCAGAAGTATATGCTCTAGCCATTATTTTGTTATATGTCAACTCACAGTCTGAATCTGGATTTGGGTTGAACCAGATCCTGATCGCGGTTTGGACTGGTCAGAATTCTGATCAAGATTTGGTCTGCACCAATCGGGAATCAGCGATTGGTCAAGACCATGCAAATCCTTATTCGGATACAGTCTGGCCTAAACCCCGATCGGGATCTGGTCCAGCAATGGTCAAGCCCAAATCTTGATATGTATACTTGGTATATATACCAGAAAAAAGTTGTAGAATTACTGATATACACTGAATATGTGATAATTTTTCTAGTAACAGAGGCATATGTATACTTGGTATATATACTAGAAATAAGTCATGTAGAATAACTGATATACACTGAATATGTCATAATTTTTCCAGTAACAGAGGCATATAAATAATATATTAATTTATATATAAAATATATATTTTAAAAATTGTGCTGAATCATCATGATGCCTGGTAATCTAAAATTTAAACAACACATTCAGAGTGGTTCCTTGTTAAACATATGGTTGGGGACCTCTAGACCCTAGTTTGATTTAAAAATGTCATTACTATGTGCCATGTTAAGGGGCGAACTAGAAAACAAGGTTTTATTAACTGCCTAAAGGGGAGGGGGTCCATGGTGGCAAAGGGTCCATATGTTTTACCTTTATAATTAATTTTGTCATATCTTTGATGATTGTCTGCTATTACGTTGTCATAGCAACGAGCATGATTTTCCATGACTGTGAACTCAAATGACCTAGATTCAAGTGTACTTGACCGGGCATCTTCACATATAAAACCTTGACATAGATATCATGTTTTTATTTTGTTTACTATCACATGTATAACTTTTTAATTTAAAAAAAAAATCATTACTATGTTGCGATGGTAACGGCTCACATGGCCACACAAACCACCAGATCAATAGCTAACAAGCTGATTGTGAGAGCTGGGCTTCCTGGTTATAAAATGATCACAATTACTGCCTAAATGTGGAGGATTCCTTGTTGGCCTATAGAGTCTATATATGGCTTATCATTATTTTGCTGATTTTCTCCTGTAACTTGTCAAAGCAGCGGCAATGATTTTGCATGGATGTAACCTTTAATGGATCATATCATTTTTGCCATGAACCACAGCATAACCCATATCAGACAGCATATAAGAGGGGCCACCCATTTTAAAATACACGACTCCCGCTGGTGTGATTACACCGGGACTCCCGCTCTCGTTGGTCTGATTACACCGGGACTCCCGCTGTCGTTGGTCTGATTACACCGGAGCTCCCGCTGTCGTTGGTCTGATTACACCGGGACTCCCGCTGTCATTGTTCTGATTACACCGGGACTCCCGCTGTCGTTGGTCTGATTACACCGGGACTCCCGCTCTCGTTGTTCTGATTACACCGGGACTCCCGCTCTCGTTGGTCTGATTACACCGGGACTCCCGCTCTCGTTTGTCTGATTACACCGGGACTCCCGCTCTCGTTTGCCTGATTATCCCAGAACTCCCGATCTCATTGTTCTGATTACACCGGGACACCCGCTGTCATTGTTCTGATTACACCGGAACTCCCGCTCTCGTTGGTCTGATTACACCGGGACTCCCGCTGTCGTTGGTCTGATTACACCGGGACTCCCGCTGTCATAGTTCTGATTACACCGGGACTCCCGCTCTTGTTGGTCTGATTACACCGGGACTCCCGCTCTCCTGGGTCTGATTACACCGGGACTCCCGCTCTCGTTCTGATTACACTGGGACTCCTTCTGTCGTTGTTCTGATAACACCGGAACACCCGCTCTAGTTGATCTGATTACACCGGGACTCCCGCTGTTGTTCATCTGATTACACCGGGACTCCCACTCTAGTTGGTCTGATTACACCAGTACTCCCGCTCTCGTTGTTCTGATTACACCGGGACACCCGCTCTCCTTGTTCTGATTACACCGGGACTCCCGCTTTCGTTGTTCTGATTACAACGGGACTCCCGCTGTCATAGTTCTGATTACACCGGGACTCCCGCTCTTGTTGGTCTGATTACACCGGGACTCCCGCTCTCCTGGGTCTGATTACACCGGGACTCCCGCTCTCGTTGGTCTGACTACACCAGGATTCCCGCTCTCGTTGGTCTGACTACACCGGGACACCCGCTCTCGTTCTGATTACACTGGGACTCCCGCTGTCGTTGTTCTGATAACACCGGAACACCCGCTCTAGTTGATCTGATTACACCGGGACTCCCGCTGTTGTTGTTCTGATTACACCGGGACTCCCATTCTAGTTGGTCTGATTACACCAGTACTCCCGCTCTCGTTGTTCTGATTACACCGGGACACCCGCTCTCCTTGTTCTGATTACACCGGGACTCCCGCTCTAGTTCGTCTGATTACACCGGGACTCCCGCTCTCGTTGGTCTGATTACACCGGGACTCCCGCTCTCGTTGGTCTGATTACACCGGGACTCCCGCTGTCATTGTTCTGATTACACCGGGACTCCCGCTCTTGTTGGTCTGATTACACCGGGACTCCCGCTCTCCTGGGTCTGATTACACCGGGACTCCCGCTCTTGTTTGTCTGATTACCCCAGAACTCCCGCTCTCGTTGGTCTGATTACATCGGGACACCCGCTCTAGTTTGTCTGATTACACCGGGACTCCCGCTCTCGTTGGTCTGATTACACCGAGACTCCCGCTCTAGTTGGTCTGATTACACCGGAACTCTCGCTCTCGTTGGTCTGACTACACCGGGACACCCGCTCTCCTTGTTTTGATTACACAGGGACTCCCGCTCTAGTTGGTCTGATTACACCGGGACTCCCGCTGTCGTTGTTCTGATTACACCGGGACTCCCGCTCTCGTTGGTCTGATTACACCGGGGCTCCCACTCTCGTTGTTCTGATTACACCGGGACTCCCGCTCTCGTTGGTCTGATTACACCGGGACTCCCGCTCTCGTTGGTCTGATTACACCGGGACTCCCGCTCTCGTTGGTCTGATTACACCGGGACTCCCGCTGTCATTGTTCTGATTACACCGGGACTCCCGCTCTTGTTGGTCTGATTACACCGGGACTCCCGCTCTCCTGGGTCTGATTACAACGGGTCTCCCGCTCTCGTTGGTCTGACTACACCAGGATTCCCGCTCTCGTTGGTCTGACTACACCGGGACACCCGCTCTCGTTCTGATTACACTGGGACTCCCGCTGTGGTTGTTTTGATAACACCGAGACACCCGCTCTAGTTGATCTGATTACACCGGGACTCCCGCTTTCGTTGTTCTGATTACACCGGGACTCCCACTCTAGTTGGTCTGATTACACCGGGACTCCCGCTCTCGTTGTTCTGATTACACCGGGACTCCCGCTGTCGTTGTTCTGATTACACCGGGACTCCCACTCTAGTTGGTCTGATTACACCGGGACTCCCGCTCTCGTTGTTCTGATTACACCGGGACTCCCGCTCTCCTTGTTCTGATTACACCGGGACTCCCGCTCTCGTTGGTCTGATTACACCGGGACTCCCGCTCTCGTTTGTCTGATTACACCGGGACTCCCGCTCTCGTTTGCCTGATTATCCCAGAACTCCCGATCTCATTGTTCTGATTACACCGGGACACCCGCTGTCATTGTTCTGATTACACCGGAACTCCCGCTCTCGTTGGTCTGATTACACCGGGACTCCCGCTGTCGTTGGTCTGATAACACAGGGACTCCCGCTGTCGTTGTTCTGATTACACCGGGACTCCCGCTGTCGTTGGTCTGATTACACCGGGACTCCCGCTATTGTTTGTCTGATTACACCGGGACTCCCGCTGTCGTTGTTCTGATTACACCGGGACTCCCACTCTAGTTGGTCTGATTACACCGGTACTCCCGCTCTCGTTGTTCTGATTATACCGGGACACCCGCTCTCGTTGGTCTGAAACACCTGGACACCCGCTCTCCTTGTTCTGATTACACAGGGACTCCCGCTCTAGTTGGTCTGATTACACCGGGACTCCCGCTCTCATTGTTCTGATTACACCGGGACTCCCGCTCTCGTTGGTCTGATTACACTGGGACTCCCGCTGTCATTGTTCTGATTACACCGGGACTCCCGCTGTCGTTGTTCTGATTACACCGGGACTCCCGCTCTCGTTGGTCTGATTACACCGGGACTCCCACTCTCGTTGTTCTGATTACACCGGGACTCCCGCTCTCGTTGGTCTGATTGCACCGGGACTCCCGTCCTCGTTGGTCTGATTACACCGGGACTCCCGCTCTCGTTGGTCTGATTACACCGGGACTCCCGCTCTCGTTGGTCTGATTACACCGGGACTGCCGCTGTCGTTGGTCTGATTACAGTGAGACTCCCGCTCAGAAAATCACGTAAATTGTACAAATGAGATGTATGCAATCGAGCGATAAGTCAAAGCCTCTTCCGGCAAACATAAATCAGGTGGCAAATAGATAACTTTTAAGTAATATTTTGCCCAAATTTTACTTTTGGGGATTTCTGGCGCAAACAGAAATTGACAGAAGAAAAGAATAGAAAACGTTAATTATGCACACTAAGAATTTCTACCCAAATATGGATACAGATATGAACTCATTAACCCCTCTTAGCCTCCCCTTCCTACGGTTAGGGGACGGGGGCGGTTAATGAGGCTAGTCAATAACATCATGCTTCAACCTGTCTCGGTTGTATGGCGGCGGCATTCAGTCCTCGGCACAAAAAAAGTTTAGTACCCGACGAACATAATTGCAAGTAATTGCCTTCACAGATAATCGATATATAATAGCCTGGAATACCAGTTATCATTTAAATTATATGAAAAAAAAATGTTTTTCTTTGATTAAGAACCTATGAGCATTTGAGAAGCGTCCCTATTAAGCGTGTTAACTGGTCTGTTTGACATGATATAAAATCATTTTCAAAGCCACAGAGACTCTATTAGAATTTATTGACAGTTACAATATTATCTGCTCTGGTTTAAAAACAATACAGTCTTGCATATCGAACTGTCGGATCCGTTTTATCAACATACTTGGTTGAAAAGGCCGAGGCTTTATGAGATCTGAAACAGACAAGCAAAAGCTTTCTGCATACAAGTCTGACTTTCTGACAGAGAGTGAATAACGGATCACATGATCAGAAAAACTTAAAATCAGCAGAAAAGCATTCGGATCAAATATGCGGTTCTACGTTTGTATTTTATACATTATAATTATCAAATTAAATGGCCAGTTGGTGGATATGCGTTGGATGTTGCAAAGTGAAGGTAACAAGTTTAATATGAGAGTAAAAACATCTGTCCCACTGCCATATACTGTCTCTCATAGTTATCATATTTCGGGTAATCAAGTAAAAATAAGATATATTGTACATAATTTTCCAGTGTCTAAGGTATTTTGATTTAAGGAAGTGGCTAAACTATTGGCAGGGGGAATTTAATTACCTTGCAAGCAGTTATAACTTTGATGCTCATGCACTTTGCCCATATGGGATTGTTTATCACGAATATTAATGAGCCGACCGATGAGAACGCCGCCGATCTGTCGGAAGCCACCTGGGCCTTGTCAGACGGAGCCATTTTGGTCAATTTTATGTGCATACAAGAATTAAGTTTGTACCACTCCGTCCGTAGGCTGGAAACGGATTTTTTATACTGCAGGTCGCTGAGGGTCCTCCGACAGTCTTTCTTACCTTGTGTCTTCATATCATTATGGGTAGAATTAGGCTATATAAGGGACATTTAGACATATTTTAATGGTGATTTCAAGTGTCTGTGCCTATGTCAATGGTAGGCCTATCTAAACTGCTGGCAAGGTCAGTTTCACCTGCCGCAAATTTAGCCTGTATACTAAACAGCCGGCACTGCCGGCTGTTTAGCCACATACTTGATTTAAAATATAAAAAAAATAGGTCAAGCTGTCACGGATCTATCCAAGGATCACCAAGGGTGGGCCATCAAGGACAAGCACTGGTGATCCGTGATAAATCCCCAGTAGTGACGCGTAGAGACCATGGCTTTGTCTGTGGTCATCCCTAATTATCCTTGGTGACTGGTTTTGGTCCGTCAAACTGTACTGGTGTTCTCAATTATTCAAACATCTGTGGTACGGCCTCTTATGAGATACGGATGAGCTAATCAGTTATCGCCATCGGCCGTCACGGCACCGTGCGTGTACGTGATTTCTGCTTCCGCACATGCATGTGTGGGGACGGTCTCGCTACGATCATTCGTACTTGGCCGATCGTGAGAATCCCTAACACATCCTTGAATGATCCCTATTCAGACTGGCCCCGACTGTAGGAATTGCATATGCATCGGAAATGTAAACAGGTGTTTCCTTGAAATTGAAATTTTTATTTTAAAGTTTGGCAATTGAGACAAGTAGTCACGGCCGTCCTAAGGCTTCTGGTAGGAAGGTGTTCGTTTTAAGCAGAAATGACCTCTGGCGAAGGGTGCTATTGCCTTTTTAGACCTGTGATATCAAACTCTAAATGTCAAAAGAGTCGAGAGGTAACAAGCTCGGTTACTCCAATAGTGCCTCGTATTGTTCGATCCATGTTAAAGTAATGACGTTTAACTGAAAATTCTTGACCCTGCGCCAATGTGATACCCATCAAACAGTGTGACAGATCAAAGCGGTTAAATAGTACTGCGCAAGGAGTCTACATATGGTCCGACTGAAAATCGGGTATTGTATGGCGGTTGAGTGAATGGATCACTCGAATATATATATATATATATATATATATATATATATATATATGTTAAATTATTGTATAATGATTATGAAAAACTCCGTGTTCATTTTGTAAACTAACGTTCTTGCGTAGTGCAAGTGGTAACTGATAGATAGCGCTGCAATAGCCCCTTTGCCAGGGGATGTCAAATATCTCATGATTTTTAAGGAAATATGGGGAATGACCCCCCCCCCCCTCATACACACACACCTTTTGACATACTTGGCATAATTCAGGACAGTTCAAGACTAAGAAGGGGCATATACGAGGTTTGACCAGAGAAGAGTTCCGTTACAAAAGTCAAGTGGTACTACCGCCAGTTAAAATACATATTTTATTTTGCGATAAAAGCGGCATCTGTTTGGTTTTCCCCTTAGCATAGGATGATAAAAATGCCCACAGGCCCCGAACCCTGAATTTCATTGAACAGAAGTGAGAAGCTGATCCACAGTGGGATTTATGTCCCACTCAATCCCTAAATCTTGTCCCTAAATCTTGGATCCGCCCCTGGGACCAGGTAACGTAACGTGTCCTAAGTTTTCTCCTCAGATAAATTCTGCAGATATTACTGTCACCAAAATTTCTCTTATATCCTTATCAGGAATACTCGCCTGGAAATGGGGAAATTGGTCACCATGGACGAATTGTACACTAAATGACAATTGGGCAAAACGTACCCGTGGCTGTTTGTACCAGTACTCGGAGTGCTCTTGTCAGGCTAGGACTACGGAGGGCAGAGTGTGTCCTCTATTGGCTATATCAGCATCCACCAAGCAAGCTGAAGGTTAGTGTGTCCTAAACGCAGTATTCATCTCTGTATACAGAGACGGAGAGGACTGCATGCCTTCTCTTGGTGCTCTGCCGGAAATTATTAAATGTCCCTCCCTTGGCCACATTAGCAAACATAATCTAACAACAAACCCTTAACTATGTCAGGTCACTTGTTTTCTTGCTCAAATGGAAAAATTAAACATATTATCTAGGTGCAAAATTACGAAGCGATGAGAGAAAGGTTCTAACTACAAATGACATTTTACTTAGGGTCAAGGTAACAGGATGCAACTTGTTTTCAAAGTTGAAATCCAAGCATAATTTTTACCGCCTGGTCCCTAAAATAGTGCTATTCAGTCTCTAAAACAAAAAATTCTGGCAAAATAATGGATCTAAGCGGGGCATACCCAGGTTAAAGACCCACGTTTATTTACCAAAGGTTAATTACATGATTTATTTTAAAATGTGTTTCTTCGCATGCACACCATTATCTTATTTTGAGTTCTTATAAGCCTTACTCGGAGGTTTATTAAGTGGGCTGGGTGTTTACCTGCAACATGAATGAGAGTAGTATTACGACCACGGAGAACTTGGTACCGCGAATCTGACCAAGCCAGAAACTGGCAATATTAAGGTAGTCCACCCCTAAAAAAGTTGACCAAAGAATAACTGTAGAAATATACTCATCACATGGTATCAAGACCAAATCATGTTACAACGTAATTGCTGGTGTTCTTTTGAGTTTAATATATGTTTGTGAAGGTGTACATGCATGCAACAATGTCACGGAGTCCTTACTGTGTTAGGACCAGACGGTGTGCGTTCATGCCAGGACAATTTGGACAGGAAGTGATGCATTGGCGTCCTAACTATTAGTGTTCATAGGTGCCCCAAGTCTATCTTCGTTCTTTAAATTTTTGTTTCCCGATATCATATGTATGGTATTGTTTTGCAGGTGCCCAAGTCTATCTTCGTTCTTTCAATTTTTGTTTCTTGATATCATATGTATGGTATTGTTTTGCAGCCAGATGTCCGGAACTTTTCGACCAAATTTACAACCAAGGGCGACCTCTACCGGACGGTGTTTACATGGCTTCCTGTTATCACTTGACACCTGAGAAAGGGAATGTGACATACCTCGCAAATATTTGTGAAGACTTAGGGTCAGGCCTTGTCAGCATCGAAACTGAAGGGGAGCAGCGGCATATTGAGAAAAGTATCCGTACCACTGGGAAAGGTTTATCAGTTTTGTGTTTGTAGAGTCCGCTGCTGTTGGCCATATAATTTTGGCTAGCTTGGGCAACACGTGTCAGACTTCAGTTGTCAGCCGACTTTCTTGGCCTGACTAAACTTGACCAAATTTTGGCTGACTCCAAATTGCTTGAAGGAATTCCGGTTAAAATTGGCAATGTTAAAATGTATCAATTTTGTTTAAAGCAAGTTGGTTACCTTTTTTTAAGAATGGTCATTTATATATCATATTAATAACTTGTCTCAAGTCGCTTAATTCAGATTCGCTTGGCAACGTCTTGAGATTGACCCTATGAAAACGCCATGTAGGGTTCCAAGTAAGAGGTCCCTTTGGAATCATATAAGTGACTTTGTATCTAGCGTCAACTTAAAATAATGTAATGCTCAGTTGTCCTACACATCCATAGTTATACCAAGAGCCTATAAGTTTACATGTCGGAGAAGTCGCCATGATTAAGTGAAGTGTGTCACAGGTATTTGCAACGAAACCTAGACTGGGACCCCACTTCGTTCTTTTCGCTGTTGGTACTGGAAAAAACACGCTTTAATAGGGGCTCAGTGCAGGGTACCAGTCGTTCAACGTCCGCTTACAACAAGTTCATAACGTTTGTTATAATTAAATCACGGCGGGCGTACAGGGATCTTTGGGGGATTATGATTTATTAAAACATTAAGGTAAGAACGTAGTAATGTTTACAGACAGACCCATTCACTACAAAAGACACGAACGGGTGTATTTTGATGTGCATAATTAGCACCTTAAGAGTTTTTTGGTACCTTCTACCATTTCACAATTAAAAGGCCTCACTGTACAGGTAATTCCCACAACTGTGATCGTATCCGCAACTAGTAAATAACCAGTCCTTAATCATAGAATGAGTTTTGCTTTGCACTGTATCAGCAAGCAGGGAAGTTCTAGACTTAGTTACATCTACCTAGGCATAGGATTAAGTTATAGGATTATTACTCTAATAATATAATAATATAAGTGGCAAACATAATTGCTTGCGGCCTGGGAGGTCCAGTTATATATACATATATATATATATATATATATATATATATATATATATATATATATATTTCATTAACTAAAATATCTCTATATTTCAATATATCCATTTTGTAGGATATATGACATCAGGCAAGTATATGAACAAAACACATGAATGGGTCTGGGAAGCTACAGGTCAGCCGTTCAGCTACACAAACTGGAGGCAAGGTGAGCCCAGTGACGTCACCGAAGATCGCGTAATGCTTCATCCTGGGGGCTGGACGTGGAACGACGTCGTTGGGAAATCCCATGGTTTTTATGGGATATGTGAAACCAGCTTTAGTCTAATGTAACAGATATGATGCATACGCCATCAACAAAGCTGCAGACAGGATATGATTATCTGGGTAGGCTGATTAAAAAGTGAAGACATGGCTGTTAAGTTTTTAAATAGTATAATTGATGCTTGAATCGCAAACTGCCGCTCAGCATTGTCTACACAGGTTAGGACTGGTCTGATCATTGGTGGTCGAGAATACTACAAATTTTATGCCAAGTAACACATAAAACAACAAATCGCAAAACTAGATGTCTGCAATCACCAAGGCGATTAATGGAAAGCACCCACTGATATCCGCAACTGAGTGACAATGTGGAATAGTCTATTTAGGGCACGACCTTGGGTTTAAGGTCAAGTTGAAAATTAAATATCAGGTACAAATGTTGTGATATGTAATAGTGTGCCTTAAAATCACGGGCACATATGGACAGTAGAAAAATAGTCGACAAAAAAAAACTAGGAAAAATGTAAATTCGATGCTTGTGCATTCGCGCGGAGGGTGGGGGGGGGGGGGGGGGGGTAATAACCTAAAAAATCCCACACACAAAAGTGTCAGATATTGACATAGAAATAAACTGATCAGTCTCGCCTTTAATATAGGGTTTACAATACTGTATATTGTACCGCAACACAGAGTCAAGACGACAATGGTGTGTGTTTATTTCATTCTTCATTCATTTTTGTCGAATATTTTTCTTTTAAACAATAAGCACAGATGGTTAAACATTGATTTTTCTCTCAATGAATCGTTGGTATTGGAAATGAAAAGCTGACAAATTTTATCAAAAAAGGTTTAAATCAGCAAATTAGACCAAGCAATGCTTCTTAAAGATGAATGATATTCTAAATATTCCTGTTTATCGGTCCATATAGAAGGGTATAACAGAACTATAGAAATATTTTGGTTTATGAAAAAAGTTAATGTTTTTAGTCCGCCGGATGTATATATATATATATATATATATATATATATATATATATATATATATATATATATATATTGTAGGGATGTATATATTTGTGAATTTAGTTATCATATACAATGCGGCACTCGTTTTTATTCAGCATAAACCGCAAAAGCAATTGCTGTAGCATGGAGTGTATCAGACTTGAAGGAGACTTCGGCACGTCTGTCAAATCGTTCATCAATAATACCACGGCTAGTTAACGCTGCTGTCGTTTTGGAGCGCTGGCATATCACCACGTAAGCCACGACTTTGTATCGCTCTATACTGGTAGCTTCTATTATACTGGTTTTTGTGACTTCAGCGATTTCCTTGGCCTTCCTAGAAGCTTCTTGCGGATTGTACTCCCAGCCTTTCAAATGTTCTTTCAAATGCTTTTCCATTAGCCGCTCGGCGTACTCCACTGGGAATTTTTCCTGAGGCTCCAGCTGATAAGAGTTTTCGCATCTGCAAAGGATAGTTAATATATAATATTTATTTCATATAAAGAAGGAATATTATTTGAAAAAAAAGGTTAAACAATAAACAAAGAAAGACAAAAATTGTTTATTCAACGTAGAATCACATCGCTTAACTGGAAGTGATGAAAAGGTCTATGAAACCTAGGTCAAAATTGACAATGTCAGTTGAGAGCGTTGCTTCCTATATATAGCTTGTTCCTTTTTTTGGCGACATTCCTGTGCAAGATTGTTCACTCAACTAATGCTATGCACGAGTGAATCCAGGATTTTGGAATTTAGGGGTGGGGGTCTTATTATCGATATCTTATCTGATTTATTCGTGATTAATTTTCATTTTTCATGTTTCTGTGTTGTTCCATCCAGTTCGATTATTAGGGTACCTATGGTTAATTGCATTCATTCATAAATTGTGGATATGAATGAGCAACTGACTGAACTGCTCCGTTGAGATAGCATTACATTTTAGGCCCTGCATGTAAATTTATATCAAAAGGCCTGAGAGTCTTGTTTTCATGGCTTGGGTTGGGGTCGAACGTGCAAAATCTCACGCCTCTTCAGCTAATACTAGTATTCGAACTCGCGATCTGTGCTCTGTTGTGTCTTGTGCACTGCCTAAGCGCAAGAGGTGACCCTATAAATCCTTTTACCCTGAGGATTACATTTAAAAAAATTATATTTTGTAAGTTATAAATGTAGATGCGAATTTTCACCATTGGCGTCAACAGGGTACAATTTATATTCATGTTCCACTTTATATCCTAAATTAAAAGAATTATATAATTGTAAAACGTTAACCCCCACCCCCTTAAAGACATTTAAGGGATTATTATAGTTGAAGAATAAAAAAATCCTCATAATTTCTATGAAAGGTGCCTTAGAATGTCCTCTCTACATTGCATATATATTTTAAATAATTTCCGAGCAGAAGAGGGGGAGCACATCCGCCCCTTCCCTCCATCATGCACCTGAAACTAACTTTATTAAAAACATGGGTGTAGATTTTATTCACGGGTAAAAAAATATATTTATATTTTTCATAGACTGAAATATATTACGTAATAATAATAGCAATAATATTTATTTTATATTTTTTTAATTAATTGCAAAATTCAAGAACTTAGTTTCATAATACCTATTAACCGACAATCCAGTATTAGCGCCCCCTGTTCTTGAATTACTGATTCCGACACTGCGAGTGTATACTTTACGATTTTTTATATATACCTTTTACTGTAAAAAGAGCTGATAGATTCTGCTATATATGCATACAATATGCGAAACAATAGTGCGAAAATGTCCCATTCCCCCTGGTTAGATCCAGATGTAGGGGACCAAAGTTCACTTTATAGTTAGGCATGGAAGTGTAATTAACTCATGACCATTAACAATAATATGTCGATATTTAATGTAATATAAATTACAAATGATTATAAAAAAAAAACAAGAAAACTTACTGTGGTTGGTTTCTCCTGACGGAGGAAGCGGCCCTTAAACTTGCAGACATGTTTCCCCTAGGAGATGATAAACTTCGGTGACTGGCTGATTTAACCAGTCCGCCTCCAACTCCGGTTTCTAAATACCCGTTCCTTGCAGCTATAGCGACGTATATAAATTACGATCTTGAAGCTGGTTCCTGTGAAGTGTGCCTCTGGCTTATACTTTACAATGCAACACGATTTTGTTTATTGCGGGATACTGGGCTAGTAATTCAGTAATCAAACGTATTCTCTCCGGAAACGTGTGAAATCCTTTATACAAATAATATTGATGCAATATTATGCCTCGCTTTGGCAAATATGAAAATCAGCTTATGAGTCAAATTCTTCTTAATTGCGTAATTACTTGGCAAGACCGCAATATGTAATGCACCCAAAAGCCGATCTGAACTTAAAAGGTTCCTCGAAAGAGGTGAAGCGTTCTGGCGATTTTAATTACTTATACTCGAGGAATCCCTTTCTTTCGGACTTGTGGCGTCCACAATTTATTAAAGACAAGTAACCACATGAATTTTCATTAAATACACGTTGAGGTTGCGCCCTCTTAATCACTTAATTACTTACCATGGTTCATATGAAGGGTACTTACTCTCGAGTATGTTCATTAAGCTCTAATTGGCGGGGGCAATTTGAAGGAACCCGCCCCACCCATGAGTGCCTAATAATGAACCTGTTTAGGCCTGACTGTTCCGTTACTGGGGAGTCATGCAGTTGAGAATTTCAATTCCGTTTCATTTCACATTCAGTCATTTTATTAAATTTAAAGTAAAGTAAAATTTATAGTGTTTGGGAAAAGAACTAATTTTTTTTATTAATACTGTATTTTATAAAAATTAAGTCATTTCATTGGCAGGTGTGCACATTTTTCAGTAAGACAGATCAAGCTTGCTAAAAATTATATCAGGTGTATACATTAAGTGTAGCAACGCACATCACTTGTATCATTTGTGAAAGAGAATCTACGTTAAATTCTATTACAGAATCTACGTTTAATTCTTTTACAGAATCTAAGTTTTATTATATTACAGAATCTACGTTTTATTCTATTACAGAATCTACGTTTAATTATATTACAAAATTTACGTTTAATTTTATTATAGGATCTACGGTAAATTATATTACATAATCTACGTTTAATTCTATTACAGAATCTACGTCTAATTCTATAACAAAATCTATGTTTAATTCTTTTTCAGAATTTACGTTTAAATCTATTACAGGATCAACGTTTAATTCTATTACAGGATCATCTCTGTATAAGTAAACACTCTCTTCCATCCTGTTGCGAAACAAATACTTGTCTCACTGACTGAATTTTAAAGCCCGTTTAGTCACTTACGCTGTATGTAATGTATTTGTTATATGTAATATATATTTACTAATGTCAATCGCAATAATCGCTTAACCGTTACATCAAAGGACACATGGTTCCCGACACTTGTATCATATCTGGTGGCGAATTTATAAAATCGCATATAGATACAAACAAATTATATTTTTGTTGTAAGGTATGTCTGCTTTAATCTCAACAAATATCATTATAATTGAAATGTGAGATACAAGTAATTGAGGGTCATATATATATATATATATATATATATATATATATATATATATATATATAATAATAAATATAGATTAATTAAGATCCGCTCTTGGTATGCTTGCATAATTGAGTGAGGAATTGTCATGGAAAACTATCGCAGTAGTATTATCTTACTCATTAACATGCATGGATTCATGTGATGCATGGGGAACCTACGACCCCAGGGATACACTCGTAATTTATATAATTTTGGATACAAATATTTAGTCACTTGTACCTGGTAGATTTCATATGTTTTAACTTTATCCCTATAAGTTACTTTAAATTCTAGTAATTAAACCTTCAGTGTTACATTGACGTTACTTACTAACTGCCCAAGCCCACCAAACTTGTACTGAGTGTACACCTTTTTTTTTCTTTTTTTTTTCTGCTTCATCTAACATGTCCTTTGGCCATCTTCGATCCTTGTATATCAGCGATGATTTGTGACACATTGGGCACAATGTGAGCATTATAAGCGAGTTTATCTTATCTGGCGGTATACATTTAAGTCCGACATGCGACCCGCAGGGCTGGGGCCAATAACATTGAAAAGAAACCATTTCAATTACTATTACAAATTACTTAATTTTCACAAAGTAATAAATTTAATTAAAATCATATTTGAATAATAATTGATTATTTTTTATTATTCTACACAAAATCTAATCTTTAAAATGTATTACTTGAAGGGCCAATTTGTTAAAGATATAAACAAACAAGTGACCCATTGGTCTTGACGCTCAGCTGACTAGGGAGACATTCACAAAAGGAATTTTATTATCTGAATGCCACATTATGTAGGTGGTATCCCCATTCAACTGTAGGACTGCAAAAGTCCTTCAAAATCAACAAGAAAAATTGTCATGATAATTTGTCCAGCTATTCCCATGAAATATAGCCTTTTTGTTTGCAGTCAGCTGAGCCAAAAGGTAACTTTTCACATTTTTGAAGGACATTCCTGGATGTCAAGACCGAAGATTCTAGGTCCAACAGTAAAAGTTGTACCCTGTCTGACTGGGCGCTTAAAATGTTTTTGGCCAGTAACAAGGTCACCATGACCTAATTTCAGGTTTCCATGGAGATTGCCCAAGACTTCCCTGTATATTACATAATAACATTCTAGGGTTAGCAGACACAATTTGTGCCCATCTGATTTTCAGGGTTTTAAAATCACGTGTTTGGCCCACAGTTCACAAAATATAGGTTACCATGACCTAATTTCAGGTTTCCATGCAGATTTACCTAGGACCTGCCTGCATGTCGTGCTAGAAGAATCTAAGCCTGGCGGATACAATTTGTGTCCCGTCGGACTGACATGTTTTCCGCCTTTAGTTCGCAAAATATAGGTCACCATGACCTTATTTCAGATTTCCAAGGAGATTTGCCTAAGACCTCCCTGGATGTGTAGTAAGAAGTTTCTAGGTGTAACGGTTACGATGTGTGCCCTGTATTGGATGAACTACTTCATCTGCAGATAGATAAAAAAAATTGCGTAAAAATTAGAAAAGGTGGCGCCACCAGTCTTCAGGAAATGATGAAACAGTCCATGATCAATATACATGGAAATAATCATTATAATCAATATATAATTTATTCAGATACTGGAGCTTTTGTATCATATTTTAATTATTAGGGGGGGGGGGTACTTTCGAGCCCAATAGCTCAAAGGATATAGGTCACAGTGACCTAATTTCAGATTTCCAAGGAGATTGTTTTATGGACCATGGGTTTTATTATGATGTTTCTAGGTCCAGCGGTTAAGATTTGTGCCCTGTTAACGGACAGACGGACGGTCACACGGACAGCTAGACGACGGACAGAGTGATCGCTATAGCTCAGATGAGTTTCAGTCAGCTGAGCTAAAAACTGCAAACCAAAACGTGCATTCCTTTGTCATGAATAATAAAGTGAATGATATCGTTACTATGAATCATATGATTGTTTTTCTTCAGGAAGTGGCAAAACAGCCGGCAGGGTGCCGGCAGTTTAGTCCACAGGCTAAACAGCCGGCAGGGAATACTAACCTTGCCCTTGAGTCTATAGCCCACTGGCTGAACTGTTGGCAAATGAATGTAACATTGTATGCTCTATTTCAGTGTGATTCTCTATACTTTTCATTATCATTTTGACAATGAGCTGACAATATAGTGCTGACTTACCAAATTAGATATTTTGATAGCCTTTTCTTAAGAAATGCTATTTGGTGTGGATATTTCTTGCATCATCTCACAACACAATAGCTAGGCTCAGCAACTTTAATTGGGTGTGGTGTAAGATTGTGTGATTATACCTTTGATCAAGTAATTAGCTGATCCTTTGGCCATTATTTTGACATAACCTGAGTTTGTTTTCCCACACTAATTATTTGTTTGCTTATAAGCACACTAGTGTATAAACTATAAACAGTCTCTGGACACACATTCACATTTCTGGTATATTTTTATGACAAAATCTATAAACTATCCTGTAAATATTACAATTTTTATCAGAAAATGTAAATAAAAGTACCCTGTAAACATCACAAATGTGTACTTTTAAGACCTACTCATTATTACTCAACATACTTATTACATATAGACCAGCAAAATAGATAATTTGGTAAGTCATTACTATATTGTCAGCTCATTGTCCAAATAATAATGATAATGGAAAGTAAAGAGTATTGGTATAACACTGAAATAGACTTAATAGTCTTAATAGAGCATACATTAATTTGCCGGCAGTTTAGCCAGTGGGGTAGACTGCTGGCAAGGTCAATTTCCCCTGCCGGCTGTTTAGCCTGTGGACTAAACTGCCGGCACAATGCCGGTTGTTTAGCCACTTCCTTTTCTTTACTTTTTACCCTTGTTTCTTATTTAGAGGCAAAACTGGATGCCATCACGCACACACAACTAGAATACTAGGTCGTTAGATAGATCGTTTAATCATCTATTGAATTATTGCTTTGGCACGGAGTACAGTATCTGAAAGCATATGCAGGCCAAGTATTGTTTAAACCAATTGTCTTTAAGTCTATACACACAATATCACATACAGAGGTATCATTCGTCACATATTTTTACTGGACAAGTGTTTTGCTTCTTGATAACGATGCCACTAATTATGACACGTTTTAATAATTATTATACTTTAATTCAAACATCTGATGATGGATTTTTTTTTCATGCTGCATTTAATTCTGCACATCTGTTAATAAACACGTATTTCCAAGTCAATATCCCTGAGTCGGGGTAAACAAACTACCCTATCTCGCGAGGGTTAAGAATCTTTATAAATATGAACCATATTTCCTCGAATATTTTATAGTTTGTTACACTAACCCTCCGCAAATGTGCATCAAAATCTGTTCATAACTTCTGAGTTAAGATGAAGCAGCCATTCCAATGACAAAAAAAAAAAAAAAAGACAAATGTTTTTATCCTGGCAAAGATGGCGCTCCGGTGGAAAATCCGGTTGCTTCAGTCTGATATGAAGCCTGCATGCTGAACATTAGGCGTGACCATGTTTTGTTCGAGTAAAATTGGCGGATGTATTCGCTTGTGTGGGAGCTTTTTATTAACGTTAAATAATTTGGGAAAATTTGTTTTTGTATCGCCGAGTTCATAAAAGATTTAGTTGATATGTAAAAATCATCCTTTCACATCCTCAGGTCCACGGTCAATTGTCAGAGAAATTTAATATACATTTATATACAGCGTGAATTAAAAACCTCATATTGATATTTCGGGTATGGGAACAAAATATTTATTACCATATAGTTTTATTAACAGAAACACATGCAGAACACATATTTAGGCGACACAGAAAACAATACACACCTAAATACCATACAGCTATTTAATGTTCATTAACCCTGTTTTACATGTTACAGGGGTGATCACGTGATGTTATCCTGTTTGGTAATATGCTTTGAAATGCAACGGGGAAAGTGGGACCGAGAAGAACCTATACTACAGAGCTTGGCCATAGGTCTGGAAATACACATCATAATTCAGATGATAATAAATGTACAAAACAGCATTTTAATATTGGCCCAGGAAAATTAACGTGACCTTTATATCTCAGGCATGTTAGTTCAGCACATTTCGGTTAATATACTTCATTGCTTATAATATGTTTTTAAATGCGAACAGCTAGTCTTTGAAAAGTGAGGTTTCTTCCTTTACATCCAGGCTAAGCCATTTTTAGTTGTCCGTAGCAAAACATAAGATGTAATACAGCGAAAACTAAAAACAGAAGATTACCACAATACCAGTGTTCCGATATCTGTCTCGAAAACACCTTGAAATGAAATATACCAATATATCGCCCAATTCTGCTTGTCAGATACAGAGGAAAGTAACCCAGTTTCATAATATGATTTTGACTACACTCTCTGCATCTATGCTTCATTCCAGACTTAAAGCATTTCTTGCTACTAGCCAGAAGCACACCCATTACAGAAAATTCTGATGCGAGCTAGCAACACGCCTGGCCCGGATCTGCGCCAAGAAAGCATCGGGGCCACCTCCGCCGGACAGGGGATCGGGTGGAGGCGGGGCCCGGGGCCCTGGTTGAGCCGGGAACCGGGGCGCGGGTGGAGCTTGATGCATGGGCGCAGGCGGAGCTGGATGCATTGGCGCAGGCGGAGCTGGAGTAGCTGACGGCGGTGGTGGTGGAGGGGGAGGCGGCGGTGGCGCTGCTGCGGGAATTCCGGTCGCTTCATTCTGATATGAAGCCTGCTGAATATTAGGCGCGGCCATATTGTTTTGTGGGAAATGGCCAGTGTTTTGGGCATAATTTCTGGAAGGCGATCCTTGCGGGGATTGGTTTTGGAACAAATGCTTCGAAGGTGGTGGGGCTGGCCGTGCTATATTCTGCTGCGGAGAGAGTTCTCGTGCCCCATAGTTTTGTTGGGCATCCATATAACTATTAACCCTATAGTTATCGCCTGTATCGTTGTAGCCATAACCATTATATTCACCATTATTATAGTCATTTTGAGTGTCGTAATTTTGTTCAGGATTACCATGCACATCTTGCCCCTGTGTGTTATAATAATTGGAATCATAGTTCCATTGTTCACCACTGTTATCTTCAGCGCCGTAGTTTTCGTATTCATTCAAGTAGTCGTAGTTTTCACCATAGTTGTCTGTGTAGTTTTGTTGGTCCTGCTGGTAGGGGTCCGTGTGCTGATAGTTGTTCTGGGCAGAGTAGGGCACGTGTCGTTCTCGTAATTCTTCATCTAAAAAAAAAACGATATGTTTAACCGTTTCAAAATTACATTTTGTGTATTCATGGATCGTTATCGTCATAACTGGATCCCCGAGAGTTTTGATTATACTTCATGGACAGTACACGGGGCTGGGGGTTGCGATTTTTAGTTTTTAATTAATCATTTATATATAATTATATATATATATATATATATATATATATATATATATATATATATATATATATATATATTTAAGTGGCGAGTGAATGGATGGCAAAGGAACGAGGATTTACTGTTTATGTTGAACAGGATATGTGACGAAAATCCATCGTTTATTAACCCGGCAATTATCAATAAGAACTTTAATGGATCCTTGACAATATTTTTGTCAATATATCTGCAGGACTGCTCGGAGTGCCAAGTGGGGCCACGTAACACCGTGTTCACTCATGGGGTCACGAATCTTGTTTTATTTTGTCGCTAGATTTTTACTCTGGTCGATAATCATTTTTTTTTCAGTTTAAATCTCTTCTTGAAACTAGGACATGGACTGTGTGATAATGAGTTATTCAATCATTAATTCGAATATGATTCCCCGAATGGTCCTGTACCTGTTACTTGTAGATGTTAAGCAAAACAGCATCAGTCTCGTCCCATTGCAAGAATAGATGATATACCTGACGTAATGATTGTAAGAATAAATATATCAAATTAAAGGACACTGAATCTATGATGAATCTTACACCTTTACGTTAAAAAAATTTAGCATTAAAAAGCAAACACTGCGCTAGTGACGAGGATAATGACTGCATGAGAAATCAAAGGAATTAAGGTGTACAAATGGAGCAGTGTTAAAGTGTTGTAATTGCATTGTGTATACCTACCTGCAAATGACTGAAAAGATCCTCCCGACCCAGAGGAGCGTGAATTTTTGACAGTGTTTGAAGGCGCCCGAAAAATACTTTTCCTTGGTATTGGTGCCGGTGAACTTTTATTCTATGAAAAGAGAAGAATTTACAAATAACGCCCCTGACCTGTAAACGGCACAGCTAATTCAATGAACCGATCCTTCTCTAGGACAATGTGAAAAAATATAAGCATTAAAAATTAGAGGCGCTTACCTCCGTAACAAAAAATTAAGTATATTTTGTAAATGTAAGAACTGAACTCTGGCACGCTTAAACACCATGTTATGCACCGTTTCCTTACAGCAGCATTTTGAAACCACCAATAAGAGATTAATATACATAGATTTCCCTTGTAAAAAAAATGGAAAACTTGTACAAGACTGCAGGTGCGGACTGCATGGTCAGGTTGATAAGCATGCGCCTTCATTTCCATAAATAATGTGATACCGTCTTACTGCATACAATTTGTATGCTAATATTATTGTGTTGTGGTACCCGATATTATCGATACATCGACATTTACAATAAAGTAATTCAAATACTGTGTATCGCAGTATTGTTATCATACATCGATATTTTTCGGTATTTTTCCAAACTTGACTTAAACTGATTTACTGGAATATAAGGAACATTTTTGTGACCAGTTTAGACATATAACAATGCTCGGAGCATTGAAAGCCTGTTTCTTTGAATATTATCAATAATAAGTAATACTTAACTAAACACCTTAAAGTACCAATATGTACTATGAAAGTCAGTGAACGTTCCCTCAGATCTAACCCATCATTCTATTATTATTATAGGATTTATGCCATATTCCGGTGTGAGCTGAACTGATTTGCATATGGAAAACAAGATGCATGGGTGTAGCTGCCGCAGGTTTCCGTCGAAAGCTAGAATAGTAACGATTTTCATTACTGATTAGATGTACTCACCTTTGGAAGTAGACTGACTGTATCTTGGTCTTTGCACGACGTCACGTCATATGTTTTACTCCTTTTTATGCGTCTGATCACACTGTTAAGCAAAACATGGCAGTTTATTTATTGCACCATTCTACAGATATGGCTTTGATCATGAGAGAATTATAAGCAGGGTCCTGAGTGAAGTCAATCGTGCCACCAGATGAGCTATATGGCAGTTTAACAATACGCAAGTAGAGGATTTCTTGATATAAATGAGAATGGAACTCTCGCATGTATATTTAAATGTTAAGCACATTGGAGCATCGTGTTATTAACTGACGCTCGTGGGGGAACCAGCTGTTACGGTTACTTTCTCTTTGCACGGTTCGGTAGTTTCAGGTGTCGGCATTTTGAAACTTATTCGTTATACGCCTGTTTAATACGATTATTGACTTGTCGGTTTTGTGATGTAATATGCTGTATTTCTCCTTCATACAGAGGTTGCATTGATCCGGGGTTAGTTTCACTGTGTTAGAGCGCCGGCTTATTTCCCAGTTAATTGAATATTGTATTTTCTTTCTCTTTATGGTCCAAATGTGTTTCGAAAGTTCTGTTTCTTTTTCGTAACGTTGATTTGTTGTGTTTATTAGAAATAGTTACAGCTAGAACCCTAATGAGCGTCAGTTATCTGATGATCGCCGTGGTGCCGATACCGGCAACGGCGTTAAAGTCGGAGCAATAAAATGGTGCTCCAACGTGCTTAAGATACCCAGTCATCAACATTCAATCGAAAACAAATAAAAAAAAGCTTCTTATGCAGCGGTTACACAATGCAGTCGTCCAAGCATCTTTTCATGTAACCGCTGCTTTGTATGGCAAGATTTTCTGGGTAAGAACACCAGGGTGCGCACAGAGCAAGGAATTGTAATCGGACCAATGAGAGCGTGATATTGCATTGTGCATCCAACTCTAATTTTAAACATGCGACACCCGCGGCTCTCGCTGACCTGATTACACCAGGAAACCCGCTGTCGTTGGTCTAATTCTTGGCCCTGTGCCAGAAACGAGAAATTTTATTGTAAAACTATATATTGCGAAAATGGGGATAGGCGTTTTTCAAAATGGTATGATTCAAAGCAAGGGCCTGTGTGTTTGGGTCCCCCCCCCCCCCCGGACACAGCCAAAGGAAATTGCGCTCCTAATTAGAACCAAGAAGCGGCAATGTTTAACACATTAATGCACATCATTGTTGATGCACAGCTTGGAATATTTCTTTCGCTTAAGGTACATAACAATACTTAAAGAAGGCTCACTGCAGCTACGGTTTTTGTGGTTGACGTAGTAACAAGTTATGATTTATAACTAGTTATGACTGATGACGTCATACACTTACAGTCGAGTGACAACCCCAGCTCCAACTAGCAACACAATAACCAGCGACACCAACATCGCCATCTGTATAGTGGGGGAGAGGTTGAGTAGGTCCAGGCCTGGAACTATAAAAAAAAGCCATTTATAAAAACAAATGTTAAAATTAAAAAGTATAATAAGAAGAATTCCGATAGATTAGTGTAATGAGAATTCTTATTTTTATTGTATCATTATAATATAGTAATGGCAGTAATGAGTTTTTCCATTTGACCGACGTTTTTACGTACCTTTACACTGTGTAGGGCTGGTGGCTCCAATAGATTCGGTGGTTTGACCAGGAGGACATGCTACACACAACGACAGGCCGTGATAAGGCTGATAATGCCCGACATGACAAGGTTCACACGGACCACGGCCAGAAGAACTTGACGTACCAGGCTGGCAGGGCACTAATGGCGGGGAAAAAACATTGTTCATTTATATAGAGGTAAAATGACCTTGGGCCTTGGTTTACATGAGTCTTGCCAGCAATATAATAACTTAAGTAACAATATATTTAAACAATAGTCTTATTTATTTAAGGAACTATAGGAATATATATATATATATATATATATATATACAAACACACACACACATATATATATATATATATATATATATATATATATATATAAGTAACATACAGTTGTATATAGTCATCATTTGTTGCAAAAACTGATGGCAGGGTGCTTAATGGATGACCAGACCATTTCCATGTTGTATAGAAAGAACTAAAGTAGGTTTTTTGCAGGCATTTCATGACATGCTTGCAGAAAAAAACCTCGTTCAGTTCTTTTTATACAACATATATATATATATATATATATATATATATGTGTGTGTGTGTGTGTTTCTGTATCAATATCAGTAAATTGTGAAACGTTTCATAACAAAATGCAATATGATGGGTTTCATGTGATGCAAGGACTTTTTGACGAGTAATATGGAATTTCAAAAGTCAAAGATCGCACACTTTCTTTACAAGTAACATTTTACTTGTTTGACACTTATTTTTTTTTCAAATTGTTGCTGAGGCTGCTTTTTTCTATGATTTTCTTTTGTTCAATCATCATGAATCTCGCGAATCCAAATTAAAAAAATTCGCCGATGGGAAGATATTTGCAAATTGCAGAGTTGTTTCATGAAATAAAACTCTTCCACATGAGATCCGTCACTCACCACACGCAGCCTCGTCCAGCATCACGTGACCACCGGGGCACGAGGTCTCAATTCTCTTCTGTGTCCGACTAGGATCGAACACTCCCGTTTTCTTACCTCCGGGTCCCTTCTTTGCCAAAGCAATAACTTCTAAATGGTCCTAAAGAAGGAATATATTAAAATGTGATAAACATAACCATTTAGGCTCAACGGGAATATAATTATGGCTGGAAGCTGCCGCTTAAAAAAAGGTCCTGTCTGACGTTTGAAAAGTTGGAAACTATAAATATAGTATAAACTGAATCGTTATCGGGTCGAAGACTTGAAATAATTAATCAAAAGTCGAGAGAAAAAAGGCTGGAAAAAATATTTCGTACTGTTGGCAAGGAAATTACCAAGGTTTCTAGAGTGGCTTTCCGATTTAGTCAGATAATTTTAGTCAATCCCACAAATGGACACAGAAGTAAAATATTTAGATCAGCTCTCGACATACTGAGGGAGTTAAGCTATATTCACGTTTCCCACGAGCATGCGCAATGCGCTTAAAAGTCGTCTGCTGTGTCCGGTTCAGTGGACCAGAATTGCCGGTTTCGTTAATTTAAACCCACATTCAAAACAGACTGCGACAGAAACCTTGCCTTTAATGATAATAGTTTTCCCTTTAATAATTTGAAACATAAACCAACACCATTTCTTTTATGATATAACGGACCCTAACACTATGATCAGTCAACGACCAACAGATGCCGCTAACGTAGTGGAAAAGTAATTTTCGCTCTCACCATGTTCTCTTTCTATTGACAATGAAAAAAGGTATAGTGAAGGATAATGGTATCTACGGTAAACTGGATTAAAAGATGTAGATTCCTACTCTATAGTTCGGGCTTTTCAGATATATATATATATTAATAAAATACTTCTGGATAAAAAAATCTGAATGGTTACTTTTTCGAGTTCCGCCATGGTAGTTTTTCTGACGCAGGTCGGGTTACATTTCAGTTTTCCCGGTGCAAGGTCTGCGTCCTTCACAACTGTGATCTGAAGCTCGTGTTTCATTTGGTAAGACGCCTTAAAAGAGAAGGTGAAAAAAAATTAATATCCTATTCTTTTCGAATTGTGATTGAATAAACTTCCGGGGATGAAATATGGCAACCCCATACAGACGGCTCTATGAATAATACTACTATTGTATGGAAAGAATATATAGCCTATGGAGCGGAACCTAATCACAATCAATTAAACTCTTTTTTCTTTTTTTTTTTAAATGACGTCTGCTGCAACATTTAAGGATTTTCTTAAATAGTTGTTTTGTTAATGTATTCAAGGTCCAGGGAGTCAGTTTCTTTATGTCAGAAATCAGCAAAAATTGTATTAATATTTTTAATTATTTATTTTTGCGTTGCAAAAATAAAAGAACGATCTTGACTCCAGCTGTGCAAGTCTGTACCATGACATGAGACATTGACCATAGTAATGAGAACTAAATTGCTCATAAACAATAATTAAAATGTTAAAGGGCTGGTATATAAAAATGCCAAGGATCGCAATATACCCATGGGCTTGGCGAAACGCACACTAATTGTTGGTGAAAATCATTACGTTTTATATCCAACATAAACGATACATAATTCTCATACATTAAGTTTAACTTGTGCACGCTTCTTGAAACACTCTACCTTTGATACCACATCAAAATATACGAAACTAATCATTATCCTACCTGGTCCGGGAATGTGTGACATCTGTGGCTGACTCTGTATGAGCAGCTAGTGACTGAGCAGAGGTCATTCAATACATTTTCCGCCATTTCTTCTCCAGCGGTCTGGCTGCAGGCTTTGACATGGAAGTGAAGTACTGTGTGTAGGCGGTAATTTGGCACGGTGTAAACTATGGAAATAAAGTACACAAACAGAAATTACATAAGCATTATTATCTATATCGTCACTTTAATGCATATTGTTAGATTTAGATCTATCGTTGGGAATTTCATTTTCCACTAAAGTTATGTTATACCAGGAAATAACCCGTTCTTGCTTGGTAAGTTTCCGTAGTTCTCGATCGATTAAGCTGCAATAACTACTTCGCGAAATAATGTGGATTTTCTCAGGATCTATTGGATCATGTTGGAAATTTCTTCCTAAAACACATGACGTGGTATCTCTCTCGCTACAATTCCAGGACCAACAACGGGCAACTCCGATGAGTGGCCACATAGTAGTTGCGTGACAAAAATCTAGTGGAACCACCGTCAGTTATTATGTACATAACATACGGCGATATGCATGACTTCCTTGAACGTCATGTCTCTGAACAGATAAGGGATAGTGGATATTGCCATTGATAACTAGAGCCTAACTTGAGACTTTAGCCGATGCAGCTGCTATCTGTCGACCAGTGTCACAGTTGTTAACTAAATTTGGACTTAGTTTAATATATATAAAGCGAATATCCTTAGCCTGTGACAGGAACAGGCCGATATGACATCACTTGTATATGCATGACTATTGTAGAAGCGAAAATACAATATAAATTACAAGTAAGGTGTGTAAGTATCATGGTATAAAAATGGCGTAACAAATAACATATCTCTTAAATATGTAATACAATCAGGAAAAAAGACGCAGTACAGTCACATTTTATCTAAGATTTGAAGCCTTTATATAGTATTAACAAATATTTTGCTTGACTTTATCTGTCAAACACACATTTTAGATTTTCAATCGATTTTCTGTTATAGTCTATTACAAACACATAAAGTTTTGTGTCTTCTGATCAAGTACATATTTACTCAAAATACAGGAATTCTTTTTTATAAGTCTTTTCGTTCAAAGCGCAAAAAAGGATACTTTCGTTTTATGAAACCAGTTTTGGAAAGTTTAATAAAACTTAAAATAATAAAACATGTAGGCCTCCATACATGTATATGTTTTTAAAACGGTAACACGGATATCCATGCAAACTACATTGACTGTATTTGACACTATGCCAATTCGATTAATGTGTTAAATAACAAAAGTTAAAATGTTCATACACTATTAATACTGACCAATCACAGTGTGGTCCGTCATTTTCCGCTTTTCGATGCCTCCGTCGCCTTTCCCGATCTCGGTGCACGTGTACTGACCAGAGTCACGTGGCTCAGCGTATTGTAACGTCAGTGTGCCTGATTCAGAGACCTTGAACCGGTTGTCCATGAGTGCCTTGCCAGATGCCATCCATTCAAACCTGGGGTCCACGGGGCTGTAGCCACTGTGCTTAGTGCAGGTGACGCTACCCTTGGAGCCACGCTGGACAAATACTTGAAATGCCAAAAAAACCCCAATTATTCATTCTAGTAAGTTTAATGTAAAGTCTAGTAAATCTATGTAAAGTCTAGTAAATCGAATGTAAGTTTAATGTAAGTCTGTAATTATGGCAATTTTATGATTATTTCAAAGTGTTTAGCATAGTCGCAAATTTCTTATTTCTTAATAGTTTAACACAATTAACTACTTTTAATATTACATATAAAATGAGATGTCTTGATCTGAATTGGTTTGTTCTGAATTTAGAGCTGCATTTTACCAACAAATCAAACATTATTATGAATTTATCACTGAAATATGTTGAATAAGACGTCACTCAGTGCCTGGATAGACGTTACAGAGTAAGGCATCTCGGCACTGCATCACATCGCATGTCGTTATGAATAGTTGGACGCAGTCGCAGGTACGGTCCTCTAGCGGCCAATCATATAACTAATACATTAGTCCAGACTGGGCCAGTATTACAATTTTAATAAATCCAGCTATTATAGTAACAGTAAACTTAACAAAACAACTGACATACAGTAAGGCGGACGAAGAGGCAGACACGGGTCAAAAACATAACATGCTCCCAACTAGGCAATGTCGAATTCATAGCACAGTGAAACCTGTCGGAATGACCACCTATCATAAAATACCACCAGTCTATTAAGACCACCCTCGAATGGACCTAACGCATTCACGTTGGTTATTACGCTAAATTAAGGCCACTTTTGGCCAATCACACAGGTTCATTGATTGCACAAGTTTCACTGTTTTAGTTGTACCTTCTTTTCTTCCCGGAAGATGATGGTTTTGGGAAATCTGTGCTGTTGAACTTGTCCCAGATTGTGGTAGAAATATATTTCCTATATACAAATTAAAAACAGTAACAGGAATTTAAAACGTGAATATGAACATTTATAGGAAATTACAATGTCTATAAAATACAGTATAACTCATATTAACATTGAGGCCTCCATACTTGAAATACCAAAACCCATTAATTATTCATTCTGATATCTAATGTAAGTATGTAATTAATAGCAATTTTATGATTATTTCAAGGAGTTCATCTTAGTCGCAAATTTCTTATATTTGAAAAGTTTAACACTATCAAATACATATAAAATGTTACAATATTATATATAAAATGAGATGTGTTGACCTTTATTGGTTTGTTCTGAATTTAGAGCTGCATTTTTCCAACAAATCAAACATTATTAATTATTTATCACTTAAATATGTTGAATATGAGGTTACTCAGTGCCTTGATAGACGTTACTGAGTCAGGCACCTCGACATTGCTTCACATCGCATGTCGTTATGAATAGTTGGACGCAGTCGCAGGTGCTGTCCTCTAGAGGCCAATCATATAACTAATACATTAGTCCAGACTGGGCCAGTATTACAATTTGAATAAAATCTAGCTATTATAGTAACAGTAAACTTAACAAAACAACTGACATACAGTAAAGCGGACGAAGAGGCAGACACAGGTAAAAAACATAACAAGCTTCCAACCTCGCGATGTCGAATTCATAGCACAGTGAAACCTGTCGGAAAGACCACCTATCTATTAAGACCATCCTTGAATGCACGGAACGCATTCACATTGATTATAACTCTAAATTTAGGCCACTTTTGGCCAATCACACAGGTTCACTGATTACACAAGTTTCACTGTTTCAGTAGTACCTTCATTTCTTCCCGGAAGATGATCGTTTTGAGAAATCTGTGCTGTTGAATTTGTCCCAGTTTGTGGCAGTGATATATTTCCTACATTCAAAATAAAAAGAGTAACAGGATTAGAAAATGTGAATATGAACATTTATAGGAAATTACAGTGTCTATTATATACAGTATGACTCAAATTAACATTGATACCTCCGTTGCTCATTAATGCCATCTAGTGGACATGCACCAAACGATTCTTTACTTTCATAGTTATGCTGATTAAAAACGAATATTTGAAACACTGTGTTCGACGAGACAATATTTTACTAAAAGAACGGGCGTACTTCACCAATATTTCATTAAAAGCTTCAGAATTTCCTAGTGAAAACATCAGTTCAACAGGTTCGTTAATTAAATGAACAGTCACTTTCTATGAAAGAATAATTTGAAATATTCTGTTTGAGTAAATATCTAAACACACGTAATATATGTGTGTGTGTATATATATATATATATATATATATATATATATATATATATATATATATATTAAGAAAGTATTTATTATAAATAAAGGCCGGGAGTACTGGACACCTTGTATATAGCCTAGTGTACACTGGTCAGCAAGCTGTGGTGATTATAATTCTGAAATGGCAGCTTAAATGACCACAGCTGATTTGGCTTGACAATGAGATATGTATCGACCACAGTTGATTTGGCTTGACTGTGCGATTTTATTTGTTTAAACTTACCTCCAGAGGCTGACATTCTCGTAATGACTTGCAACAGGAACAGGAGTGCCAGCAGCAAACGTGGTCCTATGAAAGCAAAACAAAACAGGTTACAGAAAGAATATACTTAAAAGTCAGCCGGGATAGGGTATTAGAACGATACAATTTTACAAAGTAATATGAAAAATGCCCTCCATTGCACGCGAATAGCCTTCATTTCTAAAAAAGTTTCTAGACCTTGGCAGGGGGATGCCCACTCTTATAATTATAAAGTATACCTCATCTCGGCCTTAGTGCTTTACGCCTCGCTATATAGTCCCTCACCCCCTTCCGAAATCTGGTATCCGTCCTTTGTCCTCAGTAAAATGCCGACAGCTCACCGTGTCTATTGGCACATGATTTATATAAAAAAAATGTTTAAAAAAAGAATCGCGAACTGTCACTAAATGTGTTCATATGAATCTTCAAGGATTAGAAACTATAGATATTGACGATATTATCGAGGCTTTCACAACATATCGGTAAAAGTAAGATTTATATATTATTCTACTCAAGTTCATCAGTTAAATGTATTTTAAATATTTTGGGTGCATCCATTATCAAGACAACTATAATCCCATTTATGCATGAATCTGTCAATAATGTATCAACACAGACCTGAAAATCTATCCTGTACTGGTCGCATATTTCATCCACTGCATGGCGATAAAGTAGGTTTTTCACTCGGATATGACGACAAAGCAAATACAGTCGTCATGTGAACCACATTGCCAACCGCACGAGTTATGACGTCATCAATGCACAGGCACGTGTTGCCGGGGTAACGTACCTCCCGGCTAACGATGTCAACCTGGTGCGAAAGGAACTATTTCTAGTACCGTGACCATATAACTTGTTGGGCCCGTCATATTCATATCGCTCGACAATTTTAACAACCACAGTGCATATAGCTCATGCTTATAATAAAAAAAAGTACATATTTTTTTAGAGGAAAGAACGCTTGCTTTCGAATGGTACTGTTTTGCGTTACACTCAGCATATCTACACCTGTATCATAGATGGCGGCATTAGTCTGACTTTACTGACCACTATTTTTTACTGCCTTGTACGGTACCTTGGCGCCAAGTAAGGGGAGGGGTGCGGGCCAGCACAGGGCGGCCGGGCAGGTGGGGGGGGGGGGGGGTTGAAGGGGATTTTTTTTCATAAATTAATAGAAACGAATATCTATAATAAGTTATCTAAATATCATTGAGCGAGATAATCCGACGCTAATATTTCATGTGAAACTACATGAACATGTGTTTGTATATATACAATTATACATAGGCTATCTGCAAAGAGAATTCTTCATTAGTCCCAATAGACTCCTAAGGGTCTTGAATATATATATATATATATATATATATATATATATATATATATATATATATTTAAATTAAGTTAAAAGGAACACAGGATTTTATTCATTAAAATTATCATTTTATATTTTTCCATTGTCGTGTTTCATTATAATGTTATGATAATAATGCTAATTATAATAATAATCCATAAAAATATGAAAGTTTACACAATATTACAGGTATTCACTGGATTATGCACACCGCAGCACCAAGAAAGATAATTTTCCTTGAGATCTGAATTACGGAAATATCCGGCTTTCCTTTACAAGGCTGATTAAACATGAAACTGAGCTCACAATATTCCCTGAATCTGCAGTATTATGTGTCCACTAATAAAAGGGGTGTAGTCTAATATAATGATATTCACGTTTTTGTATGTTGACATATCAAAATGAAAAATTATCGTATATTAAGTGAAAGTGTGTGGTTTGTAAAAAAAGTGATATATAATATTTGAAATATACTCAAATATCATCGGTAATTAAGAATAAACCAAAACTACCAAATCACAGGATAGTGCAAGATAATCAATATGATAAAAGTACAAGTTCCATCGTTTTGGCTGGGGGGGGGGGGGGGGGGCTGGCCAAGACAAAACAACTGGCAATGGCATACTTGCTGGAAGGGACAAGGATTGTACTTTTAAACTTATTATAAGATGGTTTATATTTTAACTGAATAATGATAATCACACTTATGAGCAATTGTATTGAAACACACTAATACTTTTCATAAATGATAAGGAACTTGTCTTATTGCCAAATTACTTAATTAAAGGGGCCCAATCACCATGTTGCATTATCACCTGCCAAAATATTGCCTTGAAATCGTTTGGTTATTCCTGTAAACGAATGTTTAAAACAGTTGACCGGGCGCAATCACAGGTGTCAACATAAACAGCGCGTGGGACTCGGTGCATCGCTGATCCTAAACACCTGCCAAGCATGAGATGCCCTGACTGACTTGGCCCAAAAAAATACAATACTTGTTCCCGCTGGCTGAAACATCGCGTACTGTGGCTCACAATCGGACCTCCGGTCACGCGGCCTTTTTATTGTAAACAAACACAGATGGTTTGAGTTTACAAATACACAGAACCATAACATGGTATTAGACAGCCATTTGCAAGGTGCTGGAACTGTGTGCTGGGATGTTTTTGCTGGGAAACTTTTTTATAGAGCAAAACTGAACTGATAGTGTGAAAGAACAGGTATAATAGTGCGCCTGATTATGTCCCTTTAACAAGGGACCTGAGGGTCACGGCGCTCAGCTGAAATTGATTTGGAGAATATTTTTATAACCTTTAGACCAAATCCCAATCCAGAATCTGACCGTTCCAAACCCTGCTCAGGATCTGGTCCAGCCAAAATCCTGATTCAGACTGTAATTTGACATAAAACTGACTAACGTCTTCTACCCTGTGACCTTGACCTTTGACCTAATGACAAAAAAAGTTTCTTACTTAATTGGTGGGCCTTATATAAATCAAGTTCGAAACCAATATGTTAGTTCTTAATCTGGAGTTTTCATTCTGAAAAAAATATTTGGACAGACGGCCACTGTGACCTTGACCTTGTGACCCCAAAATTAGACTGGCCCGGTTAATATAAATGGCTCTGTGTCGCACTGTCGATACTGCTACCACGCGGCAACTTACATAACTGACTACTCTCTGACCCTCTTATTTCATCGACTGGTAAACTCGGGCCGTTCCGGACAGTCATGCCACACATCACCGCCTCGCTGAACTAAGGTCATTCCTAGTAACGTAAGGAGTAATTATAGTGGTCTTTCCCACAATCTTTTTTTTCAAAAATAACATGGTTAATTCAGTAACCGCCTATTGTCGGCTTCCAGCTTTTTATATATATTCCCATTTAACCAGTCTTAATATGTTTAGGTCCTCAGCTATTTGAGTACGGCAAGATCTTTAACACTATATATAACCCTCAGCTTTAGTGAGTCAAGGTTGACCTTTGACCTCATGACCCCAAAATCAATAGGGTTCTTGCGTTCAGGGTGGGCCATAGGTAAGTCAAGTTTGAAATCCATAGGCAATCTAAACTGGAATAATCATCAGGAAACAAATATGAAGGACATACAGAAAAACAAGCAGAAGGACAGACGAACAGACAGGGTGATTACCATAGGGCATCCGCTTACTCAAGTGGGGCCCTAATTACACACAAAGCTTCAGGACACTCGATGAAACCAGTTGCAAATCTTATATTATCAAACAAAGCCAATCACTATATTTGATATTCTGCTGAGGCAGGAAAATAATGATTGTGTTTGCATAAGATCCTCATTCTTTTTATTACATCAATGTTTTTTTTTAAGTTTAAAATTTTATACATTAGGAAATTTCATAAGTATCTGAATAAATAAGGTGATTCCAATTATAAATTGCATAACCATTTTCCCTAATTTGGTCAGATAACAACACATTTTGCATACACATTTATTATTTTTGTTTTACCACAAAAATATTTTTTTATAAATTTGCAAAACGAACAAAAATAAAATATAACTTGTTTCAGAATTTACAGTTTTAAATTGCACCTTTAAAATATTTATCCATAATTTGGCTTAAATATTGTAAAATTATGCTTCCTGATGGGTTTAATTATATTTTAATTTATTAAAATTATTCAGATGGACTTAGAACGGTTTTGAACAATGGATTGCAAACAGATTTACAATTAAGTAATGTACACGTGTGACCCCTGCACCCGTGTGTTGCATTAATAATAGGGTATATACAGAGAGAGCTGCACTGAATGATCTCCAGTGATAGAAGTGGGCTGCTTGACAATACAAGCAAATACAATAAGAGCCTCATAAATATTCAATAATTAGCCTAATTTTAGAGGTTTTACTTTCAAATTTCAGATTTTACCAGAATGAATCCTTATGTGTACATGATGTGAAAATTAGTACAGTACTTTTTTTCCTGACATGCTTAAATTTGGGCCAAATTTATGGTACTGATTTTATAATTATGCTAATAATTTAAAAAATGTACAAATTATGATCTGATTCCTGTTATATAATTGAACCTTGATTAAATGAAGTTATATCCTTGGGAAAAATATCTCTAGCTTCAGCAATTATCTTGTTAGGTGAGTAAACATATTATCTGATTTTTAACAAAGTGCTATATTTTTTAACCCATAACTTCAGAACTTTATGGAATATTGACATGATTTAAGGCATATGCATATGAAATATAAGCAGGAATGGTTATATCAAAAATGAATCCAGTATCTCCAGTGGTTTTCATAGTGGTCAGTTTTGAAAAGTAACAATAGGTTTTTACTGGGAAACGGATGTTTGCTTAATTTCTCAAAGGAATGAAGTCTCAGTGACCCAGTTTTTGGTATGGTAAAAGAACTTGGGGACATCTAACTGTATGCCGAAATTTGGATTCGTAGGTCTAACAGTTTCAAAAAGTGCCTTGTTAACAGAAGGCAAGACAGACAAAGGACCACAATTATAGCTCAGATGACTTACAGTCAGCTGAGCTAAAAATTATAATATCTAAACTCAACTCAGCATGAAGGGAAAGGAAACAAAAACAAGAATTACAACTAGTTAAGGCAATAACGCCAACGGGAGAGCCATGAATGATACAACTCGCACACAACAGTCAGATACACACATCATTTTTTTTATGGAGCCTCGACCATACGACTCTCTATGAAGCAATTTGTATAAGAAAATCATTAAAGGTTTCCTTCTATTAACAAATTAGATTTCTTTTAATTGAATACCATACTATAAAAAAAAGTTGAGCCTACCACAGTTTGGATTTCTGTTTTCTAAATTTTTGAAATAATGGCCTTTTTTATTTAAAACTTTTCTCCACCCTGCTGGCAGGGTTGTATGGACAACTACTGGATCAGAAGGGCTGTTTAATTTATGAGAATATTCAAACATATTCAAATTCAAGTGTCCACAGTGCTGCTTTCTGTCAATTTAACTTGCAAGTGTTCAGTTACAGGCTGTGGCTGTACCTGAAACTTCATTTGCCCAAGCATTATTGGTGTATTATTGAATTACATGAAAACACCTGGGTTGATGCATGCACACACTCACATAACAAAGGTTACATAAATATGCAACCTCCTTGAATAAATATATTTTCTGCAGAAATTCACAACAGATCAGTCATATACCCCGTTTAATACATACATTACATACAAACTTTGTTGGTTCTACGATTTATATCTGTCAATATAATGTAACAAAAAGTTTATATTTGTATTAAAGTGCATCACCGGAAAAGTGATCACTATTCCACTTACCAGAAATCTAGCTCAAAGAAATGACAAATATAACCATAACAAACGTTTTATTATTTCTGCCCTACCAGATAAGTTTCTGAAATTTGTAACGAACATTACTTGTTTTAAGCTTTGGGTTGAGCCTAATGGAATAAATATAGGCTATATTAGCTGCTGCTCATAATATTCAACATCATATCACAAGACGAAAAACTAAGATGGCAAAGATTCTTGATTAAGTCTTTTTAACAAATGTTATGGTTCAGGCTATCTGTCTCATAAAATTTTCATTTATTTTTTCAATAACTGCATATAGGATATCAAGGAAAAGAGGAAATATTTAACCAGTGCTTTCAGAAAAATAATGTCCCATACACTGGAGCAATCCACCCAACTTCAGGGCAGCTCATATAATCTGCATCTCATTTGCATAAAGTTTTTCCTTATAAATCATGATTTTCCAAATGTGCTTTAGTGGGACTGATGTTGAAATGACTCATACTGAAGTCAGCAAGTCTGTATCAAGAACTTGAACTCTCCAAAAATATATTAATGGAATTTAGTCTTTTCTCAGGCAGTGATGTAGCTGTCCTTATTTCAGCAATGACCATTTGATCTGTTCCTTCGCAGACTGCAGAACCTGAAACAAAGAAGAGGAACTTTAACATACCATTCTGACAGGAAAATGCGAGAGAGCCTTAAGAATGTAGCTGATTAATGATAAATAAAGCCAGTGGCAGGTACGTGTGTCGCAAATGAGAGGACATTTCAATGTACCTGCATCCAAAAAAGTATTTTAAAAAAATATGTTGAGTGATTAAAATATTAATACAGCACACAGGAAAACATTAAATGAAACAGTGCCATCCTTTCCAAAATGTATTTTAGGTTAAAAATTATAATGTCCATATAATGGGTGACTGATATGCAATATGTGATTATCTGCCATGAACATGGATGAAGCAAATCTATATGTCCATATGACATTTACGAATATAACAATGGTCATTTAATTGCATAAATGCCATGACTGAATGAATATTTGTCAACAAAAGAACAGCCTAAGCAATAAAGCTGTAAATGGTGTTTAAAATAAAAGGGTACAATTTGGGTACAATTAAATAATAATATGTAGTAATAATTCACTGAAGGACATATAGAGAATAAAAAGTATTATTATTCCAGTTTATAACTGCAGGTATTAAACTCATTCTCTGCATTTATTTTTCCTACAAAGGTTCTGCAAAATTCATGAACTGCATGCTACCAAAAATATCCCTATTTCTAGTGGGCCAGTAATTATACACGGGTGTAATGTAAATATGTCTTATCTATATCATCAGATGCCCATGTATCAAAGTGTTGATGTTACCCGGTTACCAGCCGAGAGTGAACTCCAGCACTTTAAACACATTTTCCCAGTGCAAGATAAGCCAAGTAGATTGAATACCCATTAGTCAGGAATCAGTTGAACAAAATCAGATGGGCCAATTGTTTGAAATTAAATACTGAAAGGAAATCTTAGAATCTGAACTATAATACTCTCACATGTACCTTTAATGTAAATGCTGTGTCATGACCTAAATGTCCCATTACTGTAGAGTCCCTAATAAAAGTCGCATCCCTATCAGAAATTGCACCCTGATGCAAGGGTGTTCCAGGGAGATAGCCACACAAAAATTGTTTCCTAAAAGAACATAACCATATCATGGTTATTTTATTTTACCTAGTTTACAGTAACATTACTGCAATGATGATTTTCCTGTAAATCTGTAAAGTCTGCTGGTAAAATGGTTCACAATCATCACTCATATTACCAGTGATGATACTGAAGCAAAATTTTACCAATATTACCAGTATAAGTGCAATACCATATGTGGCCCATTAGTTTGCATTTAAAATGCATTTTTATCAGAAATAAAATAACATGAAACAAATGAACAGGATAAAATGAAATATAGCTTTTCATTTGCCTATACCTATAGACTGTATACCAGTAAGCCGAGGAGACTATTAATATCTATACATCAAAATTTTTTTATTTAAAGTCTACCAAAACTAGTCGTATAACACACATGAGCTGATGAATCATATTCAAGTCTCTGGAAGCAGTTATAAAACTTAATACAACACTGTCATTTGAAGAAATAAGTTGAGCCTGTGAGTTCATTAACAATATGTAAATAGGCTTAAATCAAAATATTCAGAGAAATATAAAATTACAAAAGCATACAAACAAGTAAAAATACAAATCCTATATTTTATCAGTTTCTTCTCATTTTGTTTCATTCTACCTGAAACAAACCAAACCTCAATCTACACCTCCTATTTCTAATGTGCCTAAATTCATTGTTGTCATCCTAATGCAGTTACTTCTGGGTCAGTTAAAGGATGGTGCAGCAAGTGTGACAGAAGTGAATTTTGGGTACGCTGGTCATTCTTCAGTATAGACAGGCTGTTCTACAAAGTGAATGATAACAACAACATTTCTGCAAATTTCCCATCACAGGTCACTAAACCATAATGCAAAGCTTCTCCTGTAAATCAGCAGATTTGCAAGGTCAAGGTCACAAAATGACAATGCTGAGGTATCTCCTGTAAGCAAGGTCACAAGGAAACTGTTCAAAGGCCTCTTCTGCAAATATTCAAGACTACAGGTCAGGGACTAGTTACTTTCTCTTGAAAGGTTGTACAAATAGTCACAGAAATATCTGTTAAAACCTCTCATGCATGTAATGGAAAAGGCATGCAGATGCAAATGTCATGGAATGAAAGTACATGTAATTTTAGGTATGCCTGTCTTTGAGTTTTCAAGTCACCTACAGGAAAACAGGCCATAGGTCACACAGGGGGAAATGTTAAGGGTCAAAAACAGTTCTATTCAATGCCCTTAGTTTTCTCGGAAATTCTTCTTCATCTACCGAAACAATCAGTCATCACAAACACAAGTGTTCTAATGGATCAGACAAACCAGACAATGCAGGTTAAAACATTGGCTGCAAACAGGTAAATGCAAGTTATATGCCTTGAGTTTTTTTAATGTAACCAAATCCAAGAAGGTTGAAAAGAAAACTGATAAATTTGTGGCAAGCTTTATTAATAAGCAAGAACTATAAACTAGTCCCTTGATGTCACTTAATTTAGATAAACAAACATGAACTTTATTTTACATGGATCAAACCAACAGTTAAAACTTATGTAACAAAACTTATGTAACAAGACACTTTCCTCAGATGGTGGTGTTCTTTACTCTCTAGAGGTGGAGGAAACATTAGGCCCCAGAGAAAGCCACTGTCCTCAGATAAGTCATTACAACATACTTGCACAGCTATGTCAGGAACTGAACCAAGGTCAAGAGAAGGTAGAGCTAAGTTGGTAATCGCTCAACTGGAATTCTATTAAAGTGCCAGCATAAATCCATGATCCTAATATTATGTTCAGTGTCCATGGTTCTTGACAAAATACTTTAGAAAGTGAAAGAAACTGAACATATCAAGTCTGTACAAAATTTTTTCCTGAGTATTTGTTATGATCCAAGAATACCATAGGGTTGATCTGGACCTTTTGATGGATTTAATGCAAACAGGAAGGTAGAACGCAGCACCACAAACCAGGATAATAACAGCATCATGGAAACAGCACCAAAAAACACTGAGAACCTTCTGTATGTGCATGCTACAAAAGCATTTTCAGTGTAGTTTAACTAAATTCCACAGTACATCGCAGGGGCGGTGGTGTAATGGTTAGGTGCTACGCTCATGATCGAGAGGTCATGAGTTTGAATCCCGGTCAGACATTCCACTGTGCCAAGACCCTTGGGCAAGGTCCCAATGGCAAGTGTGCCTCTGTCAACCCAGCAGTAGATATTGGTAACAGTAAATACTGGAAAGGTAACCTGCAATGGACTAGCGTCCCATCCAGGAGGAGTTTTAACTCCAAATTCCATCGTGCTACAGAAACCAGGACAAGCTCTGGCCTAATGTCCCAGTACGCTCAGAAGTAAAAGCCCAACAGACTTTACCTTTACCTCAGTATATCATTGCTTTGTGCAGAATGTTTTTAACACAAAAGGTTTTCTTTATCAATGTATATGTAAGAAACGTAAAGGGAGTTGATTAAAAATGCCTGTGATTTATTTATTTATTTTTTGGGGGTGTGGGAGGTTGAAGTAATTTGCCCTTGTATGAATCTCTTAAAGTCTATATGACATATTTTTCTCAGACCTATAATGAGTTTATGTAAACTGGTCTAGTCACGGGCATGGAATTCTGATCTTAAAAGGTCAAAGGTCATGGTGGTCTAAACAAATAGAGAGATCAGCATGTGGTGACCTCTAGGGAGAAATGTAAAAACAACTGACCTAAAGAATAAAAAAAAATATCTTTTTAACCTTCTTGTTTCTACCCATGGAACCATGCACAGCCAAGCAATAAACGAGACTCGTTAATTAAGCAGTCAGTGTTCCTTGGCCCCAGCCTATACAAGTGCTTTTGACTGACAAACAATTATTATAAAAACATATCCAACACCACTTGGGGGTCAAACATCTCTGTATTATTTACATACCTCAGTGGCACTAAGCTATAGAAAGAAAAAAAAGTCATTATCAACTATAAGGTTTTTTTTTTTTACATTTCAATTAGTGCTATTTTCAGAGTTGCTAGGCAACATATTATACATACGTTATACATATAATTTCAATTAATTATAATAAACAGGTATGGAATCATACATATAACCTTGTTTTCTAATATGTGGGTGTCATCATACTTTAATTATGACAATGTACCACATGACTGAAAATATGTGTATGAAGGTTCATGCCAAATTAGTATTCAGAATGAATTTCATTCACATTTATTAAATGTTAATCTTTTAAAAATAAACATATATACAATTGTGTAAAATTTCTCTTTAAAATGCAATGATGGCTTAAAATCAAATGGTGAGTGTAACTTGCATGACTAGCAAATGTGAAGTTTAAAGATTTTTAATTAATTTAGTGTACTTGCAATAATATGTTAGCACCAAAAATCCCCATGAAGCTTAAATCACATTTACATGTAATTATATGTAGCTAAATAATTTGTAGTTTTGATTATTTTGAAATTAGTACTTGATTATCAGAATCAAATCTCATGTATAAATCATTGTCAGTTATACCATCATGTACATTCATTTTCCACATTTAATATACCCTTTAACCTTATCTTTTTCCTAATGGCATTTCACTGCCATACGCCAACCCAGGTGTTCAATAGGCCAGCACCTAAGATACAAATCAAAGGTCCACACCAATTACATCTAAACACCTGCTAACTGTGGTAAAAATAACAAAGTGGAATTCTCATGAATCATTCATAATGTAAGCTCACCGCCTATACTACGCCACTCTTGGTTTATGCAACAAAATTCTGCATTTAATACTGCATCATGATGAGGAACCCTGCTTACTGCATATTTCTAAAACAAGTGGCCCAAGGGTCATGATGCTCAGCTGATCTGATATATGCAGGTAATGCATTGATATATCTGAATACTCATGAAATCTTACTAATACTAGAGTAATATTACATGTAATCAAATTAAACAAGCATAATTGACATTTCTGCAGAACCAGTTGCCCCAATCATGTTCAAACTTTATACTCTGACAAATTAAATGTGTGGCCTATGATTTCAGTGTAATGATCTGATGTAATGTATTTGTTTAACACCAATGAACACTGGAAAAATGACTTCCAAAGTGTTCAGAATCATGTTATTTTGTCAATTTTTTGCAAGATATAGTTTACTATTATTACTAATATTTATATTAATATTACTGATTTTTTGGTTTCTAAGAAAATTTCCACTTTAATCTTTTGTAGGTTGTTTCTAAATCCAGGTGTTACAAGTGTGATATCATGTTCTTTCACATAGTATGTACATAAAATTTAGGTCAAAGAGACCTTATTTTGGGTGTCCAAGGAGATTTTACCTGGACCTCCAGGATGCTGAGTAAGAAAATTCTGGAGCCAATTATTACAATTTTTTGCAGTGTCTGACTTTCAGGGTGATCATAATCATGTTGTTTGCCCATATTTAACAGAATACAGGTCCCAGTGCCCTTTTTATAGGTTTCCATGGGGAACCTCCCAGAATGTTGAGAAAATTCTGGAGCAAACAGTTATGATTTGTGCTGTAACAGTATGTACAGTGTCTGACTTTCAGGGTGCTTAAAATCATGTTTTGCCCCATGATTCACAGAATATAGGTCACCATGATGTAATTTCAGTTTCCAAAGGAGATTTCCCTAATTTCTCAGTCCAACGGTTAAGAGTTATGTTCTGGCCTGCAGCTCACATAATGTAGGTCACAAGGACCTATTTTCAGGTTTCAAAGGAGATCTGCCCAGAGTCTCCCTGGATGTAAAGTTAGAAGTTTCCATGTTTAACAGTAACCATTTGTGCCCTGTATGACATGCCTTGATGGATGAAGGACAAAAGGTGATCGCTATAGCTGAGATGAGGTTAACTCATGTTAGCTGAAAAAATAATCAGATTTTAAATGAACATTATCTCCCATGGGCCAACATTTGAGGAAATAAGCAAAGCGAGGTCTTATTTTATCACCAAACCCTGTAATATATTCCTAGTCAATCATAAATGACTAAACTGAGTAAATTTTTATTCCAGCTACAAGGAAAGGCAGATTCTCCACCCTTATTTAGGTTGTATGAATTCTAACAACCTAAGAATAAAGCTGTAATAGAATGGTTTCTGCAGTCAGCCAGCACTCATGATGGTTGTTTTAGGTTGCATGTTAAGTTACTGATTAAACTGAAGAAAAAAAGAACATTTTAAACTACCATCAGTTATGAACCATACATTTATCAATATGCATTTACATTAATACTTTATCATTTTTTAATCACTGTTGTTTAATTTTTCTCATCTTTGAAGTATTTATCATATATGACTTCAAAATGATACCCAGGTACCCCCCCCCCCCCCCACCCAAACCCGCACCCCAGCTGCTCATTCAATATACTTTTAAAGATTAAATGAAATACTGAAAGTAAATATTCTCTTACCATGCATTCTTAACTGAATGCTCATTTAGTTCTGCAAGACCAAGCTATGTAAGATTTAATTTGTTGATGTCTTTAGGCTTTTTCCTACACACTGGATGACTCCTCAAGCAGTGCCCATCTGCCCTCATGGTGCAAAATGAGAGCCAAAACAATATGCTTGCCACCAGGATTTATGAATCATGCAAGGAACAAGTCCATGGGTATTTTTTGCATGAGCCAGGGAACAAGTCAACAAGCATTCAGCAAATAAAAGTTGACAAGTCCATCAAAACCGTAACCAGTTCTAGGCCCCAAACCGTGGATACCTTACCTGAAGTCGATTAGACAGCTGATGAAAGATTGATTAATGGTTATAATCCTTGTGAATATGTTTATATTAACCCTCATAAATATGTATTCATTATTGATTCAATTCCTGCAAACTGATGATAATAAAATAGCTCAAAGAGAGACCCATATATTATTTTATGTATGTAAAGAACTAAACACTTTTGTTTTTATGCTTGTTATAACAGTAATTGCATAAGTTCAAGATTGGTTTTATGCACTATTTCTTCAATTTATATCAAATTCAACTTTTCATCCTACTTGGTAATAATCTATTTTTTTTCAAGACGATACACGTTAATGTGACCTGGGAACATATATTGCCAATTAAAACCATACTGGTTTACATTAATTACCATGTCGGTGATTGTACCATGATATGAATGCATTGTTTATTTTATTTTAGTTATCCTGTATGCTTTTATGGATATTAATATTAGACTGCCTTCAATCATTTCATTAATTTCATATGCAATTTTATTAATTTCATATGCAAATATTTTAATTTCATATACAATTTTTAACTGAGTCAGCACTACTGAGCATGTGTACTTATTATGGATATTGGTGTGTTATAGATATAGTGGTATATAAATAAAATAAATACATAAACATGGTTAAAAAGCAATCAGCAAGCACTGGAATGTTCACCCATCACTGTTAAAATAGCACCTGTATTGAAAATTAAAGCTTGTTGTGATGAATGCATGAAGATCCTGTTGACACAGGACCTCAACCACATTTATAAGGATGAAAATTAAAAATGGAAACCGGCTTCTGTGGCTCAGGGGTAGAGTTTTGGACTCAAAAGAGGATTGTTTGTTCTAATCTCAGCCGAGGCGTCCCCCATTTAGGGTAAGCGCTCTGCAGGCTTAATGGGAAGGCTGTGCACAATGGCTGTGTTTTTAATCACAAACCAGTGCGCCTTTCAGGGTTCCTCAGTGGTATGACCCAATGAGCATGATTACACACCTAGGTCCTGCAGGTGCAATAGTAACCGGGCCTGGTTAATCCAGGATATAAAATGAGAGGATGTGTGTGATACTGCCCTGTCACAGAGTCCGAAACCAAAACAAAATTCTGCAGATGTACATTTATTTAATTAAGCAAGCATTAAAAAAACTGAGGCAGTTACCTCCAAATAAAAAAAAAGATGAAAATGAACATAGCATCCAACATGGGAATGCAAATCCTGGCAGAAGAATGTGCTCAAAGATGGCACCTTGGTTGGTTGAAATTCAGAGGGGCATATTCAGATATCTGACGCCTAATAACTGCAGATAACCCACTGAACCTTTTATTAAAAAAAAAAGGCCAGAAAACGCTGCACCCACAACATGCAGGCTGTTCATTTGTGTGCTATGTGTTTATAATATTTTGGGGCCCACCAAAATAAACCCAACACATTAAACAAGGACATCTGGAGGCAAGTCCTATGAACCCAACTTTAACTTTAGCTAATTTTTAGGGAGTTTTGCAACTGGTGACCAATTAACACCCATATATATGCAACCAACCATCAAAGGTTAAATGGTTTTTCTGTTTGTCAACATTGCTGTGTTTACTAACAGCTTTTAGATAACCAAGCTCAGACATCCATCACAGAGGCGTTATATGAAGGAATTACCTAGTGTACATTAATATGCATACACAGAGTAAGCCAGAAATCATAAATTGTATATAAAAGGTAGGTGAATAGCTGGCTTTAACCTAGCTTGTTCCTCAGCACTTTTTATTTTTTTCATTTTTACTGTAAAATCCTCATAAACCACTTCTGGACAATGTGATATTGCTGCCCTTGACTATATACACAATGATCAAAAGCCATCCCCATACTGAAGGCCAGGCTGAGTTACTGACATCTCTCAGGGAAATCAGCACCTAATATGATGTAAATAGTACCTAGCAATAGTAGTATAATGTAATTTAGCACCTAGCATCATGTAATTAGCACCTGAGACAACATGATCAAAATTCGACAAATGGCTTTATGGTCACAAGTTATAAATCCTTTAGAGGTAAAAAGTTCTGCCACAACTAATGTATGGTCATCTCATGGTTATTCACTTGAAGATTTACCAAAATTTAATCACTTTTAGAGATATTTACAATCCCAACCTAATTAAAATTTTTAAATAACATCCATTAAATTATTCTACAGATATCATGCAGGCACGCACACACATGAACAGAATCCGCTAAAAGCAACAGCCCTCCACTTGTTCAGAGTTCATTATAAAAATGAGTTTATAAAACACAGTCTCCAATCATTTTTTCCATTTATTCCAATAACCTATTTCTAAACATTTCTAAACCCAAAAGTCTGGGTGATAAATAGTATAACTCTTTACTATTTTGATTGACAGAAGTCTCAATGAAAGAGAAATAGCAGGAAAAAAACTTCAGATTTGATAAGTTGAGCTTGGTCTAGTACTGTAGTCAGTACTTTGACCAATCCAAATGACCATCTGCTGAAATAATTACCAACCTCTGAAATAACATGCTACTTATAATATTCAGCCATTTTCAGGTGAAACCAATGAAATGAACATCTGGTGCCCTCTATGGATCAGTTCCTCTACTAAGTAGCCAATGTGATCAACCGCTTTGCAGCCAGTTGCACTGATCAGTTATATTGATGGGGGGAACAATACTTTACACTAAAATACCAATGGAAACTCTGAAAAGCTGCAACCATGTATGCAAAATGGCAGACACAAGAGTCTGAGTGGCTTTACGAAATGAAAAAAAAAACCTGTCAGGGTTCAATAAGGGTGCAGGAAATTGACACAAAAGTACTCAGAGGACAGCATCCTGACAAGAATCCATACACAGAGAGAGTTTGGAGGCAAGCGGACATGTTCCTGCACAGAATTGGGCAGTACTTGTATGATGCATTTCTGTAACCACAGCCGAAATTGCAAATTAGAGTAGGATACATGTATCCTGAATATGAATATCATCCCTTTTTGAGGCATCTAGGTAATGGGAGCCATTCTGATTTGATGATTTGCTTATTAATAGCAGACCTTCTTGAATATTCATCTAATTTTATTAATACACGAAGCAAGCGAGGAAAATTGAAGGGTCTATGAAATAGACTTTATTTGAAAACAGTATCTGTAATAGGCTAGTAATGTTTGTTATGGCAATCACGAATGGACCTATCATATGTTTTACATTACAATGTTTAACAAATGCTGGTTCATTTAAAACTCATGATGTGATACATGAGCAGAAATCTTTCTGAACGCTAAAATAGTAATTCTGTGAAGTTCTTGAGAAACAAAACATTTCTCTCAACTTACTGTTACCTAAAATATTTACCCAGATGAAAAATAAGAGCTTTACCTTTATTTGATGTCACTTTAAGGTCCCCTTTTTCAATTATACATGAAACTAAGCATATGAAAATACTTGACTATATTTAACTTTTATTTCATCTGATACAGCTCAATCTTTACCACTTCAGGAACATTAAAGGAGCGATCCCATACATCAGCTAACAGTGGATCTCAAAATATTTGTTTTATTCTGCCCAGGAACAACAGGACCATGTGCGAGGGGCCATTTTTTTTTGGACAGAGAGTGTTGGAAAGAGAAGAAAACACATTTAAATCCAATTTGTTTTACACACACTACTCAGTTTTTTCTCTAAATTATTGAAGCAGAAAAATATTGATTTTAGGAGCTTGGAAAATACATTTTCCTCGTGATATTGAAGGACTTTAAGAAGAGTGTATAGGCAATATGAATTAAAAATACAATGTTTCAATATATAGATAGACAGATGGATAGGTGTACAGTGAATCCTGTGTTATAAGACCACTTGTGGCACTGACAAAAAGTGGTCTCAAGGTAGCAGGACTGGTCTCCCTGCATGACCTGACTTTGTTGCTGTTTTTCCTTTGAATTGAACAATCTTATGCCTTAGGACCCCTTAAAGTATACATTTTCAGTAGGCTAAGAAGATTCTCAACATTTTGGTAAATATAAACTTTGTTTTGAAGGAGTATGTTTTAATTTATAAGGGTTTTTATTTTATTTAAATATTTAACAAAAAAACAGTTTATTTCAGCACAGCTAAAGCAGGTACAGAATATGTGTTTATATTAATGGAAAATTTAGATAAAACCCCCATGGCATTTTTGGTTTTGTGAGTTAATTTTAAAAATTTCAAATTTACAGAGTATTTACTTTTGAAACCCTTACAAATCATTTCAATTTTTACATTGTCCCAAATAAAATCCTTCCAATTAGGTTCAAGGCATAAAATAAAAAACTTTTAGTTGACATATTAACAACTACATATGTTAAAGATGGTATGTTTTGGACTAGTAATTACTGAGAAACAATGCTCTGAAGATAATGTGTTCAGGTGAAATTAGGTTTTGAGAAAATGGCAAAAAGCTACATTCGAACAGATCATTTGGTCTACAGACATAACCAAGCACAACTACATGTTAAAAATCACATCAATTTTCAACAAGATTGTAGTTCTTATCAAACAATGCCATAATATCATGGATTAGTTGACTATTTTGCTTTAAAAATGACTTAAAATGATGAAAGTTTGTCATGTCACAAGAGAGATGTGTCAAACACTATGTGCCCTGGCTGTAATAGGAGGAGCTTGGAAGACTGTCAAGGTGGACTAAGTTAGTCTGAGTACCCAAAAGCTGGGACCCGCGTGAGCAAAGGTTACAGGATATATGGGCATTCAAGGAAAACGAGGCCACAAGGATTGATATACTGAGCATGGTTTAGACCCTATTCGACGTTTTGTAAAATTGTGACATACACTATGTATAGACATCCATGCCACAGATAGACCCCGGTCTTATCTTCTAATAAGGTCTTTTTACATTAAATCAATAACTGATAACCAAATTAACATTCAACAAATAACAGCGTCCGAGAAAGTTTGGACATTCACAAGGTTTTGGCTCACAAACTGAGTCATAGGCCCATGTATTTTTTATTGTTATGTACGTAATATTAATTTGTTCCAATGTTGACAATATGAATATCAAGACATTATAGTCAGAATATCAAGTAGCTTAATTTGAACAAGGCCTACAGGCCTTATGCGAACCTGTGCAATGAGATTACACCAGGTATATTGCTTCAATGCTAGACCATTACTTTTCAAGAACATGTGTAACATGTATATGAACAATGCAAGTACTAAACACTTAGAACAAGAAACAATTAAACAAACATCACTGCTGCAATTCTGGCATGGGTGCACACAACACAAAAACTAGAATATGGGTAGTCAACAAGTGACTACTTGTATCCGCCAAAATCAGAGTGGGAAAAGTGAAGTGAGGCATAAATTGAGTGGCAAGGGGAAATAGAGTGAGGTGTGTTGCATAATAGCCTGGATGTCTGCAGCCAAAATGTGTATGTAGGTTGCGCCACCTACCACAAAATCCAGAAAGCTGTCCCAGATGTAAAAACATGCAAAATCTTAGGCAGATATGTCAAACCACTGCTGAGATATGAGTCATTTTATCCCAAGGCAGATGAACAGATGGACGCTGTGCAAAAATGGTTGCAGGTGGCACCACCAGTTTTGCATATGATAAAGAGCTATGGGAGATCTATACACATGCACAATTTTGGCCCAACTGGTCAAACGGTTCCCGAGATATGAGCTCGGATGTCTGCAGCTTAAACGTGAATGTAGAAGGCGCCACCTGTCATAAAATCAAGAAAGCTGTCCAGGATGTATACACATGCAAAATTTCAGGTGGATTATTCCAACCAATGCAGAGATATGAGTGTTTTTATCCCAAGGCAGATAAACAGATGGACGCTGTGCAAAAATGGTTGCATGTGGCGCCACCATTTTTAGTGTATGTTATAAAGCTTTCCAAGGGCTACATTTGTGCAAAATCTTTAGCCTTATCGGTCAAACGGTTCCTGAGATATGTGGGTTTATGTGTGGAAACAGACACACAAATGGACGCTGGGCAGAGAGGAAAGGTCAGAGGTCAACCAAAAATGAGGGCATAGCAGTTCACATGTTACCGATCATAATTCCGAATATTAAAAAATTCTGTTCAGAGGAGTTCTCCGGAAACCTATGCGGCGATATATACACTATAAAGCTACCCAATATGTATATACATGCCAAATTATAGGCTGATGTATCAAATTCCTCTGTAGAAATAAGCAGGTGCATACACTGCAAGTCAATGTAGGTGGCACCACCTATCTTGTAAATGAGAATACCATCAAAGACGCATAGACAGGTCAAAATATCAGTCCAATACATCAAACTTCCCCAGAGTTTGATGCACTGGGCTGACAAGGCTTAGGTGAGTAAGGCAGTTGCCCCCAAGTGACCTGTGACAAATTGCTGCCTCACTGCACTGAGTGAACTCTTGACCTGCACCTGGCTAGAGTGAGTGAACTTTTGACCTGTACCTGGCTGCACTGAGTGAACTCCTGACCTGTTGCATAACCTGACACAGCTGGCAGTCTGTAAAGCTGTAAATAGATTCAGGCTGAACTTTGGTGCCAAATATGATGCACTGAGCAGTCTGCCAAAGCTATAAATAGAATGCAGCTACTGCACTGAGTGAACTCTTGACCTATACCTGGCTGCACTTCTTCCAATCCAGGCACTGTGCCAAAACTATTTTTATTTTATAGAGCTGACATCATCTTGGCTAATGGCCAACATCAAGGCACTGGCAATCTGCCAATGGTAAACCAAGTGCTGCCATCTGAACCCAGAAGTGGTCGCTTCTTGAAATAACTTTGAAATTTATTTTCCCAATACAAAATGCTTTTCAGCTGACTTTTTATAAAAAAAAATCAGGAATATATGTAAAATTATTACGGATGCATAATGAATGCAAAAGTAAAATACAGATATATCTCATTGATGGCAAATTCTTGAATTAAGTTGAGTAGGGATACCAATAATTTATAATCCTCGTACAGTTGTCTTTATATAGCCACAGAGAGGTGAATATCCATGATTGTAACATTGCCTGGTATGATGAATAACTTAAATCATAAATCGAAATTTTTAAAAGCTTTAAAAAAACCATCTTATCAATATTTACCAAAGATAACCTGAAATCTAAATGTCTAGTGGCATGATGTAAGAGATGCTGATAAACTGGTGCCAGGCTAGATGTAACAGCATCACACAGCTAACATATATGGTAAAATGACTCAATTCAATCTCCATAATTCAGCCAAAAATCATTCATGTGGAACCATTAATGACAATTACTATAAGAATTATTGTAGGAATTATTCTTGTAAAATATTTGACAAACTGGCTTCAGTGGCATCAGTCAAAAAAACGTTTCAAAGGTTTATAACTCATATAGGACGATACAGCAAACTGGCTAAGTTTAGCTTCCCATAACTCATTGAAAAAGCACTGAACCAAAACCATTTGAACAAATTTGAATTATCAACATCTGAGGATAATTAATGTGTGAGATTTAAGAATTTGGCCCAGTGGTTTTTCAGGAGAAGATCTTTGTAGCCACTGAGCTAAAATGGGCTGTTATGACATATGACTAAATTCAGCTTCCCATAACTGAGCCAAAAGTCACTGAATAGAGACCATTTGAACAAATTTCAGAAAGCCCTACCCTAGGATCATTTCTGTTTGATATTAAACATTTTGGCCATATGGTTTCAAAAAAAAAGTTTTTTGTAGCCCTCAGTGTGAAACAGGCACTGATGACCCTGTACAAAAAAGGCCGATGCAGGTGGCCCCACCAATACCTCAATTTCAGAAATGACCTATGTGACCAACATTGGCATAAAATTTGGTGATGATAGCTACAGCCGTTTCTGAGATTTAAATTTTAATATGCTTTTTTGCACATTTAACAAAGTTCAACCTCCTGTAACTCGGCCAAAAATCCCCGAACTGGAACCATTCGAACAAACTTGAGAAAGGTTTTTCAAGGGATCATTTCTGTGAAATATTGGACAATTTGGCTGGACAGTTTTGGAGAAGAAGATTTTTAAAGCTTTTTTTAGCTTTTTCCCTATAAAATCTAAGAAAATGCAAGAAGAAAAAAATAAACAAAATCCTATATAGTTTTTTGGATGACTGAATATTTGCAAAAAATTTTGGTGGTGCTAGCTCCTGCCGTTTTTGAGATAGCTATGGTTAACATACAGACGATGCACAACAGACGACGCATGACGCCGCATCATTGCATAAGCTCACAGGTTCGCTAAAAAAATTTTTGTTTCAATAGGCCCAGGATACAGCAGAAATAACATGATGCCATGTAAAGGTTTGTGTTTCAACATACATGTCAAAAGAGAGAGGCCAATGACACTAATTGCTATATATAACACTAACAAATCATTCACAGGAACGTATGCGGTTGCACAGTAATTAGCTTGAGTTGGGTTTGCTTTACTTAGCTTATTGATTGTATGCTCAGCTGACTAGATTGGGCTTTTAAACCTCAACCATCAACTCTGGCTGCCCCGTGCATGGACTTGGACCATGCATTTATTAACCACTAGCACTTCCCTATTGGCTGACTGACCCAGGTGAGGGCTGGGGACACAGTGATTAACAGGCCTGGGTCAGGGCTGGAGTTAGTTTACAAAACCCTGTCAACACAATGTAATGTTAACTGAATCAAAATCCCTTTTCCCACAAATGACAACCAGCCACCTTAATGTGCTCTAGTGAATTAGATCTGCTTAATATCCAATATTAAATATACCTTTTATTGCAAAAACATTAATTTTTGGGAATTCAGCCAGTCCCACTACCTTAATTCACAGGTTGTCAGTTATAACCAATGTGAATGCTTTCAATTCACTTAGGTGTGGTCTTAATAGACAGGTGGTCTTATTTGACAGGTGGTCTTTCAGACAGGATCCACTGTATTTAACTTATTAATGCTGTGTATGTTGGGGAATGAACTCTTACTTGGGCTACTGTCTGTTCCCCTATGGGAATGTCATCTGATCGGACGGCCACTCTCTGCGTCACAGCGGTTGGGTCACATTCCAAAATGATGCTGAAGGAAGGTACCATTATCTATATTACCTTTGTGAATGTAACTACCATCATTATCATATTGATTTATAAATGTCAGCAGTATTTTAAGTGACATTATCAATCTTGATCATAAACTATAAAATGATATACATAATGGATTTATTAGAAAGTAACAAATGCCATTGATGAAAAACATTCAACTTTCTTAATTAAAGTTATGATATATACATGCAATTTATTTTCGAATATTTAACATAAAAAATACCTAAATTTAAATATATAAAAAAATAATTTAAGTACTCTTTAAAGGATTATTAAACTAATCCTTGTTTCTATATCTTTTCACTTTAACATTCAATCATTCGATTGTACAGCTTACCCTCCATCACATATTTCATCAACAATCAGGTATGCTCCATCCATATTGTCTAGCAGTGCACGTTTTTCTACATTTTTCCTCAAGATGTGACTGACAGCATCATATAGGCAGTTCAATACACTAACTAATATCAGCTGTAAAAAAAGAGGTCAAAAATGAAAATTGGGAAGGTATAATACCAGTACACTTTTAGAGTACACATTTATTTTGGTAAAGCTGTTTTCACAATACAACTTACAAGCATGTAAGATATGGTTTTATCAACACCAAATCAATATATGGTATTCCGTACACTTTGTGTTCATACTGCACAAGAAACATAATGTATTATTACCACATTTGAAAAGGTTTTTGATTTACATCTTGTGTTTGTAGTTATTGCACATGCCCATAATTAGTCTTCCAATTGTGTATGCCCTGTGGAAACGGTAAACATGCAGTCACACTCCACTGATGCAAATTCCATATTAATTCAGTACTAAAACTGTCTCTCCATGTGGTTTCACGGATGAGGATCAAAACAAGAATGAATATGGTTGTAGCGTAAACAGATGGATTTTTGGGATGTAAAACAGTACTCTATACCATATTTAGTGAATATGGGTGTAGTTTATACAGAGCTAACGTCTCACAGTCGCACTCACCCTCTCTACTTACTGTCTCTCTTAATCACACTCACTCTCTTTTAAAAATTTTCACACATACACTTCAGAAATGCAAACCAATGGCAAAAATGGCTTGGTTATAATGGAGTTTCAATTAAATTCCCAAATTAATTGGTTGCTTCTAGTATTCTTCAAGATAAAAAGATCTACAAGATGTATTTCTGCAAATTTTGTTAATTTTTGTAATTTCTTAATGGAAAATCCTCAACATTCCATATCAAACTTTTAAAGGACTAAAAAGAGCACAAGTAAATGTAATAAATTGTGAAAGATGACACTGCTTGATTCACTTTTTTTGTTTGAATATAAGAATCTTTGTTATACCTTGAATCATGTTTTAATTAATATTCACCTCATTTTCTGATGTGCTGCCAATGACATAAAAGAACAGGTCAACATTACTTCTATAGACACAGGTCAGACCCTCAAACATCACAATCTCAGCTGAAAAAAAAATACAGACAGTTAATCACTCAGCCATATTATCATGTTTTAAACAACTACCTGCTACTTGGCACAATACACAAGGACACAAGTGAAAATGCAATCAGTGGTTGTGAGGGGTAAATACAGGATACAAATGTGAAATGAGAGAAAAACTATTATAGGACAGAAAGATAAAATTTTGGGACTCGGGTAGGCCAGGAGGCTGCAAATGTGGGACTGAAGGTTGCAAATGTGGGACAGGGAGCTGCAATTTGGGACAGGAGGATGCAAATATGGGACAGAGGAAGCAATGTGGGACAGGAGGATGCAAATGTGGGCCAGGAAGATGCAAATGTGGGACAGGCGGATGCAAATCTGGGACAGGCTGATGCAAATGTGGGACAAGAAATGCATATATGGGACAGAAAAAAAGAGACAAATGTGGGACAGCATGCAAATCTGGGACAAGAGGATATATATTTGGTGCTGGATGATTTGAAAGCTACAATCCAACTCAAAAGTTAATGCCACAGAAGCACACAACAAAATAATATCTCAGCAGACAAAAATTTACAAAGATTTGCACAGGGATATTTTAAGTGTGACCTATATCCTGATACTGAAATGGGCCAGGATTATTTGGACCCCAAGTAGTCCATAGACCCCTGGTGTACAAAAATAGTGAAAATCAAGAGCAGATTTTAGTCTGACAAACAAGAACAGACTAAAATTAAGTTACTTAATTTAAAATATAATTTTAGATCACCTGAACATACGCCTAAAGAAATTACAAAAAAGCAATACTTACCATTAGCCCTGTGTGTCTTGTTAAATAAATTTTTCTCAAAGGTTTTCTGTTCTTTGGCTGTTGGGAAGGCATCATCATAGTACTGAAAAAAAAATGTCCATTAATTGTTTGGGATAATATGCACTGAAATATGCTGAACAAGACGCATTACATGACTGAAAGATTAAAATGACTTTTCTTGACTGTGGAACTGTTTATTTATTTGACCAATGTTTTTCATTTGCCACCCAAAGGACAGTAATTTATTCCTCTATATCTATAACCATGTACATTTGGTACACAGGGATCCACTTTCAAAAATGCATATATATCAGTATGGTTATTATATACCCAAAGAATAATATCTCAAACATGTCAGTACTCTAAATTATAAGGTGCATGATTATTAAAATAAAAAGAAACATACCAAATGTACAAAGTTAGAACTGTATGATATGAACAACGTAATTCTAACACTTTAACACAGCCATAACACTCAGTCATTTTTTCTCAATCTGTTGATTTCTCATGTTAAACCCACCTTGGAAATAATCCTGTTCCCATCATTGTCAAGAATCAAGATGGCCTTGACTGTGTAGAGAGATGGTTCCTGTGGAATAAAACAGTGAATGTTCATGATACTGATAATTACCAGGGATTGAAATTAATTTGAAAGTACCTGCAACACTGGATAAGTCACATCTAGATATTACTAGCCCTGTATGAATTTTTACTTGCTCTACTAAAATCATTAATTCATTATTTAAATGCATCCATGAACCCAAAGTGTGTTCCATATGACTGTATGGGTTGTTTCATTGCATGTAAGCCAATTAATGTGTTCAAATGTTTGTCTGTTAATTATATTATTCTTTAGTATAATTTGTAAAGATAGCCTACAGGTAATTCAAGATTAAGAGGTATTATCAATATGACTTTATTTCTCGTAGAAAAAATATGGCTAACTGAAGATTAAGCACCTCAGGCAGCGGTTATACACTGCAGTCCCAGTTTTCTGTTCGTGTAACTGCTGCTTTGTAAAGGAAGGTTCTCTGGGTTCAACACCAGGATGGGTACAGAGAGAACTGTAATCAGTCCAATGAGAGCTTGGTATCACACTGTGCATCCAGCTCCAAATTGTTAACACAGATGCTACACCTGCTCTTGTTGGGTTTGATTACACCGGGACACAAACTCTCTTGGCCTTATGTCAGAATCTGTGTTATCAGACCAATGAGAGCTTGGTATCACACTGTGCATCCAGCTCCAAATTGTTAACACAGATGCTACACCTGCTCTTGTTGGGTTTGATTACACCGGGACACAAACTCTCTTGGCCTTATGTCAGAATCTGTGTTATCAGACCAATGAGAGCTTGGTATCACACTGTGCATCCAGCTCCAAATTGTTAACACAGATGCTACACCTGCTCTTGTTGGGTTTGATTACACCGGGACACAAACTCTCTTGGCCTTATGTCAGAATCTGTGTTATCTGACCAATGAGAGGAGCTGTTATAAAGCGAACAAAAGTGAGGACGCAAAGCAGACTTCTTCGAGACTAAAGTAAACCCATTTAGTATAATCCAGTATAGATCTATGTGCAGATACAGCCATAGAGATGGTTATAGATAGATGCCAAACTTCAACTTCAACACGCAAAGCGCCCGGACAAATGCATACGCTTGACGAAAAATAAACCCTCACTTTAACAACTACGCCCAATTCTGAAAAGTAGATTTAAATATCCCCACTCGACCCCTCACACTCAACTCGTCTTGCATGGCGCAGTGGTAGCGCATAGGACTTGTTAATCTATGATTGCTGGTTCTAGACCCGGTGGAGAGCTTCACAATTGCATGTGTACTAATAATTGCATTTCTCATTACAGGTTCGCCACTAGACGGAGACACAGATACATACGGCAGATATACGAACAAGAGACTATAGTCCGTTCCAGTACCTCTGTCCACCTGTTTTTTTCGCGATTATTTATTTTTTAATCAAAGAACGCCAAAACTGTGTGACCTTGGGGAAGAAAAAGGAAAAAGTGTAATTAACTATTATGGAAATAAAAGCCTAACTTATGTTATTTTCCTGTAAACAATTTTAAACCATTTTATGAGTAACTAGTCTATTCTTTAGTGACATCTTGCCACTAATCTGTTAAATGGGCAGATCAGGGGATAGATATGACGTCATAATAGACATGACGTACTAAAGAGGCACCAACATTCACGGAACCAACAATCAAGAGCTGCCGACCCCTGTTTACAGCGAGACTTGTATTCTCTGCGTGCACGCGCTTCACTGTTACATCACATTGCTTTATATCCATATCAAAGGAGGATAAACAATGGCCGCATATTAGGGACGCCATGAACCATGGATATATTTGAGACATGTCAACCAGGCTGTAAAGTAAATAATATTTATATCGTGAGTAGGTAAGGTACCAAAAATTACGCTTTTGCCTATTTATGCCAATGGTGCAAATTTTGTTTGCCAAGTTTGTCTTATGTAGAGATAATCGCGAAAAAATCAGGTGGACAGGGGTACAGGAACAGACTATATAGTCCGTCCCATTACCCGTGTCCGCATGTTTTTTTCCAGGATAACTTTTTATACAAGTAAAGCAGTCTAAACCTTTCTTGTCCAAAGGTTGCAGGAGCTATTCCGCCGGCTACCTGTGCAAAAAGTTATGCCTTACCTTGCTTAAATTTTGTATGAGACGAATAATCCAAAATATAACAAAACAAGTTACAGCGTTTACGACTTATTCCTTGCCTGAGAACTGATAAATAAACAAGCTAGTCTAACTTATGATGTCAGTCAATTGAAGGTGACGTGCAACCGATCACTGTGACGTCTTTGTGATGTCACTGTCGTCTAACAAACACCAAACGCAGCCATAGACATGGAAACTGTACCATGGAGGAATGTACTGTCCAGCAGTGCCGGGAGAAACTCAGAAGAAACTCAGCTAGCGTTTACGACATTTTGTGCCTGGTCAACTGACATGATTCTGCCTCGCACGCGCGTGACGTCATAAGCGGTGTTCCATTTTGTAGGTGGTAGGTTCCCGCTGTTAGTGATGTGGAGTGGTCAAACATTAAACATGTGCACAACAGTACATCACTGTCATTAATTTCATGTATGTAGCCCGTGCTAAGCCTATATGACTGTACATGAATTACACCCCTGCTCTCTCCCTTCGATAAGTTCGATAGGCTACGTTGTTTCAGAGTCTGAGGAGATCCTTTTTTTAGTTAAAAAAAAAAAAAAAAAAAAACAGACACTTAAATTAACAATAAAATTATTATGAAAACTCGGCTAAAAATGTTGTATTCGTCATAAAAAAAACGCGGTTTCTACTTAGTGCCCCCCCCCCCCCTCGCAATTTACTATACTTTTGAATGATGATTAGCAGTGCCAGTGTTAATAATAATAAAACGGCAAAAGCTTGTACACCGTGCATGTTTGCCCTTGATTTCTCCCAGGCACGTGTACCGGGCCTGCAGCACCAGCGAACCATTTACAATGTATCACCGGCGGCTCTCTGGGCGGGGGTCACGCAGTCCTTACAATCTGATGACGGTATAAAGCTTAGGGATTTTTTTTTTCTGTATGTTCGCCACAATTCCTCACTCAGTCATTTGAATACGCACATGACCTTTTCTGGCAAAGTTTAAATAAATGGCTGTCGCAAGCATAGTATTTTATTAACATGGTTCCCAGCCTGCCTTGCGTTGATTTTTGTACAATTTTCCTTGGAAAGGGATTTAAATTCATGCGTTTAGGCCTAATCTATATTTATTGGTAATCGCAGAAACATATATTCAAAACCACACACTGCCCCTTTTTTAAATGAGACACATATACAATGGTTGTCCCGACATACCTATTTGTGTATAGAATGTTATTTCTGAACATATGGTTTTATTTCTGCCTGAATTTAGTCTTAACCTGTAACGTGTGCCCAGGACAAAGACAAATCTTTAGTATCTAAAATAATCTTAAGTGTCTGGGGTCATACCAACCTTGAAATGGGATCGCCCACATTGCAAGACAAGTACGCCCAAAGCGGTCAAAAGTTAGGAGAATATTCCGGCCAGTTCATTTCAAGTAGGGTTGGCAAGATGCCTGTGCCGCATTCTCGGGGTCATGAAATACGTGGATTCGCATGGAATATTGTAAATTTTCGCAACTTTTTGTTTAAGGTATTAAAAGTGGCATTTTTTTTACAAATTTAAATAGATTAGTACCGGCTGTGGCTACAAAAAATTTGTCCAGAACTGAACGCTGACGGGCTTCGATCACAAACACCCGCCGAGGCTTTTGGGGTGGATATTTAATTGTGGGGGCCGTCAGCGTTCAATTCTGGACTTCATATATATGCAGTTGAACAGCACTAATATCTTTGCAGTGACAGGTAGGCCTATATATATATATATATATATATATATATATATATATATATATATATATATATATATATATATATATATATATATATATATATATATATATATATATATATATATATATATCATTATGCGTGAACTGACAAAAACTGTTTCACCATATCCTGTTCATCAAGCTTTTCTGTGGGGCAAATTAGTAATAGGCCTATTTCTATAAATCAATATAGGTGAAAATGCACCAACTCAATTTAACTTAAAGGTCAGGTGTGTTTCCATACATGTGCGCGTAGGCCTATACATATAGGCCTATGCGTGAAAAAAAAAAATCTAGGTGTTTCCATGTGCACAGTGCGCGTATAGGCCTATGCGTATATGCGTGAACTGGCAGACGAATAGGCTACTTTGTATATTTGTAGTGGACAGAGCAGGCCTTCCACAATTACTTGGTGAAGTGGCGTCATTTTACCTTGAATCCGGCCCTGATTTCATGTAGACCCTATCCGTGAAAATCGCTCCTGTGGTGATTTTCACGCATATATAGGCTAATAATATGCGCATTGATATATACGCTGACGGACACATGGAAACATCCCAGTTACAAAAATATACGGGCGATTTTTTACGCATATACCACCAGTTACATTAATAAAGCTTCGGGCCCTATAAAATGGAAGAGATCAACTTGGGCTGCTGACCACGGTGACATCTGCTGGCCTCTTCATAACGTGTATTCAGGAAATTTCATGCGACGACCGTGACGTCACGGTTACGTCATTCCATTATGACGGCAAAGTTTTCACATACAAGCGCTGAGTTGGCCATGCAGTTCTCACCTAAAGAAAAACAACAACTCGGCGTCGTGATGTTAGTTGTTTTTCATAAATTTTCGCTGACTTCATGTAAAATTAGGTCGTTTTCTCTGCAATCGCCGTACCGCTATGGACATATATGATAAATCCAGGGAGAGAAGAAAACGCGAAAAAACTTAGTGTCACGGTGGTTGGAACGGACTATATTAGTATATAGTCTAGAAACCATAAACATAGACACCAGAAGTTTTATTCATTGACTAAAACTCAATGGCTCAAACAGCAGCCTGAATTCTAGATGTGCTCCCACAATTTAATTTGATTGTGGATTTAAAAACAAGTATAATTAAATTATTGCCGTAGAAAGATCTTACCGGTACACTTGAATCCATTTTGCTGTGATAACCGGTGTTGCAGACTGTCAAGTTTGACGTGGAGGATGATGCCAGTCCCGCAGTCAATATAGACGGAACGGACTCTTACTTTTTATTTTATTAAAATAAAAAAGGGAAAATAAGTTAAGTTTCATTGTATTTCTTTAAAAAAGCATAACATATATCGTTCAGTGTATTAAATGAACTGAGAAATATTTACAACAGGAAGATTTGAGGAGTAGACTGGTCTCTTGCTCAATACATTATGGCACCAGTAAATTTTTTTCCATGAATGTCGACAGATGGCGCCCTTGTACGGAACCCAATTTTAAGTCTGCCTTGCTTGTTTTCCACCTGATTAAAATTTATATAGTAAAAATAGATGGGAAAAGAGTGAACATTCGATAGGGAGAAACCTTTAAAGCACTTATACAGGGACACAGTCATGAGATTTAATAAAATGTATGAATTATTGACATGTATTATTTATTTAACAGGATCAGTTGTGGAAAGACATATAAATAAGGTTGTCCATCCTTTCTAAAAAAATTGTAAAATAAATATAAATGTTAATATAGAGAAGGTATTAGTTTCATAAAGTTAAAACATGTATGTAGTTAAGATTTCAGTCTGTTAACCATAAGTTAACTATATATTGCCCAACTCTCTGATTATATATGTTTTTAGATTACATTTATTCTTATTTGTACTTAATTAAAAACACATGGTAAAACTACATTTTCAAAACGTAGACATCAGTAAGAATTATCCATTTGAAAAAAATAAGAAATCCCTCGTTTTGTCTTTTCATAACAATGGCGGATCCAGATATTCAAGACCGGGGGTTAATATACTGCCGCAGTTGGTAAGCGGTTGATAAATCTTAAGCAATATATATATACATATATATGTATAAATATGTGCAAAATTATATATATATATAAATATATATATATATATATATAAAGATAGATAGATAGATAGATAGATATCGCAGTATATATAAATTATTACGATATACATAATATATATTTAGCCGTTGAAGATTTAAACATTTTTTCCACATATTTCAACTATATGTGGATAAAATCTAAAACCATGTTCATTTGTAAAGTTTACAACAGGTACACGGGGAGTTACTTGAGGGGTGTCACCCTCGATAATATGACCCAGCAGAGTGTATAATAAGGAAAAGTTTACCTCCCTCAATATAGAAACATTAGGATGTTATCTTAATCACAGGGCTGTTCATTAACATCCTCAACTTATGAATTAAACTGTAATAAAATGTGGATAAATAAATGATTTATTTGCTAGGGAATAAAAAATAAAATAAACAATGAATATAAATTACAAATAACTGGGTAAAGAAATAGATAAAATGAGAGATGTTAAAGCTCAACGGGGTTGGGGGGGGGGCGCCCCCTCTGGATCCGTCACTGTATAAGACCAGCTGATTCTTGACTACTGTATATTGGAATTAAAGTCTTCGGTCGTTCGGTCATGCGTTGAAGCAAAACATTACTGACATTTCGAGAAAAATGGAAAAATGTAGTTCTTAATCTAAACTGTATATCTGTATCGTTTGTTTGCTATCCTGATGAAGTACAGCCTTGCTTTAAAGTCCAAAATATTAAGTGTTTATAAGTAAATTAACCGCAACATTTTAACCAAAAACGTAAATTTTAATGATATTCCTTATCTAATCAAGAGCGACAAAATCCTGCCTGTATATGATGAAAGCAAATTTACAAAATAAATCTGAAGATAATTATTTAAGTTATTCTCTAGTGTTTTATTGCATTGGCAGATCTAGGATTCGGGAAAGGGAGGGGGGTCCAACCCAGGAGGACTAATGTCAAAGCCTATAACAAGGTTCCAGAGTTCAGAAAAGGGACCGCAAAAAAAGGTCTGAAAGACTGAAACCCTTTAAAACGTTGCGGCGGCAGAAAAAGGAGGGTAGGGGGTGGGGGGGGGGGGGGGTTGACCCCTGGATTCGCTTCTGTATTGGGTTTCTATAAACTAGGAAGTTTTTTATTTTCCCGTGCAGATATACAATATTTTACTTTTTTTACTATGAAATGACCGGTATTCAACGATGCCCACATAGAAAATTTACACGTACATGTGTATTTACCAAATATCATTTACTGTGATGTGAAGAAAAAATCCTCGAATTTATGAAGATTGATGACGATTACTACAGATGTGCACTAAAAGCATGTATGTTTTAACTATAGGTCAATCTATTACATGCTGAATACTTTATTTTTTTTATTCAAAAGGGTGTTTAAACATTATTCTGATGAATATCACGGTATCCCGAGTCATTCCCGGCTAGTGTTTAGCTTCAAACTTAACAGTTATAATCCTCAACTAATAATTGAACTCCTTGGACCATTAAAAGGCTGGTTTCTTAGGCACCGTGGGGTCAATATTTACACCCCCCCCCCCTAAAAAAACACGTTTTCTATTTTCGTAGAAATTTATCGATTTTGAGCTTCAGCCGTTCGGAAAGTTATTTCAAGAAAATTATATAAAAAGCGTTCACCTGTTAAGCAAAACCCTATATATTTATTATCATATTGTGACACATGAAATTTTTGTCTTATATTTATAATAAAAGATAAAAATAAAATCGCCCTCCCGCACCCGCATTTATTTATTAACAAGGTGTCTGAGAACATGACTTTTTTGTCTTATTGCAAGACCTATATACACTGATTGTACTCAACAAATTAAATAAAATGTCATTTCATCATGAGTATACGCTTTGCTTTTGAATTCCTGGCTTCCGCTGATACACACAAAGCAGTTGTAACCGTGACATGAAATGCGGCAAAAATTGTCCCGATGAAAATAATTATATAAGTGTATATTATTATCAAAAATTAAATTACCCATTGAAGAAGTAAGCTCAGATTTAAGTATTTGAAACTTCCCCATGAGCGGCTGAAAAAGGATCTTGACCATTAAAATTCTTGACCATAATACATTAATTTAAAACTGTTGCATTCGACATATAGACATAAACAATTTCCTTATGTAGAAAATCGGTCATTATCAAACTAAGTTTGGACGCTATATATAGATACTAGGACAATACTTTAATTTTTAAGCATAGATATACAATACTTTAATTTTTAAGCATAGATATACAAATGTTGTTATTTTCACTAAAATAAAATTTAAGGTTATATCATTATGTTATTAATGTATTTTAAAGAAACATAATTCTCTTTCTGTAGACATGAGCTGGACCAAATATAGATGGCTTTGATCAACAAGACTCGAACTTGGAGTCTGATTGATAACTGAACAATAAAACCTTATGCAAACACACCCACACGCCCACAAGATATATATAAATATGAGGGGGAGAGAGGGGCGGGGCTGGTTTCAGAGATCTCAGTTAAATGAGAGCATATGCCAGTCTAATTACACCAACGTCCTTGACCTTCAATTAAATTTACTCCGTGTCTGAGATTGACCTATATATCAGCATCATGGCTGTACAAAGGAAGAAAGACGGCGGTCCAAACGTCAAGTTTTTCGAGAGCAGCGAAACTATAGGCCAGTTTGAGACCGTGAAAAACTGGGTCCAGAAGAACTGCAAAAAGGTAGGACATGTCATCAAACACCGATTTACAGGGGAGCGCGGACAACTGCTGCAAGATGCAGAGGAAGGTGTGATCATAAACAACCGGCGCCTTCCGCTCTGAGCGGCCGAGGGCATGCAGAATCATAATAAATAAACATACAGTACATATCCATTGAAAGCCTGTGAACACAGTCATTGTTAATGAGAGATTTGGTGTTAAAATATTCTCTGATATCTTGACTGCAGTGCATGTGTACTTGTGACTGATGCCGTGTTGTGTGTGTGTGTGTGGGGGGGGGGGGGGGGGGGGGGGGGGTAAGGGCATTTAGTTGATGACAGATGACCCAACCCTTGAATGAGTGTTGATTCCAGTTTACATGTTGGATGTGAGCTTTGGAAAGAGGGCATTATTTTTCACAGGGAAAAAGAAAACATGGGGCAGTTTTTTTTGCAGGCCTTCCTGGGAACAGGGGGTCACACGAAGAGGGCTCCTTCCTGCGACCCCCCCTAACGTGAGCTGATATGCTTTAGCAGTGTTTATTAAGTGCACTTGTACTGAGTTGCAGGAATCAGTGTTGGCTTCATGCGACTGTACGCTGTGCCTACACTTAGGGGCCTTACATGCCATTGCGTTCGGGGTCTGACAAAATAGTCACCTACACATGTACTATGTGAGCATGACAGATGTAAAGAAAATGTGAACCAAATTTGCATTGTGGGTGGTACAGGAAGTCTACTTATTTCTATATGAATAACAAAATTATCATCAAAGACACCCTAAACCTCTGATGTTGATTGAACCAACTCAGCAGTGTTGGTGCTTAGTTAACAGTAGCAGGTAAAAATCACACGCTAAACAAACAGGTAAGAGCAAACATGGTACCTGCATTTGTCTTACTTTAACCAGATTTCAAAATTGAAAGCTTACAAAAAATAACAAAAAAAATACAAAATGATCACTGCTGAGGCGATTGCACATAGCCCAAGAATCCAAGCAGGAAATTTCCGGGATATTGTTGTGGTATAATTCACTGGTTGTTATTGTGGGGTCGCACAAAGCACACCATTTTTAAGCTCAGCTGACTATAAGTAATCTGAATAATAGTCATGGTCCACTGTCCGTCGTGCCGTCCTTCCGTAGATGTGGCACGTTTTAAAACCATAAAACTTAGGAATCCAAAATTTGGCATAATGTTAGATGTCCCCAAGATCTCCTACCAAACCGAAAACTAGGTTTTTGCGACTTAGTTCCTTTGAGAAATTAAGGAAAAAACCTCAATTTTTTATTTAAAACCTATTTTCAAACTTCAGGACTGCCTGATATCAATACCACTCATCTGTTTTACCTCATATTTACCATAAATAATCCTCTATATAGTTCCTATGTATATGCTAGAAATTAGGTCTGTATTATATAAATTGAAAATGTTATGGGCCCAAACATAATGCATTTTGTAAATAATCAAGAAAGAAATTTGGTCACTTAACACAAAACTTGTTAAAGCTAAGCACTTTTTTCCCAGTAATATTACTTTTATTAATCAAAATTAAGTTGTATACCCAAAATTCGATCAAAATCTTTAAAATTTTTTAAAATATTAGCAAAATAAAAAATTGGTACCTTAAATTTTGCCGAAATTTGGCCATGGCACATTTTTTTCCTGTAACCGCTGTGGATATAATTTTCAAAGAATGTTTTTGTTAGCATTTCAACTGTTAACACCAGAAATTTGAAACCAGTTGATCAGAAACTGTACTTTTTTTTTAAGTTTTCAAGCACCATGTCACATAATGTTTATATCAAGCTAGTGTTATGAAGTTTGCTAGAGCTCAGCTCCCCAGCTTCACCTCTAGGTTCCTTTAATTTAGCATGCAGTTAGATGTCTCCAAAATCCCCTACCATGCCAAGAATTTGGTCACTAGGACTTAATTCCTTTGAGATATTAATAAAAAAACTTCATTTTTCCATTAAAAACCCATTGTCACACATTAAGACTGCCTGATATCAAAACCACTGATCTGACTTTGATCATATATAATATACATATTTTTCTATACATTTGCTATGCACATGCCAGAAATGATGTCAGTATTGCTTAATTTTTTTAAGTTATGGGCCCAAACATAATGCACTTTTAAAAAAATCAAGAAATATATTTACCCACCTAAGATGAGAATAGCTGAAACTGGAGACTTTTTTCAGGAATATAACTTTATTTAAACAAGATTCAATTGTTTACCCAAAATTAGATCTGAATTTTGTAAATTTTTCAAGTTATAAGCATAAATAAAAAATCAATAATATAAATTTTGTCCAACTTTGGCAATGGCACATTTTTTCCCTGTAAGCACTGTTGATTTAATTTTCACAGCTTATATACATAAGGATTTAATCTTTTAAAATCTGAAAATTCAAAGGAATAGATTGAAAAGAGTAGCTTTTATTCAAGTTTTCATACACTATGTCAAGTGTTGTTTATATCTAGACCACCTAGTAGTACAGCCTTCACTTGCATTTTGTAACCCACCCCAGGAAGCCTGCCTTGGCTCAGCTTGGCCACTACTAGCAGGCTTCCCCTCTGCCCTGCACTCCCCCCCCCCCCCCCCCCCCCCCCCCCCCAGATGGTGCATTAACTAGACCAAAGTTATAATTTTCTGTATTTCATTTTATTCTTGGCTATGCAACGCTACATTTTAGATTTTGTATTTACCACCAGGGTTACAATGATTAAAGTGCACATTTAATTGTGTCCACAAAGTGGTGTATTGCTATGAAAGTGTGGATGTTCATCAGATAAGTAATTCCTTACTTGAGAAGAGTAAAAACTTTATCAGGTGTGAAATTGACTATTAATTCCAGTAATAAATTATAGCTGAGATTGTAATTAGCATAATGATATTGTTTGTCCCTCATTCAACCAACAGTGTGTATACTTAATTTGAAAAGATGTTTTTATTTTACCAAATTTACTGAATCTTTTATTTTATTTCAGTGAATAAGATTTAGCATGTACAGAAAACTCCAATGTGCAAAACTTTTTAATAGTGATTCAAGGATAATCTTGCAGATGCCATGTTGTGGCATTATTTTCCTTTAAAATTCAGTTTAAACATTTGTGATTTAAAAATAATAAAAATATGTGTATGCATAATATGACCCAATATGAGCTACACTCTGGATATATAATGATTGCAACTTAGAATTCTAATATTTTAACTTATATTTTCAGTGTTTTTTAATACAAATTTATAAAACTTGTAAATAAAAATAATTAATCAGATAAAAAACTATTTTTTAATGGAAAAAGTGGATATGCTTAAATAATAGACTAATATAAAAACTTAAATGCATTATTCCCTTGAAAGTGAAATAAAGGTATTAGTCCATTCTGTCCACTGGCCTGTCTATCTGTAAATTTTTCATATGCATCACAGTATCTCAAAACTTTTACTGTTTTTCTTCATGACAGTCTTGTCAGAGTATTAGTTTGCAATCATATATTTAGAACTTTACTATAACCAAGTAGGAGAGCCTTTTTCCTCTTAGCTTCTCATATGCTTAATTAAAATTGCTTATGTAAATGTAAAACATTAAAATACAATATTTCGCATTTGCAAAAATTTCAAACTTAAGCAGAGCGCCGTGACCCATGGGTCCCTTGTTGGGGGTGGGGTCTGACTTCTAGTGTAGTATATGAGATGTCCCATAATAATATGCTGCAGTGTGAGAAGTGTGAATGGTCTAGTTAGCACATTTACTTTTATGACATAAGGTTAAAATATGCTTGCTGAGCTGATAGGAGCCAAGACCGTTACTTTTTAGCCTAAAAACAATATATAAACATTGAACAAAAAACCTGTCAACATGAAATAATTTTAAATGGAACATTTGTTGCATAAAGTTTGTCAAAAACAGCAGGCATATTTAATTTCTAATTAGTAATTGCATGAATCTTTGTGCAGCTGATGTTTTTATATACATTTGTACTCACAATGAACCAATCCTTGTGAAATTTCATATGTTTTTTTTTTGCCAGGCCAAATGTATTTAAAACTTTAAAAGATTAGGCATTTTTTAAATTTTTTGTAATACAAACAGCGCCAACCTTTACAATCCCCAAAATGAAAAAAAAATAGATTTTATATTTAAATATTTATTATTCTGCCCACCTATTGTTTAAATTTACAAATTTTAAAATAATAATGTCCGAAAGACATTTTCAAACACTGCAACTGCCCCTTTAAGACTATAGAGATCATCCTTTAAAAAAATAGGTGTTGGGGCTAACCCAGCCAGCCAAGGTTTTTAGCAGCAGCTGGAAAACTTTATTTGACTAATCTGCTAATTACTTTTTTTGTATGATCTGCCACAAGTCAATTGAAATTTAAATCATAAATATCAACAAAGATATTATAGGACTTAACCCTTTACTGTTCAGATTAGCCTGTGGATTGTCACACTCCTACTGTTCAGATTTATTTTGCATTTTTTCCACATTTTGACATGAATCTATATAAGAGTCATTAACTCAGTAACCGTTAAAGGTATCTTTGTGAAATTTTCAGCTTTTACTGTCAGGTATATGTCCATCATGTTATTTTATTTATTTTCTACATACCTGGTTTGATATGTATGTAGCTAAGGTATATACAGGTAAAAACAGGTAAATCTGTACTAACTGTATTTCCACTCACTGGTATATCACCAAAATGACCCCTTTCATCCTGTTCAGGTAACCCATTAACCATTTGATAAAAACAGGGAAATTTAAGGATTTTTTTTCACTCTAAGGTAATTATTAATTAAAGGTAAGAAAAAGGTAAATGATTTGGTTTAATATTGGAAAGGGAACCACCAATGAACCAGAATGTGCAAGTAAAATTGGATTTTTCTGTGGAAATCAAATATTTTTCACCTGAAAAGCTTGCTGACCCAAAGAGCACATTCTATGATTATTAACATATAACACATATGTTTACCTGTACAGGTAAGTAAAGGTAAATTATTTTTTTTTCTGAATATGTTAGCAAACACCTTGTTCATCAATATAGTTACTATAAATTAATACCTTCTCTATTTATGGACTGTATAATTCATTTTGATATAAGAACAGGTGCTTTTAATACAGTAATTAAGTTACCTATGTGAATAGTACCTTTGTTCTTCAACTGATCTAATTACCTGTGGCAGTGACAAAATCATGCTGAAAAGTGGCTGAGAAGAATATGGATAAACAAGTGTCAACTGTGTAAAACCATTATATTTTGATTTTTCAGACGTAAAACATAAATTGATAATTTTGGTTACGGTTACACATAAAAACATACTCACCTGTACAGGTGAGTTCAGGTAAATACAGGTAAATTATTTTTTTCATGAAGTATATATTTTCTACATGTAATAAGGGAGAAAAAAAAACATACAACTTAATTTTGAGTGCCATGTGTAAAATTTATGAATTATAGGTACTAACTGCACTATTTATTGGGTTACCTGAAATGATACCTTTGATCTTAAACAGATTTAATTACCTTTGTAAGTACAGAATATAAAGACAACTTTTCATTTTAAAAGTGGAGAGGAAAATTTTGAAGGAGTTAAAACAATATGCAGAAGCTATCTTTTAATTAACTGCACAGCGACGAGACTTGTGGATTTCAATTTTGCCAATTTCTACCTGTAAAAGTTTACTCACCTGCACAGGTAAGATCAGGTAACTAAAGGTAAATTCTCATTTTTTTAATTTAAATTATATATTATACTTGTTATAAGGGACATTGCAATAAAAACTATTTACTTTGTTCCAATGTGCAAAATATATAATTTATGGGTGTGAAATGCACTAATTATCTGGTTACCTGTAATATACCTTTTTATGTCAAATTAATATATTATTACATGTGCAGGCAAAAACAAATCGCCGACTGATTTTAAAATAAATTCTGGAAAAATGTGTCTACTCTGTTTGTTAACATTTCATGCAATAATAAAATTGCTGTTTAGTTGGTCTGTCGCGTTTATCTGCACAGGTAAAAATCCAGGTGCGACAGGTAAACAGGTGTGCACATGGTTCGATCAACGATTAGCCTAAATAAACGTTGATATATCCAAATCTTTCCCATTCGAAACAGTGCGATGGTACTAAAATTTGAAATAGAAAATCAAAACCAAAATGTCTTACACTTGTGAAAACTCTTATTTTCTTAATTGAGGGTATCCATGCAATTTCTTTTGTAGTACCCGCCCCTCCCGCGGCTGACGGTGATTGAGCGATAATGAGTGAATTTAGCAATATGTAGCACACAAGGTACATTAACGAGGCGGTTTTCCAGACTTTAGTCGCAGAATTATCCTATCTAGTCAATATAACGGAAAAATAAAAATAAATAAAACATTTACTGGACAATTAAGATGCAAGACGACACGTCTGTTTGGGTTTTTTTTCCTGAACGGTCCAATTTTACCGCGTCATCCCTCAGCCAGCGGTGACGCACTGACGCTGTAAACTTTTCTCACCCAATCGTATCTACTTTTACATCGGCAAGGTTCACGTGACTGGGTCTGGCGTGTTTATTTTGTAAAGTCTTTTAAATGGACATGGTTCACGTGACTGAGTCTGGCGTGTTTATTATAAGAAGCGTCATGAGATGCTGTGCCGACTGGCGGTCGAATTATTCTTTTTTTTTTGTGGGGGTGTTGGGGGGGGGGGGGGGGGGGGGAGTTACCTGGAAACATCCTCTCACGTCATGCAAGAGTTACCTGGAAACATCCTCTCACGTCATGCAATATGTATGCATTAGAATCGATTTTTTCCCGCAGGGATCAGAAACAATGAGAACACTGGTAAATAGTACTAGTGGAACAATAATTTATTACATATATAATAAATAGGCCTATGCACATTAATGTAAACAAATCGTTATTAACAAGAATATAAAATAACGGAAAATCAATATTTTTTATTGTTGGAAAGGTGTTTTTAAAATGTGCTATTGGGGATAATGCACATAATACCAAAGTTTATAAACGTGGGAAAACGATACTAAACTGTGAAGTAACACCAAAGAAACATGTTTTCACAGTACATTTTAATGTAGGTTATGTTATTCAAATATATAGGCCTACGTAAGTCCAACAATGCTTATTAAAATCATGCCTAGTTACTATGATTTCATAGCAGTACATTCTGGTATCTTAGAGGACAATTGCACGTAGGCCTACATATCTTCATGCACTTACTTATCCAGGTCTTCAATTTGCACTTTATTTCAGTGACATTTAAATGAAGCATAATTACGTCATATGAAATTAATATAAAATGGAAATATAATATATAATTACATTTATTCAATTCAACTTCACTTGAAGAAAAGTAGAAAATTTATTTAATAATTTTGAGATGCACATGCAATTCCTTGGTTAACTAGCTGTATACACGAGACCTAACTTCAAATCATTTAGCTAATCTGGTAACCTCCGTATGCAACTTTGTACATTTAAGCCCTCATATAGTCAGAAATCATGCACTGCTGATAAAACTTCAGCTTCAGCAGGAAAGCATGCGGTCTCCCCAGGCTGCAAGGTGGTGATTTCACGGAGAGGCAGAGTTCCAGTTAATTATAAAACAATATGCAGCAACAATTCAATAATTCTTAAGAAGCACCTGGAATGTTCCAAAAACTTCTAATAAGTTATGATCTCTTGGGTGTTTGTTTATTTATTTATTTTGTATTCACCAGTCCCGTCAGCTGTAGAGACGCGGACCATGACCTACACCTGGCAATTATACATGTCGTTCGGTTCCCGAACATTGTAAATGATGTCATTATCCTTTGATGATTAATGTTATAGATGCCAATTTAAAGTAGTAATTTTCACTCCGAATCCCCGTCTGGTTGGCCACATGTTGTGTGCTGTCTTTCCGCTAAAATCTTCTGTGTGATAGGAAAATTTCCTTGTGCTAATAAAACTGTCAATCAAACGTGAAAATGACAAGGTCGGTGGGTAAAAATAGAAGCCGACACCCTGTGGTATTTTAGGTCTTCGAAAGGGGCAAGTTTGAGACAAAGCCATCAAACATTTTGCAATATAGATATATTTGTATACCTGCGTCTTTTAAATCTTATTTTACAGCAATGGAAAGGTACAATTAGATTTCAGTCTAATTTGTCCACCTGCATGGTTTCTCGATCGTCATTTTGAATACACCATGCGCATGCATATCGAAAGTCCGCATCTTTGGTCTTAATATTTTACTTTCACTGTGTCACCGTCACTATATATATATATACGCTATAGCTTCTAATTTAAGATTGGCGAATGCATTTTATTCATTTTCTTGCATGTATCATGACTGAGACTGACTCCGCCGTATGACTTTAAAGGATTATCATGACCACGACACATTTTCCATATTTAATCCCTGGGCCATGCATGCAAGCGTTGACTGGGTTTTGAGAGCGATATCAATATAAAGCGGCGTTTATACCGGGTGCACGTACGGTATATGCGATATATATGCAGTCTGCGGTATACGTTATGTATTTTTTATGAATATAGGCGGCGAATGAACCCGATTTGAGAAACTTTCATGGATGAAATATAAAAAGGAGTTATAAGTTCTGGTATTAGTGATCAGATTTTATGTTTAAAAGGTACAAACATTTATAACTGTTCCTTACAACAATGAATAGCCTGTTATAGGCAAACGTATTACAAAAAAAATTATTTACTTCAATTCATAATATAATAGGTTATATTTTTAAAATTTAGTTTGCTATATGTGCCATATATATTTAAGGATGTTTTGCAGCTCCGCCGAAAATCTGTTTCACTGGCAGTGACAACTACTGGTGCTTTTTTCAATCACTAAAGAAAATTATAATACGCACATAGGCCTATATATATACACACACACACAAAAGCGCGCACACGTGCACGTACACATGTAGCCTATACATATACAGGAAGTACTACACATATAAAAATTTGTAAAATCTGTTCAGTATGTGTTAAAACCGTATTAATACATATTTGTTCAAGCGTATAAGTCACTTACTGTCTTGTTTTACATATTCAAGGATCTGGGTGTATAGGCGTACAGTTCGATCCACGTACGTCGTAAAATAATTACTTCAATATTTCATGGAGTATAAAGTTATCTTTATATTTTACACTGGAAAATTAACTATATCCATATAATATCTGGCTGTTTCTAATTTAAGACGGTATTAATTTTATTTTCAATCCAAAAAGCCTCTTAGAATGATTGACAGTTCTTGTGCACGGCCGATTGTGCCCGATTACGATTGTACATAGAATGTTTGGCACAGAAATGATCACTAGTAAACAATCAGACATCACATATATATACGACATGATATATGACAGTATCTTCGATTTTTAGTTAAGAAAATATGTTAATATTTAAAATAAATACTCATTTTATTATATGATATCGGTTAAAAATGGTTTTCAAGTGCCAGTACATGACACAGTAAGGAGGTCACGCAGATCACGTGCGTGGTGTCTGTCAGACGCGTCAGTCAGTCGGACGGCGATCATTGGTCACAAGTTAAACCAATAAAAAAGGGGATAATATATGATCTTGGAAATGTTTAACGGAAGTTAAATCTGTAAACACACTGCACTTGATTTTGTTACCAGGATTGATTGCCAACATTTGGTAATTTACCGATTTCTGATGAATTTAGCGTAGGTGTCTGATTTTACTCTCGCAGCCGACATGTTACCAGGGCCCACGTAACAAGGCCACGTGAGTGAAAGTCAATCATTTTTATATTTTTTCCAACAAGTCTGCGTTCGCGCCAGTTTGGATCTTGGTCACATGTTAGAACAACACTTGACGTTTTTCTCTTTCATTTAAGTACAAATATGATGGATGACAATAGACATTTCACCCCCAAAACTTGCCCCAATTACGGGTATGTAAAATGGGCTTTAGCGCGCCCGGGCGGGCGTTTTTGAACACCAGGCCCGTGACAAACCGCGCGCCCTGGCGGGCGTTATTGGAGTTTAAAGCCTTAAAGAAATTTCTATTGTGTTCCTTTATTTAACCATCTCATCTTGTTTTAATAACACATTACCATCATTCAGTTTGATGGTGAATTCTGATGTCATGACAACAAAAACACTCACATCATGTCAGATGAGTAGAATGTCTGGTATGGATGTGGATAATTTGGCCAGTTATATACTAACTGTGCTGAATGCTGATTGTACTCCAGGAGAAATTATGAATATGGCTGTTTTTACCATTGCCAGATTTTATTTAGTTGCACTGAGAACTAGCAGGAAAACTTTCAGTGATTGAAGTTTCTATGCCTGCGCACCCAAACTCTGAAACCAACTTCTCATAAATGTTAGAATGCAGACTTCACTGAACTATTTTATAAATCCTTGAAGACTTTCTACTTCTATCAATCTTTTAGTGATTTAACCATTAATGAGGAAAGCTTTATTAGTTAATAATTTTAAATATCTTGCTTTTTCCTGTTCAATATTTATTTGATAATTTACATTATGTGCAAATACTCATGATTTCCATGTACATTTTATGTTCTTTTCTGTGCAGCATTTTTTAATAATTTTAAATTACTGAATACACTTTTAAAACTAATAAATGTAAATGCAAATATTACATTGGCTTGTTCAAGAGTGACCCTCATATAAGTTTGGTGAGATAATTATTCATTATGTTATCATTTTTTTGCAGTATGTTCAGGCTGAGCCTCCAACAAACAAAAGTCTGGCCAACCTTGTGGTCCAGCTGTTGCAGTTCCAGGAAGATGCGTTTGGCAAACCTGTCAGCAACCCAGCCCTTACCAAACTACCCGTAAGATGTGAAACTTCCCTTGTAGACCTGGTTTTAATTCATAACTCTTGGGGGTCTTAATATATAAATAATGTAAACATGATGTATGACCAAAATAGCCAAATTTTGAAGAAAAAAAATCGGACCAGAAAGTGCATATATGCATGTTATATCTTTCTTTCACTCCCTACTACAGCCATTTGTCTTTGCAGTAAACTAATTCATTTTTTATAATAAAAAATATAATAATTTTCCTGTGTTCAGTGAATCATTGGATGCAGTAAATTGTGTGTCCATATTTATTTGATTTGGCTTGTTGGCATGCAATTGTTAATGTTGTACTTGCTCTCCTGATCAATAAGTTTTTTTAGTTGGATATTTACCTCATAATGATTTGCTTAGGTGTTGTTTATAATGGTAGTATAATCAAATATATTTTATTAATAATGATTTATCAACTCACAGATGAAATGTTTCCTGGACTTCAAACAAGGGGGCAGTCTCTGTCACATTCTTGCCGCAGTCTACAAATTCAAAAGTGATCAGGGATGGTGAGTAGTTTAAGGGATTATGTCTGTATTAAAGGTATACCTGGAAGTTAATTCATGCTTCACTCCTCACAGAATGGTTACTTACTGCAGTCATTCCAGACCTCATTCATTTTTAGCTCAGCTGACTATAAGTCATCTGAGCTATAGTCATGGTCCATTGTCCGTCTTCCCTCCGTCTGTCTATCCGTCTGTCTGTCTGTCCGTCTGGATGTCCGTCCGTAAGACTGGCACGTTTCCACACCGTTGGACCTACGAATCTGAATTTCGGCATACAGTTAGATGTCCCCATAATCTCCTACCATGCCAAAAATTGGGTCAATAGGACTTTGTTCCTTTGAGATATTAAGGAAAAACCTCAATTTTTTATTAGAAATCTATTTTCACACTTCAGGACTGCCTAATATCAAAACCACTCATCTGGTTTTCTTCATATTTACCATAAATATTCCTCTATATAGTTCCTATGTACATGGCAGATATTAAATCAGTATTATATAATTTGAAAAGTTATGGGCCCAAACATAATGGACTTTGTAAAAAATCAGGAAGATATTTGGTCACTTAAGACCAAAAGTGTTAAAGGTAGGGACTTTTTTCCAGTAATACAACTTTAATTAATCAAAATTTAATTGTATATCAAAAATCAGATCAAAATTTGTTAAATTTTTAGCTCAGCTGACTTTCAGTCATGCTGAGCTATAGCGATGGGTCTTTGTCCGTCGTCCTTCCGTCTGTCCGTCCGGCCGTTAGCAGGGCACAAATCGTAACCATAGGGGCTAGGGCCATGAACTCTATGCAGTCTTAGAGGTTATAAAAAGATCTCCTTGCAAACCTGAAATTAGGTCACTGTGACCTATATTCTCGAAGTTATGGGGTGTGTTTGCACCCCCCAGAAATAACTCTTTGAGACAAAATTTTAATCCCAAACCTTCCATCTTTCACATACAGCTCACCTACCTACAGGGGAAGAACCATAATTTTTTTTAGGTCAAAAGGTCAAAGGTCAAGGTCACAGGAGCCTCTTCTTTGAAAAGCCTGTGGATGCATTTTAAGCCAACCCTTTCATCCCAATTCTTTGATCTTTCACATATAGCTCCCTACTAAGTTGGAGAAGAATCCTATAGATTTTGAGGTCAAAGGTCAGGGTCACAGGATCCACTTCTTTGAAAAGGTTGTGGACACATTTCAAGCTAGACTTTTCATTCCAAACCTTTCAGCACTGATATGGCTTCTCTGCCAACAGGGGAAAAGACCTGTTGATTTTGAGGTCAAAGGTCAAGTTCACAGCACCCACTTCTTGCATGGAGTAATTTTCAGGCAAACTTTTCAATCTGTACCTTCTATCTGTCATATATGGCTTACCTACCAATAAGGGAAGAAGCCTATTGATGTTGAGGTCAAAAAGTCAAAGGTCAAGGTCACAATATTTAATTGTTCTAAATGCTTGTTAGCATATTTCAAGTGTAACTGTTCAACCCAAACCTTCAGTCTTTCACATATGCCACATCTATGCATCACTCAGTTTGACTCAAACTTCATATTTATGGGTCTTTTTGCTTGAATAAATAACTTATTGATTTTGGGGTCAGCTGGTCAGCAGGTTAAAGGTTGCAGGTCAAAGTTATTCACCCATTGGTTGCCAAGTAATTACACCAGATTTAAGTAGTTAGTAGTTACCCATCATTTAGAAAAAATCCAGTTGATATGTGGGCAAAAGGCCAAGGTCATAGGTCAGTGATGTTCACAATTACTTATTTTATAGGTCAGTGATGTTCACAATTACTTATTTTATAGACCATCTCTATTTTTCTTGTATATATAACCATCCCACCCCAGCTGGTAGTCTCCCTGTGTGGCTGTAATTGTGAGTGACACTGGTGACATATGACTCCCTTTTGTTTCAGCCTATTAAGTGATAAGGATCAGTGATAAGTACCTCGTTACTTCATAACAAAAACACTGTTGTCTGAATGCTTCAGCCAGGCATTAAGACTATGAGAGAATAGTATTAAGGTTTAGCTACTGATTTATAAGATGATGGGAACATTTTGCAGTTTATTTTATGGAATCCTAGCAATAAACATAGTTTCCTAGATATCTGAATATTTTAATATATATCACCACATATAAAAGCAAGTGTTTGTTCTCATAATATGTGGATGTGTACCTTGATTTAGGATGGCTTTTTGTTTTATTTCAAGACCCTTAGTCATGCTTTCTGCATTTCTTTTCTTTCAGGTTTGGCAGTTTACCTACCCTGCTGACCCCATTGAAAAGCAGAGTGATAATAAAAAATATTGGACTTACACTTTTTACAATTGCATATCTATAAATCTGATATGAGGGCCTGGACATGCCTTTTGAATTATTTTGGGCATTCATTACTGGATAATTTGCCCCAAGTTTGGTCTCTTATTGGAGAATGTGGGATATCAAATGTCATACTTGTCAGAAATCCATTATGTCTGCCAGTTAGCCACCTTAGAAATTATTTCTTCAGTGCAGTTTCAGTAATTTTTCTTTAATGTTTGGTCCGATTTAGAGAATGTTTGTTGTCTGATTTCAGACTTGTCAAAAGTCCAATATGGCCACCAGGCAACCATCTTTTAATTCCTTTTGATCATATTATCTCAAGAACAGTTAAAGTGAATGCAGTTGGATGTATATTTATGTAATCTTGTAAAGGATTGGGTCAAATATTTCTGAATAAATATTACCATCATTTATAAAAGTGCAATACAGTTTGCTTGTATTGAATAAAAATTCATACAGAAGCACCTGTTTCTCAATAATTGCATCCGAGTTTTGCGGATACTAGGTTTTCAGCTGCACGCCGCGGCGTAGGTGTCCAGAGAACTCCTCCATAACCGCTGGGCAGAATTTTACGAAACCCAGGATTATGTTCAGTTCACATGTGAACTGCTGCACCCCAATTTTGTTTTGAACTCTGACCTTTCTTCTGCACTCTGCGTCAGTTTGTGTGTCTGTTTCCACACATAAACCAACATATCTCGGGAACCGTTTGACCGATCAGGAAATTTTTTTGCACAAATGTAGCCCTTGGAGAGCTCTTTAACATACAAAAAATGGTGGCGCCACCTGCAACCATGTTTGCACAGTGTCCATCTGTTTGTATGCCTTGGGTTAAAATCACTCATATCTCCGCAGTGGTTTGACTAATTCACCTGAAATTCAGCATGCGTATACAAATATAGCCCTGGGATAGCTTTATAACATATACAACAAAAGGTGGCGCCACCTGCAACCATGTTTGCACAGTGTCCATTTGTTCATCTGCCTGGGGTTAAAATCACTCATATCTCTGCAGTGGTTTGACTAATTCACCTAAAATTCGGCATGCGTATACATCCTAGACAGCTTTTCTGATTTTATGACAGGTGGCGCCACCTACATTAAAGTTTACGCTGCAGACATCCAAGCTCATATCTCGGGAACCGTTTGACTGATTGAGCCAAAATTTTGCATGTGTATAGATCTCACATAGCTCTGTATCATACGCAAAACTGGTGGCGCCACCTGCAGGCATTTTTGCACAGCTCCCGTCTATTTGTCTGCCATGGGATAAAATCACTCATATCTCTGCAGTGGTTTGACATATCTGCCTAAAATTTTGCAGGTTTATACATCCCCGACAGCTCTCTTGATTTTATGACAGGTGGCGCCACCTACATTCTACATTTATGCAGCAGATATCCAAGCTCATATCTTGGGAACCGTTTGACCGATTGGGCCAAAGTTTTGCATGTGTATAGTTCTCACATAGCTCTTTATCATACGCAAAACTGGTGGCACCACCTGCAGCCATTTTTGCACAGCTCCCGTCTATTTGTCTGCCATGGGATAAAATCACTCATATCTCTGCAGTGGTTTGACATATCTGCCTAAAATTTTGCAGGTTTATACATCCCCGACAGCTCTCTTGATTTTATGACAGGTGGCGCCACCTACATTCTACATTTATGCAGCAGATATCCAAGCTCATATCTTGGGAACCGTTTGACCGATTGGGCCAAAGTTTTGCATGTGTATAGTTCTCACATAGCTCTTTATCATACGCAAAACTGGTGGCACCACCTGCAGCCATTTTTGCACAGCGTCCATCTGTTTGTCTGCCAAGGGCAAAAATCACTCATATACATGTAGTGGTTTGACTTATCTGCCTTAAATTTTGCATATGTATACAACTTGGACAGCTTTCTGGATTTTGTGGTAGGTGGCGCAACCTACATACACAATGGGGCTGCAGACATCCATGCTAATATGCAACACTTCACTCTATTTCCCCTTGCCACTCAATCCATGCCTCACTTCACCAGTTCCACTCTGATTTAGGCGGATACACGTAGTCGCTTGTCGACTACCCGTATTCTAGTTCTGGCATGTATTTCCTTGATCTTTTGCTATATTTTGATCTTATATGTGGCCTGTGTGGTATTCCTTTTGAGACTGACAGGTTTCAAGCAAGCTGTTGGAATAGTTCCTGATAGCTTAACAATCATGCATTTTCCTCAGACCATCAATTCACTGTGTTTTAACCAGACATAGGTGATATATATTTCTGTTGTCATAGAAAATTTTCAACAAATTGGCAAATTGGTTCTTCACAATTTGACTGGAAGTTGTGAATCTCAGTCCATGATGTCACAGGTCATGCATGGCAGCTGAGCGTCATGACCCATGGGTCACTTGTTTTTAAATATTGGCAAAAGTATAAAATTGGTACCTTAAATTTTGCCCAACTTTGGCCATGGCATGTTTTTTTCCTGTAAGTACTGTGGATTTAATTTTCACACCATGTATACATAAGGAAATAATCTGTTAAAATCTGAAATTTGAAAATAAAAGCTGCAAAATTAGGCTAGTTATTGAATTTTTTTGGAGGCTCTTGTTGTATTCCCTTACATTGTCAAGCAGTCCACTTTGATGACTGTAGGTCATTCAGTGCACATCTCTATGCTCCCCAGGCTGTTGACATAATTTTAGATGTCCCCAAAATCCCCTACCATACCGAAAATTGGGTCATTAGGACTTTGTTCCTTCGAGATATTAAGGGAAAAAAAACTCTGTTTTCCATAAAAAAAGCCATTGTTACACTTCAAGGCTGCCTAATATCAAAACCACTTATCTGTTTTTGATCATATTTAGTATTCACATTCTTTTATACATTTTCTATGAACATACCAAAAATTAGGTCAGTATTGGGTATTATTTTGAGGTTATGGGCCAAAACATAATGCAATTTTTTAAAAAATCAGGCAATATATTTACTCACCTAACATGAGAATTGCTGAACCTAGAGACTTTTTTTCAGGAATATAACTTTATTTAAACAAGATTCAATTGTTTACCCAAAATTAGATCTGAATTTTGCAAATTTTTCAAGTTATTAGCATAAATAAAAAATCAATACCTTAAATTTTGTCCAACTTTGGCACTGTTGATTTAATTTTCCCAGCATATATGCATAAGGATTTAATCTTTTAAAATCTGAACTTTCAAAAGAAATTGATTGGTATGAATAGCTTTTATTCATGTTTTCATACACCATGTCAAGTGTTGTTTACATCTAGCCCACCTAGTAGTACAGCCTTCACTTGCATTATGTAACCCACCCCAGGCAGCTTACCTTGGCCCAGCTTGGCCACTACTAGCAGGCTTCCCCTCTGCCCGGCACTCATCCCCCCCCCCCCCAGGCTGGTGCATAAACTAGATGAATGTTATAATTTTTCTGTATTTTATTTTATTCTTGGACATGCTACATTTTAGATTTTGTATTGAAGCACCAGGGTTACAATGATTAAAGTGTACATTTAATTGTGTCCACAAAGTGGTGTATTGCTGTGAAAGTATGGATGTTCATGAGATAAGTAATTCCTTACTTCAGAAGAGTAAAAACTTCACCAGGTGTGAAATTGACTATTAATTCCAGTAATTAATTAAAACTGGGATAGTAATTAGCACAATAATATTGTTTGTCCCTCATTCAACCAACAGTGTGTATACTTTATTTGAAAAGATGTTTTATTTTATCAAATTTACTTTTATTTTATTTTGGTGAATAAAATTAAGCATGTCCTGAAAACTCCAATGTGCAAAACTTTTTAATAGTGATTCAAGGAATATTCTTGTAGATGCCATGTTGTGGCATTATTTTCTTTTTAAATCAGTTTAAACATTTATGATTTAAAAATAATAAAATATATGTGTATGCATAATATGACCCAATGTTTTTTACTCTGTATATATAATGATTGCAACTTTTGCAACAATTCTAATATTTTAACTTATATTTTCAGGTTTTTTAATTAAAAATTAATAAACTTGTAAATAAAAAAATGATTCAGATAAAAACTTCTTAATGGAAAAAGTGGATCTGCTTAAAAAAATAGGATTATATATAAACTTAAATGCATTATTCTCTTGAAAGTGAAATAAAGGTATTAGTCCATTCTGTCCACTTGCCTGTCCATCTGTAAATTTTCGTATGCAACACAGTATCTCAAAACTTTTACTGTTTTATTTCATGACAGTCTTGTCAGAGTATTAGTTTGCAATCATATATTTAGAACTTTACTATAACCAAGTAGGAGGGCCCCTTTCCTCTTAGCTTTTCATATTCATATATAAATGAAAAACAATACAATAGAATATTTCTACATCCACCTTCGTGCTGCCCTCACTTTTCCCTTCTATGAACCCCATCCCAAAGTCAGCCTCAGTAAGCAAGAACAAGATGAATCAGATATATTCATAATTTAATATTTTGTATAACTATTCGTCCATAGGTACCTATGTACATGCCAGAAATTATGTCAATATTGTGTAATATGTAGACATAGTGGGCATCACAATAATGTACCTTGTCAAGACTAAAGAGATATTGTGTCATACAGTCACATATTCATAAATCACTTCATCAGCATAGTTAATCATAACATCATATCTGTCAAATTGAATGCTTGCAGACTACCATACACTTTAGACCCTTCAACAAATAGCCTTATCATCATTCTACTACTGCTTATTACTGCTGTCATTGCATTCATATTTTATCAAATATATCACAATTTTCAACCCCTCCTAAATAAATAAAAAATAAACCACTTTATTTGACTCTATTAATCCATCAGTCAGGTAATTTCATTTATCATTTACTCACATATTACATTACATTCCTTTATAATAGCCCAACATGTACATGATATTCATAAGCTTTATCGACTCGATATAGTATCACAGTGGAGAAACATTTATAGTCCAATCACGATCAGCTGAGCGCCGTGACCCATGGGTCCCTTGTTAGGGTCTCAAGGCTCTCAACACCAAGGCTGGCACATGGCCAAGAATAGGAAAAACAAGAGCAGGTGTTGCAGATTTAAAACTTGGGGAGTTGGATGCACAGTGTGATACAGTTCTCATTGGTCTGATTACAACTGTTTGCTCTGTTTGAGCCATGGTGGTGAGAGTCAGAGAATCTTGCTATACAAAGCAGCGGTTAAAACAAAGGAGATCTAAATTGACTGCAGTGTACAACTGTTGCAAGAGGAATGTAAATTCATGAAGGTATCATTGCTCTGCCATATGTTAATTATTTGTCATACCATTAGGAAAAAAAAAACATATGGTATGTGACAGGTTTCTTCTTGTTTAATTTCATTGTATGATATAATTATATATGAGCACTGATATAAATACATTGAATTGTCATTTTATGCTTTATAGTATTTGATACCACTTCTTCCAATCCAATGGATGATTTAAATGGGTGTTACATATGGAGTGTACTTGTGCAACCTGATGAGAGGTAGATTGCAACTGATTTTAATAATTTGAAACATTTTACATATCTCCTCCACCCCCATCCCCCCAACAAACAAAATATTTATATTCATTTGGACAATGAATTGATATTAGGGATCAGCTGGTGCAGATTGACAACTTATATTTTGACACAAATATTTACACTTTGCTCTTAAGTTTTATCATTTAAATTATGCTTATGGAAAGAATAGCAAAGGGTGCATCTGCATAGCACAAAACTATTCAACTTTATCATGTTGCATCTGTGCACCAATATTTTTTCTTCTGATTTAATATAACAACTCAGTGTATATCAATCAATACATTTAGCCACATGCTTTAAACCTTTTTCCATAAATCAACCAAAAGTTTATCATCAGTTATATGGGTTCAGAATTTTCTTTTTCTGCCTCTGTAGGAGGAGATTCGACTTTCAATCTCCCTCAAGGATGGATCGCAATGTGGAGATGTTTCTCCAGATAGAGAAGTCGTTAGTACAGAACAAGTGTCTGAGGATGCCTCACGTGTACATCCGACCAGATCTTGACAAGTCCTTAGTGTCTCGACTCCGGGATATCATCAAGCGCCACCAGGGACAGATCGTAGACACTGTGGACGAGGCAACCCATTGCATTGTTAGTCCTCCACCCGCTGCCAGAGAAGACGGTATGTAAAAGTAGAAACAGGTGCTTCACTGTTATCCTAAATATTGGATTCTCATGGTTCAATCATATAATAACAATAGTGCATGCTGCCAGACTGTTGAGCAATGAGTGAAAGGGCTTTTGATTGTGAAGACTTACAGTTTATATGACAGAACTGCTTTTATATGTTAGGATTTATAAAATAATAGGTGTATTCATGAAATATACATTTGAATAAAAAAAATACTTGTAATTTTTTAGCAGTAGATTTGGCATTTGTTTAATTTGGAAGTGTTGCTGTCCTTGCTCCCTTTTCTAGATATTTCTTTTGTTTTCTTGAAAAGCAAATAATTGAGATTTTTTCACCTGTTTCATTTGTTATATGACAAATTCAGTAAGATATCATTTGTACCAGGGCTGCTCAGTTAATTGAAATGCCTTAGTAATTCTGAAAATCTAATTTAAATTTCTAAGTTATTATTTAAATAAGTTCCAAAATATTGTACACTTAACAGTGGTTCTTTAACTGGTAGACACATGAATGAATAATGGGTAGTATTTACATTATTTGGATACATTTCTTTATAACAGCATATTGATGATTAGTGTGTCTGTGTTAACAGAGGACTGGCTGAGATCTGTACTGAAGCGTGGTAACAACACCATGGTACACTGGTGGTACTTTCCTGACAGCTATGACACCTGGGTGACAGACGCACAGATTGACCAGGAGCCAGAGCCTCCACATGTACCTCAAGGACCATGGGAGGTAAGCAGGATGAAGAAAGTCCTCTATTGTCTGCTTTATAGTTTCCTCTGTATAGTATTATGTCCTCTATATAGTAATATGTCCTCTGTATAGGAATATGTCCTTTATATAGTAATATGTCCTCTGTATAGAAATGTCCTTTATATAGTAATATGTCCTCTGTATAGTAATATGTCCTCTGTATAGTAATATGTCCTTTATACAGTAATATATCCTTTGTTTCATATTATGTTCTTTATATAGTAATATGTCTTCTTTATAGAAATATATCCCTGTATAAAAAAATGTCCTCTATATAGTAATATGTCCTCTGTTTTGTAATGTGTCCTCTGTAAAGTAATATACATGTCCTCTATGCAATAATATTTCCTCTATTTAGTAAACTTGTCTTCTGTGTAGTAATATGTCCTCTGTATTGTATAGTTGTCCTCTATATAATAAAGCTATTAACTTTTTGCTTGATAACTATACCCCTGCAAATACAAGACACGTCCTATGGAAATATTTCCATGAATGAGTAGATAATAGGTAGGCTTTAATTAAGGAATAAGGCATAGGCCTAATTTAGAAATAAAAATATCAGTATTAAAGAAAGCTGTATTTTTTTTGTGCAACATTTCATTCCCATTGATGATGTTCAGGTTCATATGTCTCCTACAAAAGAAATATTTTTAAAAACTGTAGGTTGGTTGTTTAGTGAGCTTATTGACACCACCATTATTTTGGCAGGCTTAGCTGACCTGTGATGCAACTATGTTCATTGTACTATGACACACATTTCTCTCAACTTGAATCTGTATATTATATAGGCTCATAATTCATATAACACACACACAGTTTGAACTCAGTCCTGGTAAAATTCCAGATCTATTAATCCAGAATTCTAGCAGAGGTATGCAGTTTCAGATTCTCAAGTGTTTTCCTATTTCAAGTCTGTCTCGGTAATGAGCATTTCAGCTATAATGCAATGAACCTATCAGGGAAGAAATGTTTTAAATGTGTCCAGTCACCATGACTTGGTATTAAGTGGTTGTCCCAATAGAATGTCCCAATTTTTGCTTTGTTGTAGGATCTTGTAAATTGTAGAATCTATAATTCACTATTTAGTGTTCTGTTGCAGGTAACTGCTCAGTGGGTGTTGGATCTGGACAAGTTTAATGAGTGGATGAATGAGGAAGATTACTTACTCGATGATGATGACAGTGTGAGTTATCATGATGACTGAGTGAATCATTGTGATACCTGTATATAATGTACACTTGGTCCCAAGCTTCTTAACATATAACAATGATATTAATTAATGTTCATTTTAGGGCTTTAATGAACATTCAAATTCTCAGGAGTTTGTGATCTATGCAAGGAATATAAGCAGAATCACTGCAATATCCCCGATTTTGTAGATCAGTTGAGACACCTTATTTAAGTTAACAGACATGTAGAAATAGCAAGGAATAAATATTAAAATCACATGCTATTGGTATCTATTACTGTGCTGTGTTATCATAATTACTGGGTAAATGCCATTTACATTGGTACTTGACCAATTTTAAAGCAAAATATTTAGTATACACATAAATCAGTATGCAGTAGGGTTATTTATATCTCTTGCTATGAATTGTATATGGCAAAAAGTTGCGCAAACCAATTTGCATTTTGGCATGTATTATCATGAATCAGTTTTTCTCATTAATTGTTTGGAGATGCACAGCCTTAAAGGCTACTTCATTGGTTAATAATGGCAATTAAAATCATATAAAACTGCAACAAGAAAAAAAATTGATAATGATTGTTATTAACACCTAAATAACAAAAGGTTTTGTGAAATATATTCTCCCTCCTGTTTATAATAAGCATGGCAGAACTGAATTGTGTTATTTTTTCTCTAAGAAGTACAATTTATTATAATAATTTTTTAAATTTCAGTCTGATAGCAGCACCAGTCGCAGAGCAAAAAAATCAAAATGCAACAAAATGACAGTTGATGAGGTAAGCTATTGCCTACAGGAATGTTATTTTAATACTGATAAGAACTTAAAAAGTAGTTTCACAAGATTCTAAAGAAAATGATTTTTCATCTGAATGAAGCTTCTTAGGTTAGCCCTCTGTATGCATATGCCTTACTTGTATTTCTTTTGCTTTCATAGCAGATAGCTCCAAGTCCAGACCAGGAACGGCGGAAGAAGAAACGTCGCCGATCACCCTCACCAACACCAGGTGTCAAACGCAAAAGGTAAGAATAGATCTGAAATATGCTGGTATGATTTTATGATTAATGGATGGGTTTTCTATATCAGCACCCCTTTGGTTAACGAGGTGCTTGTTTCCCACTTGTGCAGGTCAGTTAAACTACAGGCATGCTGACAGGGCTGCAAACCGTTATGGTCGTAGGTTTCATGATTTTATTATTACTAAAGTAGCCAGGGTTGAAATTTCACAAAAGAATTTAACTAATAAATAAAAGGGCATTAAGTATACTTTGATAGTTGGTTGGCTATGGTAAGTTATACTGTATTTCTGAATACACTTTTGTTTATTCATTTTATTCTTTGGTCCAGATTTCAATGTGCATATATGAGCATATTAGGCTGCTGTCAAAGAAAGTTTTGAAATGATAGGCATGATTTGTGGACAGTAATGCTACTTAGCAGGTTTAAACTTCAGTTTACAATGTATCTTTTTGGATCTTTAGTAGTCGCAGGAAGATGACAAGACGTGGTGAGGAAGAAGAGGATCTGACTAAAGACATGGAGGAACCCACACCAGAACCAAACATCACTGAAGTCCCCCTCCCCAAAGGAGGTGAGAAGAGCTCAGGCCGACTCCTATATTTTCTTATGAAAAAATGTTCTTGTATATTTTCCTATATTTTCAAGCATTTAGACCATAAGCTCCTACATTTTCCTTCATTTTTCCACTGCACAAATGTATTTCTAATATTATTGATATTACTGAATAATTATAGATTTATAGTTCTATAAACTTCTTATTGGTAAAAACATGTACAGCTCTTTTTGTAGTGGTTATTTTGAGGTGCCACTTCATTGACCTTACTGAATTTTTCCTAAGACCTGGAAAATTCCCTTAAATTTGTTCCCACATTTTTTAAGTAGTCTCTCATATAAAATTATATATCAATGTTGCAATAAGTTTCATTTTAATCAGTCAATTCCTAGTTTTATTGAATTCAAGTTTTATGCCTAATTCTTGACATGTCGATAGAGATCTTAAATTTTGCTGTCACTTTTCAGTTTCCACATCCAAAAGTCACAAGGACAGTGATCTCCAGCCGATTAAAGGCGGGACACTGATGGAAGTGGAAGATGAAGAAGAAAAGGTGAGGGAAAATTAAAAATGATACACCTGAAGTACAGTATCATCGGGGATTGAAGTGGGCTTCTCATGCTGATCTCCTTTGTTTTAACCGCTGCTTTGTATGGCAAGATTCAATGGGTTTCACCACCAGGGCTCTTAAAGTGTTAACAGTTGTAATAAAAACAGTGAAAGTGTGATATCACTTTATGCATCAAATGTTTAAATCTGCAACACCCTAGTCTTGTTGGGATAATTCCTGGCCCTGTACCAGCCCTGGTGTTGAGACCCTGAAAAACTTTCTTAACAAAGCAGCAGTTAAAATGAAGGAAACTTTAATGACTGCAATATAAAACCACTGAGTGAGGAGTGTAGGTTTGAAGCCTCATCAGAAGGAGAAGATTAGTCATTGTGTGTTTGTTTCTATACCCAAGCTGCTCTGTATACTGTTCCACTACGCAATGTTTGATTCAATAAATTTCTTTAAATATTCCAATGATGCCAGGGAAAAATAGTCATGTCTGTTATTCAGAGGTGCTCAAATTGAATATGCATTTGTTGAACTTACCATCAGGAGATACATTCTAGATCGATTGGTCAGTTTATATTACCAGTTACTGCATGTTGCCTATTTATAGATCGTATGGAGATCAGAAACTGGTAAGAAAATGTTCTCAGAAAGAGACTCAGATGAAAAATGGGTCAATGATGTATTGATTAAATTTGAGTGTGGATCTGCCACATGGTCCTGTTTCAGGTACACCAACAAGGAATATTCACTTACATACAGTCAATAATGTGGGAATGAACCTGTGAATATGGGCTGAATAATTGAATGCAAACAGTTTAAGGAGCATCCCACTATAGGGCCCCCCCCCCCCCTCCTTCCCGACATGGGCCAAGCTTGCAGATTTCTAGTTTCAACTCAGCTTCTATTTAAAAAAAAATCTCTATTACATAGACTGAGGGAGAGAAGACATCACGCGCGGCCACACCTGTTGAGGAGAAAAAAGATGAGGAGGAGAACGTAACAGAGCAGACACACCACATCATCATCCCGTCTTACTCCGCGTGGTTCGATTACAACAGTATTCATGTCAACGAGAGGCGTGCCCTTCCAGAGTTCTTCAACGCCAAGAACAAATCAAAAACACCTGAAATGTAAGAAAGGAATGCTCATTATACAAACAGTGTGTGCTGTCTAATGTCTGCCACATATAACAAAAACAAGGGGAGATTATTATAAAATATATGATGTTCATTACATTGTGGTTTATGGTTGTATCATACTTATATTAATATTTAATATGATACTGTTTACGACAGAAGAGTGCATAATAAAGATTATCAGTCTACAGACTAGCTGCAAATAATTGACAGTAAAAATTTTTGTATGAATGTCTGTTCCTAAACTAAAATAAAGAAGTCCATTGATTTGAGGCACTCTCCCTGTATATAATGATAACTGAGCTTTTATCTGTATATGCTACCAATTAATTACCTACATATTTATTTGAAAATATAGTTTGAACTCTGTAGTATTTCTGGACTGAGATAAATGAATAGTAAACATTATATTAAAATTTTCAATCTAACATATGTTCCTTATGTATTACAGTATATTTCATATCATATTCTTTCATTTTCCTATAACTAATGTATAACATTTTATGAACAGTATGTTGTATTTTGTGTTCTTTGATTGACCTCAGCTACCTAGCGTACAGGAACTTCATGGTGGACACGTACAGGCTGAACCCACAGGAGTACCTGACCAGTACAGCTTGTCGTAGAAATCTTGCCGGGGATGTCTGTGCCATTATGAGGTGGGTAGAATGTAGCCCAGTGATTTAGGACTCTAGGACTTTGAGGGACTTGGACTCGAGGGTCATGGACTCAGACTCGGAAGTAAGGCCTTAAGAAATCAGGTATAGTCCATCTCGAGTCCAGTAGAAAAAAAACTTTCACATAAAGACTTATGTACATGTGCAAACCACGAACAGAATATTACAAAATAATAACACTATATATACCAAGCTTTGCTCAGCATTGGGAGCTATAAAAGTAATTAACCATTATAGTAAAAGCATGCTTGAATTAACTTTTAAAATGTAAATGATAATCTGAAATTTCTAAAATTTAAAATTGCTTTTAAGGATATTTCTATTGGACTTGGACTCAGACTTGCACTCTGGTTCCAAATGACTCAGACTCGAGGAAGCTGGACTTGGACTATAACCTCAAGGACTTGGACTCGAGTGGCCTGGAATCGGAGTTGCATTCAGACTCGGATGGTGTAGACTGGACTACATCACTGATGTGGCCTACTGGTTAAGGAGTTAGATTTCGGAGAAGAAAGTTCTCAGTTGAACCAAGCTGGTGCCTCCAAGGCAAAATGGTGAATTCTCAATAAAACCGCCACAGGCTTTTTCTGATGTCTTAAACACAGGTTATAACTTGTGGATGATTCTCAGTCTCATTTGTATAAAAGTTGAAAGTGAGATGGCAGAAACAATTACATATTATTCTGATCACATTGTTTCCTTCATGATCATTCAGTAGACAGTGCCACCAAACAGACAACAGACCATGGCCCTATCATTTGAAAATAAATAAAGCTTAATTTTTCATAAGGGAATGGGAGCCCCCCCCCCCCCCCCCCCCCCACTGAATTAAAGCCAGCTATTCACTCACATTTTCCATTGAATTTATGTGATTCCAGGCCTTCTCTGTGTACATTTAACTGTATTCTAAGTAATTCCTGTTAAGATAAATTCATATAATGCCTCTGCGATGGTTATATGGGTTTGTTTATCTGCAAGCTGTTAATAAACATAGCAATGTTGACAAATATAAACTGTGTAACCTGAGATGATTGGTTGCATATGAGCTGAAGCTGAAAGGTCACTGGTTGCAGAAATGCCCTTTGCAAAACTCTGTTTTGTCAGACTTGCCACCTGATGTCCATGTTCAATGTGTTTGCATTATAAGAGGACCCCCACATGTTATAAACATGTGGATCTTAAGAAAACAAAGAGCCTGTGTGCAATGGGATCAGTGTTTTCAGGCCTATTATAAAAGGTTCAAGTTGTCTTTAATTAGTAGATGTCAGTTATAGGAATAGGCCCCTTTAAGTCAATTAATCATTATCTTGTGTTCTAACCCTTTGTTGCTGGGCCGTGGATTGGTGATATCATGATCTGCTTCATCCATCTTTTTGTCAGTCTCAGAATCTTTGTATACATTGTATGTTGACTTGTTTGCTTCTAATACAATTCTGTTACACAGCTGAACATGAAAGCCTTGTGTTTCTGTGTTCAGGGTCCATGCATTCCTGGAGCAGTGGGGTCTGGTCAACTACCAGGTGGACTCCGAAGCTCGACCTACCCCCATGGGGCCACCCCCCACATCTCACTTCCACATCGTGGCAGACACGCCTTCAGGAATCATGCCTGTCAATCCACCAAAGACAACACAGGTATGTTCATTCTGCTTAAATTTTTAAATATTGTCATATTTCTTATTTCCTTTGATCAGTCCACCCAGGATTTGAATGTTTTGCCCATTTAGCTGCAGTATAGGGTTATTTCATGTAGTAGTTTTATCCAACCCATATGTTTATAGTCTTCAATCATGTACTCTTTAGGGTTTAACAGTTAAATAGGCCTTGGTTTTTTTTTAGTTTCCATGTACTTATTTTTTGGTTTGTCTATATGGAACTTGAGTATAATATGTCTTTTGAAGACAATTTTTTTAGGATAAATTTATAGTGTAAATCATCATCTTTCGATCAATGGGCCATTCTTGTGGATCCTGTCCAAAAATATATATATAAGCAAGGACTTAGGAACTTGATCCTTGAAAATTATTATGTGTAATTTTTACATTTTTAATCTGAGATATAACAAAATATGGTCTTTCTTTTACATATGACAGACCCTGACATTTGGTGCCAGTTTTTCCTGCAAATGGCATTAGTATTATGGAAAAGGTCAAGTCAGTTTGATTTCAAATATACAAGTCTTGTTCTTAACAGTATTTTGTGGAAAAGGTCTATTATGTATGTCATAAACAGAACAAATTCCTGAACCTTTATATGGACTCATAGATATACCCTATCTTGTATACAGCCATCAGCCGCCAAGACAATGCTTGATTTCAACAATACAAAAGAAAAAGAAGAGGGTGAGGAAAAAGAAAAGAAAACATTCGGTCTCAGAACTGATATCTACAGCAAAAAAGCTACACAGGTATGTCAGTCACAGTAAATATACTGTAAAACATTGTAGTTGTGCACTGCTTGCTGATCAAACACTGAACACTGTTTAATACAATTTACATTCTGTGTGATTCCAGATATCTTCCAGTATCTTTTGTCTGATTGACTGGTATTATGTGATTACATCAAGGATTGTGTATTTTAATTCATAATTGAATAAATTAGTAGAATATTTTTATAATTGATAACAATCAGTTACGGATGCTCATGCAGAGAAATCATGTTATCAAAATGTAATTTTATCTCTAAAACAGGAGAAGAGTGGTGTGGGTAAACCTCGAGAGTGGACGGACCAGGAGACGTTGCTCCTCTTGGAGGGACTTGAGATGTATAAAGATGACTGGAACAAAGTCAGCGAACATGTCGGCAGTCGAACCCAAGATGAATGTATCCTACACTTCCTCAGACTGCCGATAGAGGACCCCTACCTTGACGAGGACATGGCTCACCTAGGTATAATTAAATTAATTAAATTAATGCAAAATTAAACATAACTGTGATAGCAGTGGCTTTGTATTTAATAAAGGTCATCAAGTCAGTTTGATTTCAAATATACAAGTCTTGTTATTTACAGTATTTTTACAAAGTTTTGATTGAATCATGACAGTAATAAGATACAGTGTAAAATACTGTATCTTTATTTTTGTTTAATATTTCTTGTTATGTTTGCATCATAATTTCTGGATAAAACACAACTTCTCTTTGGTGGTTTGCTTTTGATATATGTAACAATACAATTTTATAATATACTGGTTCATAATATTTTGAAATAATTCATGATTATTAAATATTAATATTAATGTCTTTTAGTCAGAAAGGCAGAGCCCAAAAAGTAGCACCATACTCCATAGTACACTTCCACAACCCCCTTCATCCATTGATATCAGACTATACACACTTAACCCATCTCTTTTCAGGACCTCTGGCCTACCAGCCAATCCCATTCTCAAAGAGCGGGAATCCAATCATGTCCACAGTGGCATTCCTGGCATCTGTCGTAGATCCTCGTGTAGCAACCGCTGCCTCCAAGGCTGCCTTAGGTAAGAAAAATCAAGACCACAAATAATGTTAATCATGAAATAGTTGTAAGTCAGACTTGTATGGAATGATTGGTCTAGTATTACTGGGATTTTTACTAATTATTCTTTTGTTACTAGAAACGTTTAAAGCCAGATATTCAGCTACCTTTTCCATGAAATGATTGTGTTTTCCGTCTTACAAATTAATGATCGTAAGAAAGAATACTTATAACACCTCTGTGATGGATACGTGGGCTTGTTTGTCTACAAGCTGTTAGTAAACATAGCAGTGTTAACCAATGATAAAACATGTAACCTAAGGTGTTGGTTTCATATATGTTAACGTTGAAATGTCAATATTTTCAAAATGCTATTTGCAAAAACTCAGTTTTGTCTGGCTTCCCACAAAATGTCCTTGTTGAATGTGTTTGCTTATTTTAGTGGGTCTCCTACATGTTATACACACATGGATATAAACAAGGTAATGCCTGTGTGTGGTAGCATTTGCGTCCTCTTGCTTATTATTAAAGACTGAATGGATATTTTTGGGTAATAGATGTCAGAAATCAGAAAAGGTCCCTTTTAGAACAGATTGTCACTTAAAGAAGGGTTTGCTGAAGAAAATAGAACAGTATCTTTGATCTTAAATTTTACAATTACAAAAGTGCTCATTCTGAATCTGCTGATTGGTTGTTTGTTGTGATAAATGATCTGTAAAATATGAATTATGTATACAGTGTCTAAGACAATATGTCACATGCCAGCTGCATCCAGTAGACCCAGGAAGGTTATAAAATACATGACCTCTGTTTGCCAGGATGCTTTACCTGAGAAACTATTGTATTTAGCAAAAAATGAACTGATATGGTGAGCTTATACACATTCTATTGATAATATTTATTTACCTTTAACAGATGAATTTTCCATGTACCTTTAACAGATTGATTTTCCATGTACCTTTAACAGATGAATTTTCCATGTACCTTTAAAAGATGAATTTTCCATGCACATTTAACAGATGAATTTTCCATGTACCTTTAACAGATGAATTTTCCAAAATGAAGGACGAGGTACCGTCAGCTCTTATTGATGCTCATGTGAAGAACGTGGAGGAAGCCATCAAGGACGGCAAGCAGGTCGATGCCCACTTCGGATTGGAGAAGAGTGGCATCGCGGGTACAGGCTCTGAGAAAGAGGACTCTGATAAAGGTGCGGGTGTCTGGATTTAAAGATGATGAAAATGTGTCAAATTTGAAATAACACTCACTGATGAAGAACTTGAAGTCTTTGACATATAAAAGCAGTGATTTTGTCAGATTAACTTTTAGTTTTTTTTCTAAATGGAGTAAAAATACATTACTTTAATTTCATAATTTATGTGCATTTCTCGAGAAATTATGTTAGGTTTTCCTTTCTGGCTTGAAATTTGATAAATTCTGTGAACTGTTGGTCATAGAATCAGTGAAAATTTACTTTAATTTTTTGCTAATGAAAGCAGTTTTCAATGAGACCTGAATAAAAAATTGAGAAAGGGTGAAATTTTGACAGAAACATTCTTATTCTGAGAGCCTGTGAGTGACTTTAAATGTAAAAGGAGTCCTTCAAAATCCTTGATACCTGGTTTGTAATAATTGTTATATATATGGCTTTACCATTCCTCATACATGTTAATTTCTGTAAAGAAATGAAGGATTCAGAAAGAATGAAAGATAGTCCAGAGCAAAAGATCTTATATTTTACTTAAAAAACATCATTTGTAAAAAAGAAATTTGCTGATACAATATGTACTTTTCCATTGCTTTGGTGACATTTTATTAAGAACCAACATAACACTACTTAGAAGCATACTGGTTTATATACATATAAAAAAAAGACAAAAATATCAACAGGTTGCTAAGAAATAAACAAATAAAAAATTTATTATGCTTTTATTATCATAATTTAAGACCACTCCATTATCACTTTGGAACTTTCTTTATAGACAATATTCTGTATCTTTTATAGATAAAAAGGAAAAGGAAGAAACAAGTGAAGCCAAAAAAGAAGGAGAGAAGGAAGTGAAGAAAGAGGAACCTGAAACTAAACAGGTTTGTAATTTGTCACTTAAAATATTCTCTCTATGCAAATTATGTCTGTATACTTGTTCACTGCAATTTTAGTTCTGTAACAAGTGAAGATGAGGTGATGGAGATGGTTTAGTGGCTCAGGCAGTGGCAGTTTGCCGTGCCTCAAAGACAAAAAAATAAATTCTCAGTAGAACATGAGAGGTGCGCTTCTCTGACATAACAACAGGTTGTGAATTCTGGATTATTTCAAACCCAAGCATATAAAAACCTGAAATCCAGAAAGCTTGAATAAAAAACTTGTCATTCTCATTTAAATGGTACCATCACCCTCATTCATTAAACTATGTCACAAACAGACCATGAACTTATCCTTATAAAAATAAATTGGTTCTGATGTTTTTTATTTTTCTGTTCTGATGTTTTTTATTTTTCTGTTTTTGAATTGAATGAATTAAAAAATACATTAATGTATCAAGCACTGATATCAAGGTAATTTTTAAAAAATGTATAATTTTCCAAGAGATAAAATTGCACAGGCATGTAGGACAGTAGTGTAACTTATCGTAGGAAGCTGAGCCCATGGAGACAGAGGAAGACAAGACAAGTGAAGCAGAGAAGCCCAGTAAAGACGAGGAGAAGCCAGAGGAGGAGAAGAAACAGAAGGAGGAGGTGAAGGAGGAGGAGAAAGAGGAGAAAGATAAGGTGAGTATTTCAAACCTCACTGAAACCTGCAGGGGTTAACGTGGCATCCCTGGCAAAGTCACCTACAGTCAAGTTCTTGTTTGTTGTGTTTTTAATCAAGGACAGCAATACCACAATGTCCAGTGCTTTTTCAAAACTGTGAAACACTATTTTAAAACAAAGCTCCCAGGTACCAATGTTGTTATTTATGTTAAAACTATGTTGCATAGGAATCAACTACAGAGGGAGAAGGAGAGGAAAAGGAGAAAGCAGAGGAAGAGAAGGAAAAAGAGGAGGAAGAGGAACCAGTCAAGAAGAAAACTAAGGAGGAAATAGCAGCAGACAAACTGAAGAATGAGCTGGAGGTCACCAAGGCTGCAGCAGCAGCACTGGCAAGCTCTGCCGTCAAGGCCAAGGTCAGTAACCTCTCAGGGTTAAGGTCATCAAATTTGACCACTCACAGGTCAAGGTCATCCAGTGAAAAAAATTGAGTTTGTTTTTCCTCCATACAAAGGCTTGTTCTGTGCTGCTATAAGTTAGGTATAGGGTGGGCAGGGGTTCTGCTAACTCTTATATTTCCAATATTTTTCCAATGAAAATATTGGCTTTTTGGTTGGAATTAAAGGTACATGGTGCCATCTAGCAAAATTGTAAAATCCCATGGCTTAGAACTGTCAATTTAAAACATATCTACTTGACCAGGCTATCTTTATTCAACTGTTTCAATAAATTAAAGAGTTTCTCTTTTCTGTTACATGATCATTTAAGTGTTATAACAGGGCCTGTGTCTGTCATGTTCTTTATGTGTTTGTTACCAATGTCTAGGTGACTTATGCATATGCAGTATGATGGTATTACACTGTGGCATAAATTGAAATTCATTTCTGTTACTGTAGCATTTAGCAGCTGTAGAGGAGAGGAAGATTAAGAGTCTAGTAGCCCTGCTCGTGGAGACGCAGATGAAGAAACTCGAGATTAAACTCAGACATTTTGAGGAGCTGGAGACCATCATGGATCGGGAGCGGGAGGCTGTGAGTTCAGTATTTAATATTTATACAAAGTAATATGCTGCTTTTTATACACCTAGGTGTAGGTATTATATTATGGATGGCGTCCATTTATCCCTCTGTTATCTTATAGTGTCATTGCAATAGCTTACCAGGGATTTGATTGTTTTCACAAGACTCATTATAACAGTTTACTAACAGAATATCTCAACATATATATTAAACAGTATATTATCTCACAAGTTTGATTTTTGACAGAAATCAATGAATATTGAACAAGATCAGAGGTCACAAGACTTTTCAGTGGCACTGTAATAATTACCAAAATTTTATGGATTTTCATGAAACCTGAGATAATTATTTACCATTAGAGTTTCTCACTTGAATTATATTATTTAATAAATTCTCTGCAAAACCCATCTATATTTAATGAGGTCTAATATCACAAGATATTCAACATTCGTATTATGCATCATTGCCATGCTCTTGGTTCAAATTTAAAGGATTTTGATCATACACAGTTGATCATACACAGTTGCACTTACACATTCACAAGAATGCTTGTGCTGTCTTACAGATAAGTTGTGGAAGTATGTTTAATAAGTTTATGAACAGATATATAATTATATATGGAATATAACTTATATATCCAGTGACAAATTTGTAATAAAAATGTGTACATTGAATGACATACACGTCTTGTGAATTATGTCCTTCTCATATACAGATTTTCTTTTATAAACCAACAGCTGGAGTACCAGAGACAGCAGCTGTTGAATGAGCGGCAGCAGTTCCACATGGAGCAACTGAAGGCAGCGGAACTACGAGCCCGGCATGTCGCGTCACAGCAGCTGGCTGAGGAACAACGCACTCAGCCACCACTAGAGCAGCCGTCAGGACCCCCACCTGTCAATCAACCCATACCACAGCCTGGCTCAGTGTGTCAGGAACCTGGTAAGTATACTGAGTTGCATGAAAAATAAATAAACCACAAATATCCATCTTCATACTACCAAGTTTGTGGCTATGCTTTCACAGACTTGATTCTGTGACCCTCTTTGGTGTCTGTTTCCTGAATAATGAACTGGAAGTGTTAGGACAGAAATCACAACTGGCGATTAAATCCAGTTAACAAAATGTTAGCAATACACAGTTCACACACTGGCTGAACAAGAACACATGTACTGGGAATTGAACAGACTTATTTGATTGGTTAGATTCTTGATGCCTTTCTGGCAATGCTTAATATTTGATCAAAACATCGCACCAGACATGCACGTAGAATAAGTGTACAGGAGCCATTTGATTGGTTCATTTGCGTTGTTGATTAGTCATGAAACAGACACCAGGGAGGGTAGAGGAATCAAGGTCTATGAAAGCATATCAGCAGACTGAGTAGAGGAGGATTAGAACATGGGTCCATCAATAATTTTAAGTGATGACAGTTGAGAAAATGCTTAAAAATAAGGTTATTAATAAAATATTGGTACATTTTATGACAAGAAAGTCAATATATTTATTTAATCCGCTGTGCATTGCATCAACATTGCCTCAGTTTTCAAGAACAGTAGTAAGTAACTATGAAGCCAACAGAAAAAGCTGTGTTACACTCCACAGTAACTTATTTTCTAGATAGACTCCCAGGACTGTTGCAGTAATGTTTTCCATGCAAGAAACTAAAATAATATAAGGAATTAGGAATTGTCATCTCAGAATAAAAAACCTACTCTGTACTTCCTCATTAAATAGATAACTTGTCTTTTTACCAACTATTTGTCTAACTATTTGTTTCTTAACTGAACTCATGTTCCTCTTCTCTGAGACCTTAGTCATTTTAAATTTTAATGAAGCATATTTTGAATTAAATCTTGAGCCAAGTATTGAGATAATTTTGGTATTATGAGATATATACCATGACAACCCTAGTTGTTATATATTGCATGCATGGTTAGTTTCAATAAAATAAGCCCTAATTATCACTATGTTATTACTTCAGCAGGTAGCACTACAACCAGTGGTCTCATGTCCCAGAGTGCACCTGCACAGAATCCACACTTAGCTGCTGCAATAGCGCAAGCAGGAGCGCCACCTACCCCTACTGGAAGCACACCTGCATCAACTCCAAGCCAAGGTAAGCATACCAACTTTTAGGTCTTTAAACTAAACAAATCACCTTTGTGGTAGAAAATCCACATTCAGGTGGGACCAGGTTTATCCAGGTTAAAAGGACAATAAATGCAGATCTAGATACTGTATTATATGAGAATTATTACCAGATCTAAAGGTACAACTTAATTCTTAAAGGGGGCTAATCACCTATAAAGCGTGTTGAATTAACACAAAAACTAGCTTTTTCCCTTTTAAATAAATTTGTACCTGCAAAAATATTGCCCTAAAACTGTTTGCTATCCTGTAAACTAGTTTTAAAAACAGTAGACTGGGCGCAATCACAGGTGTCAACATAAACACATCTGCGTGTATTGTCCAGCCACAACATGTGTGAGTCAGGAGATGCCCTGACTGATTTGGCACAGAAAAATGTAAAACATGTTCCCGCTGGCTGAAACATACTGTGGTTGACTTCATATTCGCTAGAATGTATTTGGTGACTTTAACTTCCTCATTGTTGTGCAAGGGTTCTGTTTTAACAAGCTCACCATTCAGTAATCTTTCATTAGTATATCTGTAAGTATTGTGTGAGTTAAATATCAGAATAACAAGGGAAAATTTTATTTTCCTGTCGTGAATATCACAATTTTGAAACTAACAACAAAAAGGCAAGCACAGTGTTTTCATTTTCTTTTGTCTGTTTAGTATACAGAGCCTTCAAAAAATTATCCATGTCCCATTTCTTGACATATGACATCAGGATATATCAGAAAAGATGAGGCTTGGATAGCCTACAGTTATTAACTTTATGAAAATAAGTTTCAGGTAAAAATTTACTATCAGAATATGAAGTACAAACACAATATTTATGCATGATGCAGATATGTTCACACTCACATTAATGATAATTAAATAAAAGTTATCTGATGGTAGGCCATTTTAGATAACCAGAATAATGGAAAATTAATAATTGGACAGGTGCTTCACTTGGTTTATATGAGAATTAAAACTTATTATGAAGTAAAACCAAAAGACCATATCTGTTTATATGACCAAAGGTTCATGGTTCCGATTCTTTTTTGCTCTATAAATAAGACCTTGCTAAGATGACCACCTCAAAGATCTGACCACTTTATCAAGCTCTCATTGGTTGTCATTAGTTTGATTTGGTTACTGTATATAATATGCACTAATATATATTAGAATATGATAACCTCTTTTATATATATATAAATCCATGTAATAGAATATTATAACTTCTTTTATATATAAATCCAAGTATGTATTAATAATGTGCATACTTATGTCGTATAAAATTTATATATGATATGCATATTTTTCTCATATAAACAATAAGGATTGTTTTAAATAATCAACAGATGTGTGGTTGATGCATGTACTTTTATCGTTGTTATCAGGTCCTATTGAGATGGATTCTGCCTCTGCAACACCATCACCAATACCAGCACCATCTCCCAAACCATAGAGCCAGCATCCAACTATATGGCGCTAGAGTTCATGGACCATATCACTGCCACCAAACATCTCATACAAACACACAGCTGTACTCTAAACAAGGAAGGCTGCTTGCTGCAACTCCACTTCCCACATCATCATTCTGTCAGATCCGTGACAAAACAACTTATTCACAGACCTTGATTATGTGACCCTCTTTGCCATCTGTTTAATAAATAAAAAATAACATAATTGAACCAATCAAATGGCTCGTATACACCAGCAGATGTCTGCTGCGATGTTTCTATCAAATGTTTATCTTTGCTTGGAAAGGCATTAGAGAATAAAAGCAGCATGTCCCATTTTTGGAACATGTCTGGTTCAGATGGAGTGTGAAAACTGTTTTGCTTACATTCTATTGGTTGCGTTTGGTTGACAGTTGTGATTTTGGCCAGAGCACTTGCAGTCTTGTTAATATTTCATGAAAATGATGACAGAGAGGGTCTATGAATCGAGGTCTGTGGATGTGTGGTCATATCACAGACTTAATAGTATGAACAAGCGTTCCAAGATCAAAATTATATGCAGTGTAAGATTGCGTTTAATATATAATTATTTCTTGCCTCATGATCACCATCCTGACACAGTCACCCTGATGTAATAATCACTATTAGTTTCTAAGAGAGCATATGACTTGTCATAAATTGTCATGAATCTCCCTCAGCTGACAAAGTGAGGTTATATTGTGGGATGTATGTTCAAATATGTTGGATTTTCTGTAAGATTTCATTAAACACTTCATTCGTGATGTATTGCATGAGCTTGCAGTATTACAAATCTATTTCAACATTTATCTGCAGTAAATTTCTGTTTTTTGCTCGGTCCATGTTAATAGCACACTACTATATACATCTCCTATAGTCATTATTAATAATGGTCTTGCTACCCAAATCTTCTACTAGTTTTGGCTACCCTTACTGCTCACAGGGTACCTTTAGCATTTTTAATGTAGCATCTATGAAAATCACAAAATTGTGACCTCTTTTGGACATCTTTACAAATATTGTACCAAGTTTTCTATTTTTTTACAAGTAAATGAAGACAGAAAAGTTCTTTTATGCCATCAGATATAATTGGTCACACAGCCAGTCAGCCCCAGCCAAACCAGTAACTGCAGGGGTTTGTGTTTTATGCTAATGACCAGGTGGGAAAAATGTAAGTCCAGCAGTTGTGATGCACTTAGGTGAAAATGTTCCCATGGTATGATTGATCATGGTATACACATTCTTGAGATGTTATTCCTGGTCCAACTACTAAGATTAGAGATTGGTAGATTGACAAGAAAATATGCAAATATATTTGCATACAATATGCAAATGCAGAAGTATGAACAAAGCAGGTCCTAAGTATATTGACTATTGGAATACTTTAAGCTGCTGTTTCTGCCTCTGTTATGGCAGAATAAAGGATATACAAGGTCTGCTTTCTGTGTATGATATGTGAATATGTGAAATTTTGTGTTACATTATTATAAACATGATAAAGTTGGTGCTCCCATAACTCCAAACGGTCGGTTTTGTCTGCGTAATATTATACCCATCAGGTTAAAATGATTAATTCAGATACTTCAGCCTACAGAGAGATTAAAAGGTTAAGTGTGGTTATAAATAAAGTAATTAGTGAAGCATTAATAGAATATGTTTAATTGTCAAGTTCTGTTATTTTTGAGAATCTGCAGTAAATTGTATTGCAGAATTGTAGTAATTTTTCAGTATTTGAAATTAAACGAAGAGGATTTACTCACAACTGGGGTTTGAAAGTTAAAGGTATCCGTCAATAAGATGACTAGAGTTATATGATAAGCTGAAGTTCTTTGGGGATAAACTTAGGTGACTTGTTTACTCTCAATGTATCCGTTGATAAGATGATAAGAGTTATATTATGGGCTGAAGTTCTTTGGGGTTAAACATAGGTGACTTATTTATGCTCACATCCAGATTTTTTATAGTTAAAGGTACATCACAATAAGGTCAATAAGTCATATTATGGGTTTAAGTCATGCCTGATGTAGTTGTCTGATACAGTTGCTGCCAATTTGGCATAATAAACGTTACATCAGTAACGTTAAAATTAATCTGTAAAACATGCATCATACCATTGCCTGCGATGGTTTTTAAAGTGAATATCATAATAAATGTACATTCAGAATCAAACAAGTTCCACAGATTATGGACAGCACTTATCTTCAACAAATTTCATTTAACTTTGCACTCAGAAAAAAATATGAAATGTATATGTGTACTTGCATTACTGTCACCTTGGTGTATTTTGAGGCACAGGGGGCCTAGTTCAAACATTGCTCATGCAAATGAAAGACGGAGTCTGTGAGGTAGTTTCAAACAATCCAGTTTGGTGCTGCCACCTGTCCATTAACTATTTTTAACCACCTGGGCAAAACAATTCATTGGATCATTATATCCCTGAGAGGAAATTATTTCAATCACCAGTACCAGGTGTATTGGAGTAATAGGTACAGCATTGTATTTTGTAAGTGAAATGCTGCCTTTCATGTGGAGATAAAATCGAAGTACATCATGCTCACTGATATTGTTATTTTCATGTTGCTGCTTTTTCCAAGACCAATTCAGTTCTGTCAGCATAAGTAAGAGATTAAAGAACTCAGAAATTGGAAAATCAGATATCCTGATATTTGTATATATAATATATATGTATGTTGACCAAGTCATGTTTTTCCCCTATAGTGGTGTTACTTTTTGTGGTGTAAAAACTGGCTGTTTGTACCAAGTCTCTCAAATTTTATACAAGCATGGTTATGTAGACTGCACATTCCTGTAATGTCATTAAATGTCTATTTATTATATCATTACTTATTTTTATCATTGAGATTGTATTGTTTTTAGTGTTGAGTGTGGTGGCTTAAGTGTCAGGGCGCTGGACTTATGACTGCGACATTGTAGGTTCACATCCTGTCCTGACAGCTTTCTGTGCTAAGACTCCCAGCCAAGGTCTTAACCACAAGAGTGTAGCACCCAGGCGTACTGGGTACTGGACATGAGTGGCAGGCCAATGTAGAAGGAATAAGCTGGTTGAGCCTTCTATGGCTCGAGTTGTATGCTCCCTGGGAAGGTAAAAAAAATCCTAGAACAGGCTTAACAGACGAGGTAGGCAAAGTGTCAAGTCAGACAAGACCTGTATAGTTGGTGATATCAGACTTTTAAACCACTCCACCTTTACCAATATCTGTGTGTCTGACCTGTTTGTAACTACCGTAGAGCAAAATATGACTGGAACAAAATATCACTGAAACAGTGTTGGCTTTATATATAACACTACTCACCTAAACCTATCTGGTCAAAACTGAAATTTCCACAAAAAGTAAAACACTGGTACAAATAAAGTCTTTATTTATCTTTTTTTACAATCAGTGTGTTTCAATAGCTACTGACTGTCTGGTCCAAAACTTTCTGTGACCACTGTAAACATGCTGCAGAGTCCCTTGCTATAACCTGTAATTTCTGATTATATGCCACAATGCACCCACAATATCCTCATATTTTAAAATTTCTACAATATTGGCTGACTACTTAAAATATCCAATAACATCCAACCAGTACTTTATGATTTCCTGGGATTCACTCATAGGCACTTTCACATGCAACAATTTCTTACTATTTCCAGTGATATCTTAGAAAATCATAGGAATTCACATGAAATAAAAGAATTTCACACTCTCTTTGGCCTGCCCACATAATAACAAAGTTCTGACTCTCTAGCTACAAACTGATGAAAATGAAGTCACCATGACGTACTAGAATCAGAGTATTGCTATATAAGATATTTTCCTTAAAACAGTTCATGCAGTCACTGGGCTGGTCATGGTGAGGCCTGCACAGTTGCTATCACAGGGCTTGCTGTCAATCATAACTTGCTCTTGTATCCTGATTCTTCCTCCGCTGACTGGAGATCATCTTCCCAGGTGTAGGCCTTGTTTGCTTTATGATCTGTTTTGGAAAATAAAAATATATACTGATGCATGGAAATACATGATGTCTCTTAGTCCTCATATCTGACCTTAATTTATCTTTTACCACAACCTCCACATTTTGACTTTGACCCATATTTTTTAACTTGGCCTTCTTGAATATTTAACCCTTAAAATGAAATGAAATAAAAAAGGTTATAGTTTATGGTACATAAAATCTTGCTGAACATCTATCACATCACATGAATGAACTGTTGTTTGTCAGTACATGTCATTACTAAATTCCAATCTGCGTACTTTTGTACTTTTGCATATTACTTATTATACAAACTTTCATATACTCCTGTGCTTTAGCACTTTGACAGTATCATGAATATTTATTGTACTTTAATTATTTATTAAGTTATATATTAAAGTTTTATATTCCAGGTGTATTCTGATATTTCAAATGATCCAGAGAGGTTACAGGTCTTGTGCTTCCCACCTTTTACAGTATAATGAATATTCATTACCAAACTGATATTCAAACCCTACCTCGTATGTAAACTGCAAAAGGTATGGATGGAGTATAAAGGTCTTGTGCCCTGTCACTTTTGACCTTATAATGAATATTCATTACCTGATTAATATTTAAAACCTACCTGATACTTCAAAAGGTATGGATGGATTATAAAGGTTTTGTGCACCATCAACTTTGATGGTATCACCAGAGATGAAACGAGCTGCAGGAGACAGCAGGAACAGAACGGCAGCGGATACCTGAAGGATGAAATGATAAAATGTATCATTCATAGTTCTTCCAACCTGTTAGAATATCTCCATCATGTAAGATATGTCACTCCTCAACCCCAACAGAAAATATGGAAAAGCCGACAGGGGAGCCAGTCCATGCTATAGTCCGTTTCATCCCCTCATGTCCACCTGTTTTTTGCTATGAAAATTTTTATTAGGTACATTTCAAGGGAAACAATTATAGTGTAGAGGAGAGGATTACAGAACCTAATTTTCAACTAGGTAACTAAATTCCTACCTGATGCCATATTTGTGTAACAGAATTTTCTGAAAATATGAGAAATCAGTCTACATTTTACAACATATCAGACCCACTTATGGCGGTCAAGGTCATTGGTCACATGCAAAAACAGCCTCAACTGACAGCTGCTGATTGGATGATCACATGTAAACACTCTAAAAAATATAACCAGCTAAAACAAAGATGGCTACTTATGGAGGGACACACATTATCTGCCAGATCATAGTAAAGAGACTTAATTGTTGTGAAACATGAACGGGGGATTTATTGTAAAATTCTGAACTGCCATATTAGGTTGTCACTTCCATATGTTGTTTACTTGGAAAATATTGAAAAATACAAACTTTTAAGTAAATTATCTACAAAAAACAGGTGGACAGCAGGTGGTGAAATGGACTATAGCATCTCTCTTTCAACTGGCAACACTCTGCTACCCTCTTTCCTGTCTGTTTCACTAACCTTGCTTGTTCTATGTATTGCCTGAATGGCACAATTATTTTTTATTAAAAAAAATTATTTTTGTTAAAAGAGGCCCCATCTGATATTTTATATAGATGTATAAACTTAAGTTAATACTCTGAACCTTTATTATGATAGGCCAGAAAACAAATTTTCTTATTATGAATTGCCGTCAGTTTTAATATGTACGCAGTGCAAGCAAAAAATCACAAGCAAATTTTTTAGACTGGTAGGTGAATAGCTGGCTCTAAAGATAAAACTAAAAAACTCCTATACACCCCCATATCTCATCAGTGCCCATAATTCAGAGTTTTAACAATACCTATTGCTTTTTAGTAGAATTAACAGTGAAGGTCACACATTTTAAGGGGTGGAATTTTAATAATACTAGAAAGACTTCTGACAGAAATTTCAATATTTTCACCAATGTGGAGACCACACATACCTACCTTTCAATATCTGAATGACATGTTTTGATTTTTATACACCTGGTCATATAAATCACACTAAATCACCACCGATTTCTGTATTGGTAATTTCATGACAGTGAATATATGTCAGCATTCTAATACCACTGCAACTCTGACAGAAGTCATGAGAATTTATGGCATTCACACTACCAAAGTAAAGCTGTTTGAAATTTTTTTTCTTTGTAACATTAGAAATTTCTGTAGCTATTCTGAATCTTGCTTATCATTCAACAAAAATTAAACTAGATTAAACTGAATAGTAAAAAGTATATAGTAGTATCACTGAACCTGAGTTAAAACCATTTGTGTATGTGCAAGAAAATGTCACAAATACCCCTTTCACATGGCAATTGCGCCCAAACTGTTTGGGCTGATGTGGATTCCAGAAGCCAGTTTTGTGCATTCACACTGTAAATTAAGCAAACCATGCTTTGTTCTGCTCCTCTCTTGTGAATGACAGAAGTGAAGCATTACAGTGTACAACACACTAAACCATTATTAAGGTGCAGGCAGAGGTATCCTGGCAGGCTCAGACTACACAACTCACTGACGGCAGGTATCCTCATTCAGGAGTTTTTGTGCGTTTGTTCATAAATCAAGAATGGTATTTTATGATATTTTCAGGGCATTTCAGGAAAGGGTCAAAGTGAAATCAATGAGTTTTTGGTGCGGTCTGGTACATGACCATGATTCAGGAACTATAAATGAATATTCACAAATGTACAGTCATGTATGCATGAACAAACCTGGGAATATGGGCCAAATAAGTGAACTCAATGTAATGTCTTCAGCCCTTACCTCTTCAGGTGTACCTAATCTTTTAGCTGGGATTCTGGGTCCTTGGTGAGGAAATACATTCAAGTCACCGTAATTGTCCGCTGCTGTCTTAGAGGGGATAGAACTGCCCTGGAATTATATTATAAAACTGCCTTAAACCTGGCTAAATTGTGAGAATGAGAAGAATAATTATGATTAAATAACTGTATTTTATATACACAAAATCACTAACAGATTTTAGCAATCCTTAAAGTAGCCATTTTAGCCTTTATAGATAGTCTTTTCCATTAAATGATTAAAACTATCTAACTCATGGTGAATTTTATATGAAACAATTCTTAGATTCCTTAAGAACATTACAGGGAAACAGAAAGAAAAAAAAGACAGACAGTGATGGAGAAAGAATAGAGAGAGAGACAGTAGAGATAAAGAAGGAGACAGAGACAGATAAAGAGAGATAGCACATAATAGAAGGAGAGAGAGAGAGAGAGAGAAAGAGAAAGGATGGCAGGGTGTAACGGTACTTACAGGAGCAACACAGTTGATGGTGACTCCGCTCTCTGCCCACTCTACAGCTAATGTCTTGCTCAGGTTCTCAACACCAGCACGGGCTGCACCAGAATGGCTGAAAACAAGGAAACAGAAATGATTTACAGTTATATCAAGGTTTCATAAAATTTACATTTTTTTATTTCAATTGCCAAAATTCTTTTTCATCCACACATTTATCAGTTTTTAAATAAATAGTAAGTGTGCAACTTTTACAAACGTATATTAAGTATATTGCAGAGTTGAATATGAAACATTATGGACCAGACAAAATAAAACTAAATGCAGTTGTGACACTGCACTTCTTCATATAAAAATCCTTAATTAAGAACGATCACATACAACATGCAAAGGGTATTGAATTCCTGTGTGAATCACCAATTTTAAATCTATTCACATTTTTTATCAACGTTTAGGAGAAATAAGCCAAGAGTGACTAATTTTAACAAGTTTTAACAGTAAGCAGAACACATAATTATACCTCATCATGGGGATCCCCTTCCACATATCAAGGATGATTGTGACGATGCTGCCGCCATGGTCCTTCATCCACTGTGTATAAGCTGACAATACAGAGGTAAAGAGAAAATTATATATAAAGAACATATAAAAGAACAATAGCAAAGTATAGTACAACCTTTAACTTACTGCCTGCTCACTGTCAGATTCCAACTACAGTGGACCCTGGTTTGAGAGACCACCAGGTCAAATGTCCATCCCCTATTAACAAGCATTTTTACCTTTCATGTGGAGTTTTACCTTGATCAAACAACTACCTGCCACAAGACACCCCCAACCACCAAATTTTGGTAAAAATTCACCTTCTTTGTAGGACCATGTAGAAATAAGAGATTGCAATGCAAGACTGCATATTATTTCCATCGTGTCTTGTGATCTCTGACCTCATAAAAAAGTGCAGATTTTGCGGAGGATTTAATTCAGGTGAGAAACTCTATTGGTAAAGATTAATGTGCCTTTGAATAGGCATAGAAATTAAAGGAGGAATAAAACTTAAGTAAGATATGATATTATATTGGTTAACATTTCTGTTGAATTTCATCAAAATCTTCATATTCCTGGTAAGTTATTGCTGCTACACCACTAAGAAGCCTGGTGACCTCTGACCTGATTAAATATATATGGATTTGGCCTAGAATCCAACTACAGGTAAGTAGTTACATGGTGAGTTCATGAAGACCAATCAAAGCCCTGGTAAGTTACTGAGGAAACACTAAAATTTTACAGAAGCTTGAAAAGTTAAAAAGTTAAATGGATGGACTGTGGATATACCATAAGGCCATCCTTAAAAATTTTTGTGTTGGGGCTAACATTGGTCCCCAAAAAATCATCAGGTAGGGAGGAAAAAAATATTTTTTTTTAAAGGAGGATCCGGAGTTTACTACACCTTTTTTTACTGGTTTTTGCATATGTGCGGTGTATGTCATATTACATACCCGTATTCCATTCAACATGTACAACAAGGTATCTCTGAATAGATTTTGTGTTTCATTACAGGCTTAAAATCTTGTACTCGGGTACAAAATGTTTTAGAATATGCTTTGTACATGTCAAATATTCACGTATGTGAAAAGTGATCAAGTACTTTTCCAATAATGGTCAAGCATGTTATCATGAAAGCATTATAACTGATGTATATCTCATTGCACAGATTCGAATTAGGATTGTAAGCCTTTTCTGGATCTCACATAAATTTGCAGACAATTTTATTTTGTGTTGTATGTGAGTGCCAGAATTTTATGAATGAGTGCCATTTGAGATTTCCTTTGCAAATGTAGAGGTATAATTAAGAAGGATGGTAATAAATTAACTCTTTATTAATTTAAGTCAATGCCTTATAAGGTAGTAGAATATATAAAATGTTTATACAAATATATGAAAAACTGTACTTATTTGAAAGATAAACCCATATATTGGACGTACCCTGATTATGCCACTCACCTTCTGCAGATGCCTTTGACAGCCAGTATGTGATTTGGAATGGCATCGCCAATATAGTCCTTATTTGTGCATGACATTTCATGCAAAAGTTTAAAAAACAAACAAAAAAAACAGTCAAAATACAGGCCCTGAGACTCCAGTGTATTATTTAAACTTCACCACCAGCATGGACTTTCATTTTATAACAATTAGCACTACTGCTGACATGCATACAGGTTTCACAGGCCCGCAAGAAAAATTACAGGCCCTTATATTTTTTGATAAAAATGAAAAAAAAAGTAATTGAAAGCTAAAAATATAATTAACCATTCATGATCTATTTGTATTATATAACATTAACTGCCCAAAGGCTTAGGAGTATTCATTTCTATTTGTTTTTGGTTTTAAAAACTGGGTCACATTTGTTTGCTTTTCATTGCTAGTTATCAGATGCCCCGCTTGATTATAATAAAACAAAATTTCATTGGCATTGACTTTTTGCATCTGACAGGTCATACTCTGATATACCAGCATGCAGTTGTGTCCATACTATAATATTTGTAAGATTACTCATGCACATTAAGTCTTATTTCTCAATATATTTTTGCAAATCTATTGTTACTTTCTTGACTTTTTTAAAACCCTCTTGTAAATAAGGTACCAGCAAAAAGAATCAGAAACAAACAAACAAACAAACAAAACATCAATGAGAGGCACGGTGCCTAATGGAAGTAATGCTGGACATTTTTTATTTTTCTGTAATTAATGACTGAGCGAGCAATGTTGATCTCTATCTCGTCTACGTCTAAACAAGTAATGCCGTACGGTCAGAAAATATCTGTTTGTTTTAAAGGCAATTAATAAAATGAAATAATTTAACAAAGGCAGTTAAAAAGAAACACAACCAAAAAAGACGGTCGTTAAAATTTTATGCGTGTTCTGATAGCTGTGGTCGCAAAACCCTGTCATGATCGCACAGAACTATAAAAATGATGCAGTTCTTTTAATACCAAACATCTGATTTGTGGAGATTGTGCGTTACACATCACCAGTTGTAGGTTCCATTTAATAGGCCCGCGTCATTTGCTTTATATAGGCTACTCACGGTGCGACCATGACTTTAGCTGAAAAATTAAAACCAACGTAAGCGACCCGATGGCAGTGAACATTTTCCCCGCAAAAATAGTCCTGAATGAAGTCACATGGGGTGAACTTTTACTACGAACCTCTTATTGGCTCTCTGGCTGTGACACCTGATCGCTCCGCCAATCACAAGAACGTCTGCGTGTTCCAGGCACGTGTTTATGCAAATCGACGTGTCACATGGTTAAAATGCCAACATTGGTCGGTTGACAGTATGAATGTCGAGAGAACTTTCATTTAATGCAACAGCGATAAGCGTCAGCTTTATTTGTAATCAAATAAAAACCATTTCTAATTGCTCAATATTTTTATCGGCCTGTTTCGCCAGAATAACAAAATTTGATGGCGGTTTCCCGGCGGTTTTTCTTCTCTCGCGCACGAGTATAACGATCGTTCCACATATATATAGGCACAACCTGACTAATTTTTAAGGCTCAAATTAAACGACCGGCAACGTCGGGTAATACTTTTCATTATTGAAATTAAGGGCATCTAAGAATGTAATAGAAGGGCTATTATTCTACTACTTGAAGGCAGATTTTTACGGGCCCAGGTGCGCTTGCAGGAGTTCATACAAAAAATATTAATTTGCAGATATGTCAAAAAAAATTTCAGCCGCAGCCAAAAAACTCAACTGGCCGGGTTAGCCCCAACAGAGAATTTTTTAAGGATGGCCTAATATGTTAGACATAAAAAAAAAATTCCATACCTTCTCTACAACAAATAAACGTGCCGTGCAGGTTAGTTTCCACCACAGCATTGAATCCTTTTTTACTGATTCCCTCAGCAGCGCTCATAAATTGTCCACCTCCGTTGTTGACGAGGTAATCAATCCCACCATGCACTTCAATTGTCCTACTCATCAGGTTCCTCACCTGCCACAAAATCAGTTGATAAATTGATAAAAAGTAGATAATAGTGCAGCAGCATGTACAACAAGTCGCCATAGAAACTCTTTCATTCATCAGGCTATTACTTTGTGCAATTCTTTAAATAAAGTTTTTATTATTAAATGTACTTCATTTTATTATTTATTATCATGCTGATGACAGCATAAAAATAACCTGTATCATATATATATATACAGTCGAACCTGTCCACTGCGACCACCCAAGGAACTGGGCACGAGTGGTCATAATTGACAGGTGTTCATAATTGACAGGTTTTGAACATTAAGGAACTGCACAAATCTAGATGACATGTATGACTGAAATATACATATGGGAACATCTTTATGACTATAAATAAAAACATATTTGCAGAAGGGAATGATCTTGGTGTTACATGTATTTTGTAATTGCACACACATGTAAATGCACTTATATGTGTATTTGATGTACTGATAAATAAAATCTCTACATCTCTATATTTATAGAGGTTCTTCTGACACGATGAATGTGCTCAAATGAATGACTCAAAATTGTTTGCTGACGTCACTGGTTATTAACATCACTTGCTTGTTAGGAACATCGTAGATTATCCACTATTTGTAATAAAGCCTTTCATATAATGCACTGAATAGATCAAAGACAGTTCATAGGGGCACAGATCAAAGATTAACTTTTGGGGGGGCCTCCATTCCTGTGGATTAATAGGTCGTGGGAGCCAGTCACGTTGCCCGCCTTGGGCTCCAGTTCTAGGGTAGGCCCAGGGTCCCAATAATCTCCAGTCTCTGTGTGCGAACAAACGCACAACAGCAAAACAAACAGAGAGCGGTGCAAGTGACCACAGCTTCACGCATAGTCAGTCAACCAATCAGTCAGCACTGGTCAGTGAGTAGCACAAAGAGTGCCCTACTTAGGTAGGTCAATTAATAAGTAATATGTCACTTATGTCAGGATAAACGGGTTGTAATCCATAATAGCCAGGTGGTCGTATTTCACAGGTTTTATCTGTAGATAAAATAACAGAATTTTGAAAGGGACTGATATCTAGTGGTCATAATTGCCAGGTGACTGCATTTCACAGGTGGCTGGACTGTTTGGTGGGATATATAAATATACTGTTCACACACACACACAAACACTCACTGACCTGTTCCTCATCTCTGATGTTACACTGCATGTACTCCAGCCTGGCTAGACTGTTTGGTGGGATATATATATATATATATATACTGTACACACCCACACATACACACAAACACTCACTGACCTGTTCCTCGTCTCTGATGTTACACTGCATGTACTCGAGCCTGGCTTGACTGTTTGGTGGGATCATTGTCTTCATGTCTTCAGCTGCTGCTGTCAGTCTGTCCAGCTTCCTGGATGCTATCATCACTTTACAACCTGGGTTACAGGGTATAATAAGTAGTAATATAATGATACACTGACTTTACAACCTGAGTTTCAAGGTAAACTGTGCAGTTAAGGTAACACTATCTTTACAACCTGGGTTACACAGGTTCTACTGAGTAAAAAAGGGTACCCCTACTTTACAACTTGGGTAACTCAGGTTATACTGGGTAATAAAGGTTACACTTATTTTACAACCTGGGTTCCACAGGTAATACTGTGTTAGGTCGTATCTGCACAAGCAAATAATCCAGATCGTAAAATGGTTTATTCTTTCTGCACTAGGCCACAAATCTGCATCAGTTCGTTAACTGTAGTCCATTTGAAAGGCAGTCTACAGCAGTCTGGTTTACTTTAGTCTGGTTTACAGTAAACCGCTTTTTAGTGCGAGCAGGCAAATTATCTTCTAGTTCGAATGAGTCCTGTTTCAGTGAACAACCTTTGCAACTACCCTTGATGCTGCCCCAGCATGTGTGGAGTGACAGAGTGCTCCAGTACAGGCCTGAATCGGAATACGAACCAAGTGCGGACAGCAAACTGAAGATGTGTTGAATAAACCGATTTAGGTTTTTGTAAAGTGAACTACGGTGCAGACGCAAAGCAGACTTCTTCAAGGCTAAAGTACACCAGTTTAGTATAATCCGGTTTAGAAGCAAACTTAGTGCTGATATGGCCTAACGACTGTTTCACTTACTTTACAACCCGAGTTACACAGGTAATACTGTGTAACAAAGGTTACACTTACTTTACAACCAGGGTTACACAGTTAATAGTAAGTAATAAAGGTTACACTTATTCTACAACCTAGATTACACAGTTAATACCAAGTAACAAGGGTAACAGTTAGTTTACAAGTGCATAATTGTAAAACCCCTGGAATGTTTGTTGCATTTCTGACCTCATGAATACAAGTATGACATGCTGGAAGATTGCAAACTACTCAATACAGGAAATGGTTTGTTACCATAGACTTTCACTTTGTGAGTTCACCTATGTACATTTTTTTTCATTTATCACTCGTAGTCTAATATGTTTAGAGTATCAGCTGTTTATCATGATACTGACCATTGCAGTACATTTTCCCATATAACTTGAGTCTGAAGACTCAAGTATATATGCTTATCAGTGCAATTTAAATGGCTGCTGAGTTGTGTAGTCATGGCTGCTCTAATTCTTATATCAGAGGGGAAACTAATACCAGACCTTCACCTACCCAGATACAGGAGCTCCTGTGTGATGACTTTTCCAATACCTGTCCCTCCTCCAGTCACTATGGCTGACTTTCCCAGGAACAGCCCTGGACGGAATATGCTGGAAACAGCTCTAGAAGCCATGACTGATGAATCCGGCCTGGAAACAAACACTGTGTATTAAAACACTCATCAATGATTAATGATTTTCTAATTTTCAACACTTCAATAGTCAAAATACTTTATCAAAATAAGGATATTATATTTCAAGAATATGTGACAAAACAGTCATTTTTATACAGTAATCAATTTTTTGTTGTACCGGTAATTATCCATCCTGCCCTCAACTTTATACAATCTGTAATAATTTAGCTTTTTAGTTAAATGAATGTTATTTCACTTCTGAATGTCTTCTAGGAAATTCAGGTGTTTTTTTTTAATATGTACCGGTACCGACTGAGCATCGAAAGAAGCATGTTTATCTTATACTGTGAAACCTGTATGCGACCACCCAAGGGACTGGCAAAAAGTGGTTTTAATTCACGGGTTGTTCTATTTGACAGGTCAGTTATATCCAAAGTGAATGCTTTTGGTTCAGCCAATTAAGGGTAGTCTTAATAGACAGGTGGTCTTTCAGACAGGTTCCACTGTATATCTTAGACTTGCAAATACATTACAATCTTGCATGTTCTAATTATCCTTAAATTGAGCAATAAAATTATTATTGGCATCAATATTCATGAAAGAGTATTTTTGGGGGGTGTTTTTGGTACGTGTGATGAAACACCATGAAACACTTCTAAATTCGAATTTGAAGCAAAACTTTGGCATTGGTTATTAAATTATCATCTGTTGCATATGTCAATGCATAATTGTGCCACTATTCTGTAAAAGAAAAGAAAGCAATAGTGTTTTGTATAACTGAAAAGTGCTCTGCTTTTTTGCAACTTGCGCCACTAGGGGGCAGCGTCATAGCTGGCATAAATGGTTGCCTTGTCTGCAGGTGAACCGACCACGGCAAGAAACACTCGTTTTATCTTTGTGTCATAAATTTAATACACAATATTGCAGAGATAAATTCATCAGATGATTATTTATTGATTGGTGTTATGTTTAGGCTTCAAATTCGAATTTAAAATGGTGTTTTGTGGTGCTTCATTACAGGTACCCAAAACACCAGTGTTTTGAGGGTTTAAGGGGACCGATCGGGGTCTATACTCAGGCTGGAGACAGGCATGACATGCTGAGTAAGCTAGATAAGCACAGCCAGTCCCTCCCGGATGTATCAGTAGTGAACCAAAATGTATTAACACGGGCTGGGAGGCCTGGGGTAACAACAGGGATAGTAGATACTGTGCTGGTTTGAATAGTGTGAAACTCAAAAACCTAAGTTCATTCCCTGATCCATAACCAATACCATCACACATTTTGTACCACTAAATAGGACTGCGTCTAATCTAATAACAGAGCTTCTGCTGAATTGATTCGGGGCAAGGGTAGGGCCACAAAGTCCAACTCTTTTCACAATGTGTTGCCAAAACTATAGATCTATAGCAGTAACGTTACTGTGAAGTGTTATCTGGTAAAACGGGAGCACTTTCAATGACAATGTTGACTTGCTGTTTCGGTTGTATCTGGATATAATATTCAGTCATAGGCAACATAAGCTACGTTTCCTAGGCCTACCTTGACATGCTATCAGCTGCTGTTTTCTCAAGGTTTCAGACAGATATATATAATCTTTGTACGTACCTTTTGCTCTAGTGACCCAAGTTTTTGCTTGGCACAAGGTTCACGCCATCATGTTGTTAGGGATAGTTAGCGATATAACCATCAGATGCCGCCATGTGTAGGTAAAAGTCAAGATTGTTTTTATTTACTCCACCAGATGGCGGTAATACACGGCAAAGTCTTTAGAAAAAACGCAGTTAAAATGGGCTTGTAATCTCAAGGTGTTCATCCATTTTTAAGGGTCACATAAATCTTGTTAAATGTATATAAGGGAAATAGGCCTAGTTGTTTTTAATCCGTTGTATTAATTTTCAACCAAATTTAAATATCAAGATTATTTTAAACATTTCTTCCCGAGACGCTTTATTCCGATTCGCTCTGTGCAGTAAGTCACAGTTGTGGAATCCGCAACAAATTTGAACACAGATTGTAAAGCTTAATTTAAGCCATACAGTTTAACGACACTAAGATGTACCAAGGGGTGTACATTAATTCATCTGTTTAACTATAAGCACCTATAAGTGTTTCGATAGCAAAAGAACTCAGATTCGAGAACGATAGAATAAATTTATATTAACCAACTCTTCACACATATTCCATTTTGTCCCCTTTTTTTGAAGTCTGTGCACTTTAGATCAATTTTTAAAGATTAACAGCCAGGTATCTAGGAATGTTACATGCTAGGCTACTTCGTGCTATATAGAACAGTTTCTTTAACATAATTCTAAAAGGTGTGGAAAATGGACTCAATTTTGTCTTTCATTAAAAAAAAATAAGCAATCGTTTGTGTTTTCTGGGAAAGCTGACACAATTCCAAGATATGTATCTCGACCGTAAAAAAAGAGTTGGGGCCTGGACAGCTGAGCGGTAAAACGTTCGGCTTCCCTGCTGGCGACCCGGGTTCGTTTCCAGATGCTGCCATGAGAATGGGTTGAATTGGCCCGTCCAAGGTCGGTGGTTCTCTCCGGGTTCTCCGGCTACCTCCACCTCCATCACTACGATCTTCAACTCTATCGGTGTCTTCTTACTTCGCCTTAAATAACTCACTGTAAAACCGACTTAGTCTGTCAAACTACTATGTCGTTGCTGAGTTAGTGCGGGTCGGATTTTCTGGAGACCTGTGACTGGCTTGAGCGCCGACTTCACTCTCAGTCTGTCAGGTAAAAAGAGCAAATAAAAAAAAAAGCAAAGAAAAAAATTCGCCTGCCCGCACTAAAATTTTTGTTCAGAGAGTCCATAGAACATTGATTTGTTTGTTTGTGGCCTTATTCATAAATCAATAATTAACTGAGCATAGCCTATCGGTTGTTTGTTACCTATCAGAGTAACTGAAGAACGACGGTCATAAAAAAAATCGGTGATCCGTAATGGTGTATTTCAGCGTTTAATAACTGAAAAAGAGCCGAGTTTTAACCGGTTTAGCAAACTATCAGTAAGACCATATACTGAATCGGTTGAAATCAACTGTTCATTTGGTAAAAGTTAAACAGTCTGTTTTAAATGTGATTAATGTACACCTGTTTCAGATTGTAAAGATAATCGGCACATATTTGATCAGTCTATATCTGACTGCTATCGCATCCATATGCTGTATACTGCCTGACAATATGCACGAATATTTCCAGGTTATAAAAAATCCCAGCGTTATAAATTAAGGATAGACCTTAAGTCAGTCTTTTTTTCTTTTCTATTGAGCTGAATTCATGTCAGAAACATGGCAGAAAACACGCATTAAAATATCAGATTTGTTTAGTTTGTTATTTTACTTTTATCTTTTGATATAACAAATATCAACCCTTTGTCGAGATAACGGACTTGAACATTTAGTGAAAGATTTTGCCAACAGACGTCGCCACTATGGTGAACCTCTCTGTAAGCTAACCATCTCATTAACAGACACAACAAAGACCAACACAAATATTTTCTTTGTGATCTAGAACCTTACCCTGAAAACCTATAATAAAATAAAGTTCAATAGCGCCCCCCACCCCCATATTAATATCGAGTATCAATTAGTTATTTGTAAAAAAAAGTACTGAAACCTACTAATCCTTCATAGTCTCTTAAAGTACACTTGCATATGCATATTCTATGTTCACAAATCTTGATATTAATTTCATCAAATAAACACTTAGGAATACAGTGCAGCAATATGTTGCATGGTAACTCGAGCCGAACGAACAAAACATGTCAATATGGTCGCATTGCGCGTCAGGCCCGCGTAAATTAGCAACACCAACTCTCAGCTTCTCAAGGTGGAAATTCAGTTTGTTGTATCACCGACAGGGGTCGTTGTATGATGAGGCGCAATGCTTCATAACGCGAGCCGAACGAACAAAACATTTTGAATAGACGCATTGTTGATGCGGCCCGTGTAATGACGTCATTGCTTTTATCGTGTCCCTCGGTCCATCATCGGATACACCAGACATTGTTGCCATGACAACTAATACCAAACTTAGCACGTTTTATTAAATACCTAATATCTACTTATATTTCATTATAACTTGATATATCGAATCGAATTCAATTCTTTCTTTAACTCATTTTAAATATCATCATAGATCTTATAAAATAAATAGTTGCTACAGAAATTGAATTTGTTTATCAGTGGGTATCTACAACCAACTTTAGCTAAGCATGTAATATAGATTTTAATTTATATAAAATAACGGAAAAAGGGCTTCCAGTGTCATGGAAGAGAAACTTTCAAAGTTGTACATTTCAGACTCTGGGAAAAACGTAAAAAATATGAGCATCTATGACAATAATTTCATAACTTAACATCCCTTTGTAATGCGAACCAAAAAGTATCAAATAACTACCTTGATCAAATTTAGCTTCAAAACCTATATTAAAATAAGCGTTTGTCCAAAGAGATATAGATTTCGTTGTTGGTTAAAAGGTAAGGTAAAATGAATATTTTCATTTTTTTTTTCAAAACCGCGATTTATTTCACATCTGTCATTAAATGTGCTTTCAACAATAAATATCTGCTTAAAATATATACAAATACGTCTTGGCGGTGTTTTATTATTTATTTATAATCGTTCCGTATTTATTCCTTAAATTCTAATATGAAATGCTTTTGATAAATTAGCAAATGGTTCTTTGTTAAAAATAGCCTGTAAATGATTATTAACTAGGATACAAATACGATTAAATAAAGCCAAACATAAACATGTGCACAGCTAAGGAATCTAATTTCTAGAGCTCTTCTTTGTATAAATTCCAATTATCTGAAAATATATGTGATGTTACGGGGGTTAATATATTTCTTATAATCTTTATTCATATCCCTAGTAAAATAAAAATCTCCCCCCAAAACATTTTGTTTATCTTATGTTATGTTTAAAGATGAGAAAGGATTTCTTTCTTAATATTCATTTATTAATTGTTATAAATTTCACATTTTCGGCCTTTTCTAAATTTATGTACAGGTAACATGATATAAAACAGCAGTACTGTATAAATATAGACTTTGTGCGTTTAGGAAAAGATATACAGGAAGACAATATAAAATCTCCATTAGGATAATAAAAATTACTTCTCATGAATGATTTTTGTTGTCTTTGTGGGATATTATTTAGATCTAACCGCTGTTTCCTTTACATTACAAAATTAGCCATTAGTAGTATGAAACTAAATCACACAGTCAGGCCTATTGTATGTTGTCATAACATTTGACATCGGTATACTGGTTTACAATTTTTAATATTTCAACTCTAATCTGATCGATTTGTAAATAAAAACAGTGTTAAATCTAGCGTATATAATTAAAAAAATAATACAATACTACTTTTAAATTAATATTATAAATTACCGTACCAAACTTGACTACTAATTATATTTCATCCAAGCAAAATACCGCTAATTGCTCCATTTTGTAAAGATTTGCTTTGAATGATAATATACACATTTGTGAATTAAATAGATGAGGAATAATACTTAGTAATTACCTGTCCCGTCAAAGATATATGTACAACCACATATGACCAGAGTAAACTTTCCATGCAAGATCCTTAAGAACTGTCGTCAGCAGGACCCCTTGATGACGTCACGACACCCAGCACTTAGTCACGGAGATGGCGACACTTGCAGCAAGACAAATGAAGCTTGTAATACACTGGGCGCATCACTGAATACCCGCAGACTTACAAGGCTTTATATAGACAAACTGTGGTGCACGGCGTCTGTGAAAGCGACATGTGACAACTTAAGCTCCACTTTTCTCTACTAACGACATCTGTTTGGTACCCTGTTAAGTTAAGTTAAGTTACTTGCGGAATGGCATGGCACATCATATATATCTAGTGTCAATATTGACTTGCGTGGCTGCACGACGTCGTTATCTAGTCATTGGTTGTGCGTTTCTCGCGGGTTTTGGGATGCCTTACCTGGTGAGGGTCGCCATAGCAGCTAACGAACAAATACACCTGTTCTTGGCGAATCCTCCATTGATAAGGATCGGTCTATATATCTCTATGGTGTTATGACCCTATATACTATGTGATATGTTCACCTGTCGCGATGTCTGCTCGTTTCACATGGTACTGATAAAAGACATCTAAGCTTTGACACGTGTCTACGTGAGCCTATACGTGAATATCATTACCAGAGCAAATCCTATTAAAATGTGGTTTGTCTATATAACGGTCATACGTATATCACAACATTTATATAAAAGAGTAAATGTACATTTAAGTCCAAGAATGTTTGAAAGCGACAGCAGGGTCTTTTGATACTTATTCTACATAAAATTAATCCTATTTTTTGGGTAAAAATTATCCATGGAAATTTTAAATCGATTAAATGAAGTCACTTCAAGTAATGATGAACGGAAAAGGTAGGGAATTATGTCAGTAACTGACCTTTACTTCACGAGCATGCGCACTGCATGCGTTTAATAGTCGTCAGCTGTGTTCAGGCCGAATGTGCCAGTATGGCGGGTTTTGTCCAGTACAATTAAATAAAGGCAAAGGCCCCAATAGGGATTTTTTTGTTAAAGGTAATGTAGAATTTACGATTATAATTTGGAAATAAAGCAATACAAGATATTATCTGAAGTTGTAAATTTAACAAACCCAAACACCTCGTGTCAGTCGTCCCCGCAGGTGGCGCTAGTGAGGTCTGACGGAAAGGTCAATTATACGATATTGGTAAACACACAAAAAACGACCACACAACGGTAGAGCATTGTTCATGTCTATGTGTATCTGAAGATAATATTTGGGAATCCTTATATTTATTTATTACAACATTCTACAGGATAGCCTGCACCAAAAGAATATTTCTGTTCAATCTGTTGTAAGCAGGGGCCCAGACCAAGATATAAAATACAAGACTAATACAAAATGGCAGATTATATGTTAAAATCAATAGGTTATCATACACATTCCGGTACTTAGAGGGATAAAATGCAACAGGCAAAAACGACTATGCTAGGTAAAGTTTTACGTACGTCACAGAAGCTAAGATACCTCTGCAAGACCGGAAAATAAAAGTATGAACGTGATATTTTTTTTGAACGCTGCAAATTTGGGGCGTACTTTATGTTGAGTGTTGGATTCGATGCGTCGTTTGGGAAGAACACAGTTATTGTTATGGCTTAAGCGCGTGGAATTATAATGAATGTCTTTAGCCATAGCCAATTAATCACACAGGTATAAAGGGGCTTAACCTTTTATGCATTTATAAGTCACAAAAGGTAACAGGTAAATATAGTCAGCACAAGCGTGTTTATGTAAATTTGACTTAAGACTATGTACACAGGTATTATTTTTAAATTTTCTAATGTTATGAGTTCCTTTGGTAAATTTTGTATAAGATTTATTTAATTATCTCGTATTATAAGTACTGTCAGTTGGCATATTTGTCTAGCTGGCCGTGTATGTGGGGAGTTTTTTAGTGTGTGAGTCAGTCAGCCGTACGACCAGAGGCAGAAACATGACCGATTTAATATTTTATGAATTTAAAGAATTATAATATGAATCATATTCCGTAAATTTAGAGATAACATTCACTGTACTGGTGTAAGGACACCTGTGAATCCTATATATACCACTTCACGGCTTAAATACACGAGACTATATGTTACGAACTGAACTTTTTGGTTTTACTTTTTGGATAACTGAACCGGTTAAACCTTAGTTTAAATAAAAAAGAGTTACTGGTTTTGAGAGCGGTATAACCTTTTGAATATAACAATATCTGATGTTTGGAATGCCACACCACTAAATATTGGATCAGTGAATATTTCGCGAATATTATTCGAAATCTTATCAATTAAATAAAAACAAAGGATCCATGGATCGCTGTGCTCAGCTAAAGGTGACCTTGAAGATAAATCTAAAACAATATCAAATGGAGATAAAGTCTAAGAGGAAAAGGTAATATAGGCCTTGGCTGGTTGACATAATTGGTTTGTTCTGATGAGTAAGATGTTGTAGCAAATAAATTTTGTGACCAGATCATGCATTTCCTAATGTTAAAATTGAAGAATGTGAGCAGTTTGTGAACATAAGCTTTATATTATTACCATGATCAGTTGGTGTTTTTTTTTATAAATTGTTGACAGTTCAGAAGTTTACACATTTGTTCAGTTGGATCTATTTTGTTTATAATATATATTATTAGATAAATGTATTTTTTATTTTATAAAATCTATACAGTTGAAATGTAACTAATGTCCCCAGTTCACAGGTGCGCAAGGATTTCACAGTTACTTAATATTTAAAAAAGGACAAACAGATTGGTAGATAAACAAAGCTGTTAAAATATGAAGTTTCAAGTATTTCAAATTTTTTTTTATAAACAAAATGTTTTAAAGTATGACATCTGCTATATTACACAACTGAATATATATGTTTCTTTTAAGTTTCAGACTTAAATAGTTTTAATCAATCCACATACAGCATATGAAAGTTATTTCAACAGTGCTTATAGAAATAATCTCATATTTAATATATATTTAATGATAATGGAGAGATGATGGACAGACAGAGCTGATCACTTTATGTTCCATTCTCCTGAGGCAATAATATGTTTTATTAAAATTTATTTTTTTTTCTAATCCAATTATTTTTTAAACTAAATAAACTTTACATATTTGCAATAAAAGCTTATATCCCAGTAGACATGCAGGTGCAAAGGAATCAATGGCAGGAGAGTGTGTGTGTGTGGGGGGGGGATGGTGGAATGTACAACATATATACATACATATGCTTTATATTTTATAAATTTATGCATACTGATGGGTCTTATTCTATTTTTAAAATATCATATAGTCCATTATGTTTGGGCCCATAACGTTAACAATTAAACCTCTCGGACTTAATTGCTGGCATGTATATAGGTAATATATAGGAGATTACTTCTGGTAAATATTAAGAAAAACAGATAAGTGGTTTTGATATTAGGCGGTCCTGAAAAGTGATAACAGGTTTCTAATAAGATGACTTATAGTCAGCTGAGCTAAAATTTACATGGATCAAACATTAGGGAGTTGGGGTTCCAACCTACGTCGGGGGGGGGGGGGGGGGGGTCTTTAACAGCTGCTGCAACCTTTGTAAGGGTTTCCGACTATTTTTAAGTGTTTCAGAACCATTTTATTGCGGCCTGGACCCACCCTTTTCGGCACCTGAGGAACATTTTTTTCGGGTTTTGTCATTAGTCCTCTAGGGTGGGTTGGGCCCCTTCTTTTCCTTAATCCTGGACCACCCCCCCCCCCCCCACTGGACCCTCCAGTTTGATCACATCCCGGGATCTTTCTTTTCCACGAAAATGTTAAATTTCATTTCAGAGATTGATACTGACCAAGATCTCAAAAAACAGGATCAGTCAACTGTTTAAATATAAAACTGGAAAGAATTTTAATATTTTAAAATCATAAGAAGGTATTCAGTAGAAATTCAGACAAAATTCGATTTTTAAATTTTCGTAAAATAATTGATTAAAAAATCATTAAAATTTTACGTAAAGAAATAACTAAGAATCAGACATTTTAACCGAATGTAGGTATAGTGGATGAAACCGGTTCAACATGCATGGATAAATTTATCAGAAAAAAAAAAAATTATTTATGGAGATTAGTGTCATCCTGTTGTTTGCTTTGTATGATTTAACAGGTACTTTTATTATTACAGCCATAACATTAATAAAGTTTTTTTCATTAGTTTATCCATATACAAACATGTAGTAGTTTATTCTGTTGGTTTAATTACATAATCTGTGTGAAGTAAAACTTTAATCTATCAAATTTCAACATTTAGTTATATATATATATATATATATATATATATATATATACATATATATATATATATATATATATATATATATATATATATATATATTCTAATCCTTGTCCTTGAATCCCCGACCCGATTATTGATTACTGTAGGAAAGAGATTCCCGAAGTCAAAAGTGTTAGCTGCCAGAGAGAACCGAAGTTTTCTGGTCTAAACTTTGTATTAACGAAAGAAAAAAAAAAAACGAAAAAAAATTGTTATTTTTCAAAAATGAATATTAATAAATCTCTTTCTTATCTTTAATGGTTAAAATCGTTTCGGTGTTTATGGCTTGATCATTAGACCAGAACACGATAGAGGATCGTAATTCGTAGTCCCACACCCACATCGTTTAGTGGCGACCAGGACTCCTCCAACAACTCATCCAAATCTCTGGGGCATGCTGTCAGCTGGACAGACTCTCTGCTTGACTTGATGGCATCTTCGTCTATAAAGGCTCTATCAAAATTAACGCCCAGGGCAATTACACCAGATCCTACCAACTGGAGCACTCGGAGGGCTCTCACATTTTCAGTCCGTCAGTCAGGTCGCTAGTAGTTAATTCATGCCACTAAAATGTTTAAGTTAAATGTGATCCTATGCATGCACCAACAGAAGCATCTGGGTAAAATCGGGTGCGGAACATCGGCGTGGGCTCATACTCATGGCAGGAAGACCTGAGATAAGTAGTTATATAAAATACCGCTAGGGGGCAGCACACTTTTTAATACCTCTAAAAAAAAACTCTTTGGTTCAAATGCCTTCAAAATTTCTCCTTCCTTGACCCATGACTAAATGTTTCTGTTATTTTCTCTTCCTGGAATGTATGTACAGAAATATCTACATACTTATTGTAACTCCTCGAAAATGACGGAGATCAGGTATATACCTATATTCTTGGGATATATGACCTCGTTTGGGTCCAGTAGTTTGGGCAAGCTTTTGTTTTACTCTATCCAAATAAACTTATTTTCCTGGATATTTTGTGAAAATCTGAATACCTGATCAGATGCTTGCAGGTGTTGAAAGTAATTATTAAATGATAAAATCAATTTTTTTAATGACAATTATACTTGCACCGAGAAGAATTTAATATGTAATGCAGCATGTTTGTGTCTGTACATTTTTTTTTGTTAGTCTTGGGTGAATGTGGTGGTCCCCCATTTTTCATAAAGCATGCAGTTCAGTGTTTAAAATACTGGTTTATACGTCAGCATATGAATGATGAGGTACCCTAAACACTGATAAAATTTTATGATAATTAGATAATGGAAGTGCTTATTTCCACACCCCCTAGGAGTTACCAGTCCCAATGTTAGATGGAACAGATAAGCATTTGTTAGATTAAATGTTCATTTACAGAAGTTCTATAGGATAACATTGATGAATATATATATATATATATATAATAAAAAATGAATATCATTGGGCTTACCTTTGAGATGCATGTTTATCTAATCAGTATAGTGACAATGGTCTTAAAGCACCCTATGTTACATTTATAGTTTACATAATAGTGGCGCCACCTGTTATTTGAAAGAGAAACTATGAAAGATGTATCTCATATTCTGCATACAACATAATGAATTTTAGTCATTAGCATGTATTTCAAGCATCATATCGCAAAACCACCTTCATATTAATGTTTAATTGACAAAGTCGGCAAACCGGCGTTTCGGCAAAAAGGAATCGGCAAGGTGGTAGTCGGCATTCCGGCATTCGGTATTACGGCATTTACCCGTATACATATGCAAAACTTCAGGAGGATACGTCAAACCACTGCAGAGACAAGAGTGATTTTAACCCCATGTAGATGAACAGATGGACCCTGTACAAAAATGGATGCAGGTGGCGCCACCAGTTTTATTTATAATTCGCTGGGCGACTTATAAACACTTGCAAAATTTCATGAAGATACACGTCAAACCAATCCGGAGATATTAGCATGGATAAACGTCAAACCAGTCCAGAGATATTAACATGGATACACGTCAAACCAGTCCAGAGATATTAGCATGGATACGCGTCAAACCAGTCCAGAGATATTAGCATGGATACACGTCAAACTAGTCCAGAGATATTAGCATGGATTCACGTAGAAACAAGTCCAGAGATATTAGCATGGATGCACGTCAAACCAGTCCAGAGATATTAGCATAGATACGCGTCAAACCAGTCCAGAGATATTAGCATGGATACACGTCAAACCAGTCCAAAGATATTAGCATGGATTCACGTCAAACCAGTCCAGAGATATTAGCATGGATGCACGTCAAACCAGTCCAGAGATATTAGCATTGATACACGTCAAACCAGTCCAAAGATATTAGCATGGATTCACGTCAAACCAGTCCAGAGATATTAGCATGGATGCACGTCAAACCAGTCCAGAGATATTAGCATGGATACACGTCAAACCAGTCCAAAGATATTAGCATGGATTCACGTCAAACCAGTCCAGAGATATTAGCATGGATGCACGTCAAACCAGTCCAGAGATATTAGCATTGATACACGTCAAACCAGTCCAGAGATATTAGCATGGACACACGTCAAACCAGTCTAGAGATATTAGCATGGACACACGTCAAACCAGTCCAGAGATATTAGCATGGATACACGTCAAACCAATCCAGAGATAGAAGCATGGATGTCTGCAGCGTGAACGTGAATGAAGGTGGTGCCCCCCCCCCCCCCCCCCGTCATAAAATTAAGAAAGCTATCCAGGATATTTACACATGCAAAATTTCAGGTTGATAAATTCAACCACTGCAGAGATACGAGTAAATTTAACCCTAGGTAGATGAACAGATGGATTGTGCAAAAATGGATACAGGTAGCACCACCAGTTTATTGTATGATATAAAGCCACCCAAAAGCTGCACTGATGCAAAATTTCAAACTGATTTGTCAAACGAGTTTGAAGATATGTGGTTAAATTAGTAAACACAGACGTACAGATGGACGCACTTCAGAGAGGAAAGGTCAGAGATCAACGCAAAATGGTTAGGCACCAGTTAACATGTGACCCAATTTATTTGGTCAAGTTTCTCAAAAATATAAGATCAACATATATAGCAAAAATCAAGGAAATCCATGCAAGAATTATTGAGAAATGGGTGCTTCTGTTTAAATTTTATTTAATACAAGCCAACTGTACTGCGCCTGTATAAATGATGGTAATATTTATTAAGAAATATTTGACCTAATCCTTTGCAAGATAAGATTAATATACTTCCAACTGCATTCACTTTAACAGTGCTTGAGATAATATGATCAAAAGGAATATGGTTGCCTGGTGGCCATATTCAACTTCTGACAGGTCTGAAATCAGACAACAAACATTCTCTAAATTGGATCAAACATTGAAGAAAAATCACTGAAACTGCACTGAAAAAAGGATTTCTAAGGTGGCTAACTGGCAGACATAATGGATTTCTGACAAGTCAGACATTTGATATCACACATCCTCCAATATGAGACCAAACTTGGGGCAAATTCTCCAAAGGATGGTACAGTAATGAATGTCCAAAACAAATCAAAAGGCATGTTAAGGCCCTCATATCAGATTTATAGACATGCAAATGTAAAAAGTGTAAGTCTAATATTTTTTATTATAACTCTGCTATTCAATGGGGTCAGCAGGGTAGGTAAACTGCAAAACCTGAAAGAAAGGAAATACAGAAAGCATGACTAAGAGTCTTGTAATGAAAAAAAAGCCATCCTTAATCCAGGTACATATCCACATATTATGAGAACAAACACTTCCTTTTATATGTGGTGATTTATATATAAATATTCCGATATCTAGGAAACTAAGTTTATTGCTATGATTCCATAAAATAAACTGCAAAATGTTCCCATCATCTTATAAATCAGTAGCTTAACCTTAATACTATACTCTCACAGTCTTAATGCCTGGCTGAAGCATTCCGACAACTGTGTTTTTGTTATGCAGTAATGAGATACTTATCACTCAGCCTTATCACTTAATAGGCTGATACAAAAGGGAGTCATATGTCACCAGTGTCACTCACAATTACAGCGACACTGAGATGTACCAGCTGGATTGCAATGGTTATATATAAAAGAAAAACAGAGATGGTCTACAAAATAAGTTATTGCGAACATCCCTGACCAATGACCTTGGCCTTTTGCCCACATATCAACTGGATTCTTTCCAAATGATGGGTAACTACTAACCACTTAAATCTGGTGTAATTACTTGGCAACCAATGAGTGAATAACTTTGACCTGCAACCTTTAACCTCCTGACCAGCTGACCCTAAAATCAATCAGTTATTTCTTCAAGCAAAAAGACCCATAAATATGAAGTTTGGATCGAATTGAGTGATGCATAGATGTGGCATAAGTGAAAGACTGAAGGTTTGGGTTGAACAGTTTCACCAGAAATATGTTCACAAGCATTTAGAACAATTAAGTATTGTGGCCTTGACCTTTGACCTTTTGAACTCGACATCAATAGGCTTCTTCCCCTATTGGTAGGTAAGCCATATATGTCAGATGGAAGGTATAGATTGAAATTGAAATGTTTGCCGGAAAATGTCTCCACATTAGAAGAGGGTGCGGTGAACTTGACCTTTGACCTCAAAATCAACAGGTCTTTTCCCCTGTTGGCAGAGAATCGATATCAGTGCTGGAAGGTTTGGAATAAAAAGTCTAGCTTGAAATGTGTCCACAACCTTTTAAAAAAATATGTTCACAAGCATTTAGAACAATATTGTGACCCTGACCTTTGACCTTTTGAACTCAACATCAATAGGCTTCTTCCCATATTGGTAGGTAAGCCATATATGACAGATGGAAAGTATAGATTGAAAAGTTTGCCTGAAAATGACTACACGCAAGAAGAGGGTGCTGTGAACTTGACCTTTGACCTCAATATCAACAGGTCTTTTCCCCTGTTGGCAGAGAAGCGATATCAGTGCTGAAAGGTTTGGAATGAAAGGTCTAGCTTGAAATGTGTCCACAACCTTTTCAAAGAAGTGGATCCTGTGACCCTGACCTTTGACCTTGTGACCTCAACATCTATAGGATTCTTCTCCCACTTAGTAGGTGAGCTATATGTGAAAGATCAAAGAATTGGGATGAAAGGTTTGGCTTAAAATGCATCCACAGGCTTTTCAAAGAAGTTGGTTCTGTGACCTTGACCTTTGACCTTGTGACCTCAAAATAATTATGGTTCTTCCCCTGTTGGTAGGTGAGCTGTATGTGAAAGATGGAAGGTTTGGGATGAAAATTTTGGCTAAAAGAATTATTTCTGGGGGTGCAAACACACCCCATAACTTCGAGAATATAGGTCGCAGTGACCTAATTTCAGGTTTGCAAGGAGATCTTTTTAGAACCTCTAAGACTGCATAGGGTTCATGGCCCTAGCCCCTACGGTTACAATTTGTGCCCTGCTAACGGAGGGCCGGCCGGACGGACAGACGGAAGGACGACAGACAAAGACCCATCGCTATAGCCCAGCATGACTGAAAGTCAGCCGAGCTAAAAATCAGTCCAGTGGTCTCAGAGGAGTTCTCCGGAAAAGAATGTGGCGATGGTGGCAGAACCTGGTCAAAAACATAGTATCCCCAAAACTTTGTTTTGACGGATAAATAACAAATTTGACAGCTTGAAAATTTTATATATTTGAAAAAGAGGTCCAATATTTTTTACAGCAGAGGTTATTATTAAATTTACTTCAAACACTGAAAATATCCTATGAAAGGGACAATGTTGTAACCATGTGATTTCTTGAACAACTTGTTTTCCTTTTTTCTTCATTACATAATTAAGAGTGTGTATTCTTAGTCTTCTTGTTAAAATTTAATGAATGTATTTATGATTGTCTGGTTTTGTATCTAAAGGTTCTAAAGTATGTAATTGTATTATTATTTATTTGTAAGTGCTAATTTGTTTCTGACTGTGATCTTAATTAAATAGGATTATGCCAAAAAAAGGTATGGTTCTTAGGCACTTTTTTTTCAGAAATCAGTGCGGGCGGGCAATTCCCCCCCCCCCCTTTTTTTTGTATGATTCGATGAAAATTTCATATGATCAGGGAAATGGACAAAAATAACAGTTTTTTGGCTAAACAGGTAAAAACAGTACATAACAAAGAAAATCTTATCAAAATAATATTATTTTATATTCTTGAAAAATGAAAATAAAAATATTTGATGCGGAGGGTTAAAATTGACACTGACGGTGCCTGAGAGCCATACCTTTTTTTGGACTTAATATTTTTCAAAATTATTCAATATTCAAGAATTTGTTTGGTTTTGAAATTATACTGTGTCGTAAAGGGTGTCATTTTCAATATATTCCTGTTAATCATGAGAAATATGAATTATTTGTTCACATGGACATTCCATCATGAACCACCCAATACTGTATCCAGTGGTGGAACTTGCAGCGCCATCTGTCATATTTGGAACTAGACATTTCTTGGCACCGCAGGTGCCAGAGTATCCCCCCTTTAAGAATAGACCCCCATTTTTAGCAGCATATACTGACACTTGGCATATTGATTGTTTCTTCCATCTAACAATCCATAATCTTGTTGAAGATGTTGGTCCTGTGACCTTGATCTTTTTAAAGATGTGTCCTGTGACCTTCACCTTTGACCTCATGACCCCAAAATCAATTTGGGTCTTGCTTTTCCAATGGGACATATGCAAGTCAAGTTTGAAATCTATACATCAATAAAGCAGGAATTATCATCCAGAAACTAATTTTTGGACAGATGGCTCCTGTGACCTTCACCTTTGACCTTGTGACCTCAAAATTGATAGTGTTCTTCCTCTCTTGGCAGGAGAACTATATGTGCAAGATGAAAGATCTGAGATGAAATGTTTGTCTGAAAATGCATCCACATCTTTTTAAAGATGTCCTGTGACCTTGACCTTTGAGCTCATGACCCTAAATCAATTTGGGTCTTGCTTTTCCAATGGGACATATACAAGTCAAGTTTGAAATCCATACATCAATAAAAGCAGGAATTATCATCCAGGAACTAATTTTTGGACAGATGGCTCCTGTGACCTTCACCTTTGACCTTGTGACCTCAAAACTGATAGGGGTCTTCCTCTATTGGCAGGTGAACTATATGTGCAAGATGAAAGATCTTAGATGAATTGTTTGTCTGAAAATGCATCCACAATCTTTGTAAAGAGGTTTCCTGTGACCTTGACCTCATGACCCCAAAATCAATTTGGGTCTTGCTTTTCCAATGGGACATATATAAGTCAAGTTTGAAATCAATAAATCAATAAAAGCCGGAATTATCATCCAGAAACTAATTTTTGGACAGATAGCTCCTGTGGCCTTGACCTTTGACCCCAAAATTTATATGGATCATCCACTATTGGCAAGTGAGCTATATATTCAAGATGGAAGACCTAGGATGAAAGTTTGGCTTAAAATGCATCCACAGTATCTTTTAAAATGACAGTCCAGTGACCTTGACCTTTGATCTCATGACCCTAGAACCTATAGGGTTCTTACTTTAGTGGCGGGCCATACATAAGTCATGTTTGAAATCCATATGGCTATCAACACTGGAGATATCATAAGAGGTGTGTGATTTTCACCATATATGGCAATATTCAAGGTCAAGGCCACTATCATAGGAAAGGTCATGACCCCAATTTAAATAAACATCATCCCATAACCCATACCTATGTATATGCATAATATTAAAGAAATCTGTCCATTAGTTTTTGACTTATAATGCTCACAGTACTGTAAGGTGGCAATTCTGGGGGTATTAAACGGCTCGAAAACAAAAAATAATAGGTGGCAACACCAATTTTTGGAACATAACAACCCTATCCATGATCTTCCATCAACTTGATTTTGGGATAAATCCATGCAAGATTTCTTGAGATATTAAAGAATTTGTGTGATTTTCCCCAAAATTGGACCTATACAAGGTCAAGGACACTCTCCTAGTAAAGGTCATGACCTCATTTTAAATAGGCTTCGTCCTCTTACCCATATCTATACATATACCAAGTTTGGTAAAGTTCCGTGAAATATTTTTTGGGTTATCGCGCCAACAAGATTTATATGCGGCGGTGGTGGGACCGGTATGAAAACATAGTATCCCCCGACTTTATCTGGGGATACAATGAAACTAATCGACTGGTCTTCAAATGCAAAGCAATGTACAGATCATATACAATTCTTGTAAATGAAACAACAACACAGTGGTCAGGTGGGCTGTTTATTGTTACATATGCCACCCAATTGCCAAATAATCCAGTGAAACAAGCACAAGCTCTGTGCCCATTATCAAATATTTTGCCCGTGTTTGTTTCCAAAGTTCTGATGATGATGTATACAGAATGCCTATGTAAAGCAATACATCTACAAACAGGCCAAATTGGTTAGATTTATAATTAATTGCCTATAAAATTAGCATAATGTTTGTTCTGTACACTGATATTGGCAAAAAGTTTACTGTATTCTCCCCCAGTGAACAATTCTGATATATTCTCTCCCACAGGACCATCAACGTGTATCCCCTTGGAGATGCTATATTTTTTTATTTGGTTGTCCAATGGCCTGTTAGAAACTGTGATATATATATAACTGAAGTATAATCTTCAGGGTCCGGAGATCCCTCCTTTCTTCCTCAGCAGCTTCAAAAAAGGAAGCTCTGTCACAACTCAAAATTCTCCGTGAATTCTCCTCCTGCCTCTGATGTTTCATGTCAACATCCTGAAAATAAAACAATGAAAAATTTTAAATATATTTATTTAAATATGCAATGGACAAAATGCATGTGTGTTATGTGAAAATGTCCATCATACACAATAGTAGTAATCTGTAGTGGTGTTCCAATTAACTGACTTAAGCTGTGTTTCCATGTGTGCATATATGTTTCTGACACTGGGGTGTTTAAATGTGTCTGTCAGAATTTATGAGTGAACACTGCCACATGAGTGATTTTCAAGCAAAGGGTCTGCATGAACTCAGGGATTCGGGGTAAAATGACATCACACCACCACCTTTTTGCGGAAGACCTGCTAGATCCACACTGCAACTATCAATGTCAACCAATTCATACATATATGCATACTTATGCACATGGAAACACAGCTATTTTGTCACTCATGTAAGCAGATATGTGCACATCGATACACAGCTTATATCGATTGCTGGCTGTTTTCTTTGATAATCAAGTAAACTGACTGAATTTTTCCAGAATAAATCAAAAAGGATTATGTATACAAATACAAAAGTCATATTTTTCCTAAAAAATTCTCATCCTGTCAGAGATATAGAAATAATGGGACATTAAATATAATAAAAAGAAAAGTTTTCATATTCCAGAACCTTTTCTCTTCCAAATGATTTCACAACCTCATAAAGAGTATTTAGATAAATTTATTGAATTAAGTGTGTTTTTAACTTTATATGCACGAAAATGATTCTTAAAAGCATTTATGTTTTGAAAATTATTCAATCTGTTATTCTGTTTAAAAAAAAAATTACTTACAACAAATTAAAATGTTATTATGATGATCGCAAAAACTCTAAAGACATGTACTGCAATTATGCAAAATTCTCAATATAGTGTATTAAAGATGCTGAATTTTGAATTAATCATAACAACTGAAGACACAGGTTTAATTCATTTGCAGTTTTTTTAAATACCCATGATCTAAATGCTCCAAATAATTTATTCAACAATGCAGATTTATTAAATATAAGTTAACTTTTCTGTTGGGATTTATTCAGTCAGGTATATTAATTGAAAGGTACTTTACCTACCATATTTACGCGTGTATAAGACGACCCTGTGTATAAGACGACCCCCCAATGTTGAGCCTCAAATTTTGGTTCAAATTATTTTTCAGCATCTTACGTTGGAGCTGCCAGTTACTGAGGATCACTTTGTCAGCATAATGATTGCTTAAACACTGATGATTGAAATGGGATTTTATAAATTTTTATTCTTAAAATGGTCAGTGCCATATTTTTTTATGATGCTACAAGTGAAAACAGGAAAGTAATATAGAAAGGTATGGAGCAGACCAAAACGGAATTAATTTAACATATCAAAGAATGAGTATTATACAACAATCCAAATTAATATCATAAGAGACATCAAAGGGTCAATTTTAGGACCCAAATTTGGGTAATAAATTATTATCAAGGAGATGGCACCCACTAAGAATTAACATGTCAAGAGAATGTGCATTACAGGGCATTGACACCTTCCTCTTTAAAAAAGATAAATTTATTTCAAAGAAATGTCAGTCTTCTGCATAAATTGAGGGAGATCACCCCAAACACCCACTGCATATCAGCGCCCACATCATCAAGTGGCTTAAGGCTGACAAGTGACAGTGCAGTAAAAAACCAAGGCTTCCATGATGCTCTACTTAACTAGGCTTCCTTATTTATTATTCCATGTTGATCTTCAACTACAGAAAATTACATTTTCCTGGCCTGTCCACACCCATGTTACAGTCACCAAATTTTCCCACAATATATATCACGTTTGCATAAACGACGTCGGTCAGGTTCGAATTTATTCCGTTGTACCAGTGAGGGAGGAAAAACGTAATTAGGTAATGACCCTGTGGGATATTCGTGAACTACGTTATTTTACGACATTTAACTGTGTGCAAGTTCAATGCTACCTTGTAGAAACCAGGGTTTCCATTCGATTACTATTTAATAGATCAATTCCCAAGAGGATATACGCACCAAATCCCGGGTTTCTTTATAAAATTGTGAGGAAATTCGTCATATTTATAACCCGCGGAAACTCGGTCCCTTTCTTGAACTTTGCTGACCCGTTATAATACATTCATTTCTTGACGTAGTCCAATAATACCAGCTTGACAAACAGTGAATTTCGCGGCACCTGAGGTAAGGCCGCTTCATATTTATAATTATAACGCGCTATTGGTTGTCTTGTAATCAAAGTGCCATGAGCGAGTCTTTGTGTATGTCAGTGTGCAAGCCAGCTGACAGCGTCCACATTCACTGGACTAGTGAACATTTTACGCGGTAAATACGGCACCATATGAAAAAATCATCCTTGTATTAATATGCATATTACGTGCTACTGGATGGAATGAGCAAGCTCCCAGCATCCCTTGCGCGAGCGCTGTACTCTCGGATCTTGACTACATGGGTAGGCCCCGCAAGCTGATAGCGGCATTGACAATTATATCACTGCGTACCTGTTTTAAAGTGAATTGCCACGATATCTTTGTCAAAATATACTTTAAAACTTATATATTTTCAGGATTGGGAATTCCGTTTCGGTTTGTCAGTTCCGCGATTCCGTCCGCGATCGCGGGAAATCACTGGCTCTACTGTCAGAAGGGCTTTCATATATTGAATCTGTTAAAATTCCTGTGTCAGGGCGGCAAGGGCAAACCTTTTCTTATCAATTATTTAACTATGTGCGCATGTAAATCTTATGTATAAACGATAAATTTAAACATAAACAAAGCACATATGTTCTTTATTGAGTGTACATTACCACCATACGGACATGATCACCAATATTCATGCCGTCCAGTTCGACCGCCGTAATAATGCTGATTGCCGTAAATTATCCTTGGCGGCCCTGAGGACGCTGAAAAACCTGCACCCGTGTACCAGACGGCCCCCTTCTTTGCCAAATATTTTTAGGATAAAATTTGTCGTCCTGTACACGAACAAATACGGTGTGTTAACTTGGTAAGTAAGGTATATTAAATTTAAGGTATCTTACCTGTATTGACTTTTCATACCAGGTATATTAAAATTTAAGTTACTTTACAATTTTTTACTTGGTTGGTATAGTATATTCAATTTAAGTTATTAAACCTGTCTTGAAATGGTACTAAAGGTATTTAAAATTTAAGTAAACTTACTTGTATTGACTCGTTAAGCCAGGTAACTGTAGGTATCTTTCTGTCCCTCTACACGCTCCAGGTATTCCTTTTCTATCAGGATATCTATGCATTTCTACAAAACAAATGAATATAATTATATAAATAAATATAATAAAATAAATTTTTCATATATAAAATGCTCATGAACATTTAACTAAGGGTATTTAATCCCCCCCATTCCCTCCCTGTGAATGGTGGTTTTGTTAGTAAACTTTTGTGAGCTTTTCTGTATTAATGAGAATTTTCTCTGTTAAAGTTAATACGCCAGAGTAAGCCAACCGAAAATTTTTCCCTTATTGGGCCTATTATCGCCCATCCCGCCTCGTTCCCGTGTATCTAGGTCACACTTCCGTTTTCTGTAATCACATTTGTCGAAGGCGGAAGAAAGTGGACTGGGAGGGAGCGTTGTTTGTAATACAGAAAAGCTCACAACAGTTTACTAACAAAACCACCATTCACAGGGAGGGAATGGGGGGGTTTTATTACGTAAACATAATTGTGAGCTGTTTCTGTATTAATGAGAATATAACAGATTAACCTTGGGGAGGGGATACCTACCAGGAACGGAAAAAGGAGAACAGCACAGCAGCGAGGAAGCAGACGAAGACGTCGTCGCCGGAACAGACGTAGGAGTCGAGGACGGACGGGAGAACAGGAGGACCACACCCGCCGAAAGCACAGGGCCCAAGGAATAAGGGACCGAAGCTTGGAACATGATATCCGACAGATAGAAGCGGGCAAGGGAGAAGGCGACATCCAAGAGCCTTTCTTGACCAGTGGGTTTGGGGAAATCCCTGATAAAGGGGCCAAAGACGGAGAAATGGCCCCGACGTCAGGAGCCTTGATGTGAAGCTGCTCCAATGATGACTGAGAAGCAGATTCATATGCTGAGACAAAGGTAGCTTTTAGCCAGGCATTAATGGAGATAGGGTTAATTTCTTCGTTTGATGGAGTGACTTTCGTTGAAATAACATCATGCGCCCCCCCCCCCCTTCATGGAGAATGAGGAGCTGGAAGAGAGTAACGGAAAGCACGAACAAGGCAAACGTGAGCCCCGTAACGATACAGGCAGTGAGGGAGGGCCGGAACGTGCCAGGTGAACGGAGGAACATCGTAGGGAAAGGGAAGGCGGCTGACGCACGTCTGCCGCAAGGGAGAGGAAATGCGAGTCGGCCACGAGGAAAACCGATTTCCGAGATAAAGCAGAAGATGTGCCGAATGCAGAGGTTCAGAAGGGGTGTGCGGAGGTGATGGAAGACAACGTCCAGGCGCCAGGAAGGCGCAATATAGCGAGGACGAGACGCGCGGGCATGGACCCCCTGAGAAAATCCGTCACTAAAGGATGAGGAAGGACACGAGCATGACCGAGCAGACTGAGTACGGACAGCAAAGCTGCCTGATAGCCTCCCAGAGACGGAAGGGATAAATGCTTATCCTGCAGTAAACACGAAAATCCAAAACCTGCCACGAGCGACAGATCTTAAGGAGAGATGCCGCGGGCAGACGCCCAACCGGGGAAGAGACGCCACGGGGAGGCAGAGAGGCGGGCCGAAGCACTGCGACTGGGAGCCAAGGCAAGGAGAGCAGCAGGCGCACAGAGGGCACGACCGAATGGGCGACGGGCTCGGGGGAACGATGGGAAGTAGAGCCGTCTGGTCCGCGTGGTGAGGCACCGGAAACGCAAGGAGAAACAGGTGGCGGGGAGGCAGGGAGACGGTCAGGAGGGTGACGTAGACGCATTGCGGTAGGCTCGAGAATGGGGGGGGGGGGACGGAAAGTCGCACAGATCGAATTCCGGACGCCCCAGGCGATCAAAAAGACACTGAACAACTGGGAGCGGAAGGAGCACCGGGGGAGGAGGAGACGCAGGGCGACGGGAAAGGGCGGCGGCAAGAAGGTGGACACGCCCGGAAGATGCGACACACGAAGCGAGGCCCAGGGAGGCATAGATTGAACAAAAAGGTAGGTCTCCTGCATCAGTGAGGAAGACCGAGGACGGCCCTGCCGGTGGAAATACGCCACGACCGTGGCGTGGTCAGTCCGGACATGAATGAGACGGCCGAGCAAGTGGGGGGACCAGCGGGAGTTCGCGCGACGGAAGTCACGCAGGTCCAGGATATTGAAATGCTGCAGACTGTCCGACGGGGACCATATACCCGAGGCGCGGAGATCGGCCACACGGGCACCCCAACCGAGGAGAGATGTGTCAGGAAATAGCGGACAATCGATCCCCTGAGAGAAAAGGAACTTCCTGAAGGAGAAACGAAAGGTTCAGTCAGGGGCGAAGGGTCCGCCATGTACAGGGATACGGGAGGACCGCAGGATGAACCGAATGGAGAGGGAGAAGGCCGCGAGCGCGCAGGAGAGACTGAACCAGATGGAGATACAACCGACCGAACGGAACGAATCGGCGGCCCAGTTGAGAGGGCCTTGAAGAGAAGCAGCGGCCCGAGAATCGATACTGCGAGACGCAAGAAAGGGACAAATCCGCGGCCGGAGCTGGAGAGCAAAGGCGCTCGGTAGAGACGCAGTCCCTGACGCAAATCGAGTGTCACACCATGAACCCGTAAGGACGGGGCGGGAGGGGGCTGGGACGTCCCTGTATAGACAAGAAAGCCCAGGTTCCTGAGTAAACGAGAACCGGGGAGCGGAGCGCCAGGAAGAAAGAGCGATCGGCCGCATGGATAAACCAATCGTCGAGGTAAGGGAGCACAGATAAGCCCTGGAGCGGAGGTAACGAGCGACCGTGTGGACGACGGCGCTATGCCCTGCAGCGTAAAAAGCCAGGGCCCACAGTGAACCCGAACGGAAGGCCACGGAATACATACCCGCGGTACTGGTAGGCGAATCGAAAAACGGTAGGGACGACGGATGGAATGGAACGTGACACTAAGCATCCGGAAGGTCCAATTTTGAACGCCCAATCCCTCCGACTGATAAGGCGGAGAACCGCATGAATATGGAACATGCGAAAGGGCGGCGAGGTAATGACCGAACAGAGACGCTTGAGAGCGATAAACGGGTGCCCCCACCTTTGCGGGTGTGGAACCAGCTAAAGACGAGAGGAAAATCCCCGGGGGAACCTCGAGAATCGCCCTTGGGTCGAGCAGACTGCATGGTCGCCTCCAACGCGAGACGTTTGAAAGGATCTGTGTAAGGATGAGGGTAGAACAGGTGCAGGGTGACTGGAGAAACGTGCAAAAACGTAAAACGGAACCTGAACTAGAGGGGGCTGAGAACAAACGAGGTGACGTTAGGCTTGCCCAAGCTGGAAAATAGGTCGCGGAGACGAGCGCCAACGGGACCGAAAGAGTCAGGTACTGGTCGAACCTCGGCGCGAGGAATGACCGTGAAAAAGGTTGTGCATGACCGGTACGGCCGGAGGGAGGGGACGACGAGTGGGGGCCCGGCAAGCCGATGAGAGGGCCGGACAGGAAGGCGGCGTCCGCAGAATGTGGGAAGACAGGCGCGGAGGAGGAGGTGCCGAACGGGAGCGGGCGGAACGATCCAATGCACGGTCTACGAGGGCCTAAGGGGGCCGCTAAACAGAATAAACCCTGTAAAGATGAGCGTAAAGCGCAGCCAAATCAGCCAGATTTCGGGTTTCAAGGTACGTAATGAATGGATACAGGCCGAGAGGCGCAGTAAAACACAAGTACTACAATACGCCAATTAACCTGTCGATGTTCAGCACAGGCACAGGCGGACGCTTGACAAACATCATACAGTGTGGGCAGATCCGGTGAGACGGCGAGGAGGGTAGAGTAAATCATCCACCAGCCCCGCTGCCGGACGGCCGAGTCCCTCGAAAACTGGCAGGAGACGGTCAGTTTTCGGGTCGGATGAAGAAAAAGAGGAATGCCCAACCGCGAACTGTTGTACCAGCACGGACTCTAGACGTATGTGCGCCTAAGGAACGGACGGATGATCCGGAAGCAGATCAAACGATCAAAACCTGACTCCCGGTACCCTCGGGAGGTCCAGAGGGTGCCGGGGGACCATGCCGTATGAGACCCGGACTCTGAGACGGCGGCATGGAGTTACGCGTAAATATCAACCGAATTAACGGGGAATGCCATACACACCGGCGGGGTGGAGGAAGGCGAAGGAGGGCGGCCGGATACAAATATGAACCGGCCGCTGACGCCGTGGAAGTCCGAGGCTGTAAACGACGGAACTTCAGACCATCAGGTTGCGGCCCCTTCGGGGAGATAGCAACGAGGTCCATCAGCGCAGAGGTGCGTGGACGCCAAGCCTGGCGTTGCAGCGCGAGCGCCGACTACTGATCTTATGCCAAGGCGGGATCGGCAGTGAGAATGGTGCGGATGTCAAGCCTGGCGTAGCAACGCGATCACCGACCACTGATCTTATGCCAGGGCGGGATCGGCCGGGAGAGATGCGCGGACGCCAAGCCTGGCGTAGCAGCGCGATCAGACGACCATGGCTGACAAAAGAAGCAGGGATCTGCAGGGCCCCGGCATATGTCATTGAGGGAACGGCAGGTGAAACAAGTGTGGTGAGAATCCCAAGGGGGGATTAATTAACCACAAGAACAGGAAAGGGCTCCATGGCGGGAAGGGAAAAGAATCACTACTTACAATTCAGTTGGCAAACCCGACTGTATAAACCAAAACAGTGGACGAATCGCGCAGAGCGTGATCACACGCCAGAAGAAAAATGTGATTACAGGAAACAAAAGTGTGACCTAGATACACGGATACGAGGCGGGATGGGTGATAATAGGCCCAATAAGGGAAAATTTTCGGTTGGCTTACTCTGGTGTATAAACTTTAACAGAGAAAATTCTCATTTATACAGAAACAGCTCACAATTATGTTTACGTAATAAAACAGAGCTTTAATGTTCCAATGGACCACACCAAATCAGGCCAATATTGCCACCTACTAATTTTTAAAGAATTTTTGTCATTTTCATGGAAGTTATTTTACTTAATATTTCAAAAGAAAAATGTTAGATTAAGGACAGATATTAAAATATTGTCACACATATTTCTTCTAGAATTTCATTTTCATTTATTTGCCCCTTATGTAGACAACACACATTGACAATTTTAGACAACAAACATTTCCTGTTAATTCCAGAATTGTACTGATTTTATTATATTTCTGATGCAAAAACACTGTGGGACCTAACATCATGCCAGATAACCCAGAAAGATTAGTGTTTGGGTTCACAGCCATGGCACCAGTTATTACTACCAAGTCACCTGCACTTTAGTGCCTGTGGTGATGACTAGATGGCAGCACATACCTTGATGACAGGCACGCGTGGTTTAAAGCGAGATGACAGCTGATTCAAGACTTCTCCGAGCAGCTGTTGGTGTTTCAACACCTTTCTCATCTTCATAATTCTCACAATAGCCGCCTGAAACAGATAAAACAATATATAACAACAACAGCAGATACAGACTCCTCCAACAAGATCACACACAATCTCAGTTAGTGGTTTCCTTAATGTTAAGAAGGTTAAAATTTTACATTTTTTACAATTTACACTTTTTCAGTGTCTTATTAGGGTTTCACTTTAGTGATCGCATTATACATTGATCTACATTCAATAATTATAAATGACATTAAGTGTGAAGGCAAAATGGCAGGCCCCTCATGAGCAGTTTCATGAATCTGGGAGATATAAACCTATAAAGGTCCTCAAGAGGATGTGAATTGGCAGTTTAGATCAGAATAATCTTTTTTTTGGACCACACTCAATCCTTAACTTATGGTGGGATTTTTAATGTGTGTGTGTATTTTTATTTTAATCTGAGGGAAGCTATAACACAAGAGTAAAGAAATCCTACTAATTTCTGACAGATAAAATAAAAAATATCATAGCATTTATTGAATCAGTCTTTGATTTAGGATAACATAAAATAAGTTTTTATTAACTTTTTTAAATTTTAGCCTATTTTTGACACTACAGGCAAAGATTATGTTCATTAGATTCCCCTTCTGAGAAACAAAAAGCCAACCAAAATAAATTGACAGTTCTGCCCTTAACATTCAATAATAGTTATAAATGTAATCATGTTAGCAGATTGCAAGTTAACATCCAAATAATCTAAGAATTCCCAGACTTTTGATAAAATTTCCTGGGCTTTCACTGACTTTGAACAATCTGATTCCTGACTGGTGGCAATCGTCATTAAGACTCAAGCTGCAACTTAAGGTCATCCAGGATATTTGTATTCATTTCTTAATTTTAAATATAACTGGAATATGGGCAGTCCACAAGGGACTATGCATGCATCTGCCAAAATGAAAGGGGTAAGACTACCGTGAGGCATCGGATGTCTCCTGAACTGACAACCCTCCGAATTTGTAGGATCAAATATCAAAAAGTATCCAAAGATACACCGACAGATGAAACTAAAAATATTATTGTACATGGCAACATATATTTTTGTGTACAAGATAAAGCTTTGAAGGATCTTCATTCATGCAAACTTTCAGGCTGATACATCAAACCACTCCTATTTGTGCTATTTTCACTTAAAAAGATGCACCAATGATACCAGGCAAAAAGCATTTTAGGTGGCACCATTTCTCCTGAAATGAACGTGGTAGCAGTGATGGCAATGGTGGTACCCCTATGAAAGCACAGTAGTCGAGAAACTTCATTTTGACGGGTACAATAACCTGAGCTGACCTGGATGAGGAGCTTCCTGTCCTCCTCAATGTGTTTGTGTGTGCTCTCTTGTTCTGCCTTCACCTCCGTCTTCATTGGCACGTTGATGTTAACTCTCAGCTTTTTGCTTCAAGACAGAAATATATATGCATGCTGGAAAATGTGACAGCTGTTGTTTTTGCAGGTAAGAAATAATCTAAGCGGCCCTAATCCTTAAGTGATTTCTAAGTATTTTTGTCACATAATTACTTGTGCTCTGAAATCGTCTAAAACAATGACCAAATTGCATAAAATCATATACAAATACATGAGAAGGCATTGGCTAGTCCTGACTTCTTGGTCTCAGGGGTTGATTTAGGAGGGGATATGGGCGAACACTCCCTCTATATCAACCTTAATAATCTAGGATATGGAATAATACACCGTTAATGCCGAAGATGAGCGCTTACTTTTTATATCCCATGAAGAGCTTGATGGATGTGTTCTCCTGCAGCTCACTCTCCTCATCGTCAGAGATGAGCAGCTTGGACTTGAGCAGGATCTGTAGGACCTGATTAAGTATTTCCTGAAATAAGATACAATTAAAATGAGGATGTTTTTGCAAAAAACAGATATATGGCTCCCCTCCCTATAGGCCTCCCATCCCAAAATTAGAGGGGAAAATATGGGCTACTTCAAAAGTCACAGCATTCACGAATGATTTCTATTCCGGCTGATTTGATATTGAAGATGAAGGTCAAGGTCACTGGTTTCTGGACACTTGCGAAGTTTCCCCAAATTATTTCTAATATTAAATTTTAAAAAAATATATATTGAGTGGTTCAAAAGTTATGGCATTCAGAAAACGTTCTATTCCAGCTGAAATAACCTTGAATGTCCAGGTCAAGTTCACCAATGTTAGACTCTTCAAAGAACTTATAAGTGTTTCGAATTTGAGAAAAAAATATGCAATACTTCAAAAGTGATGGGGTTCACAAAAGATTTCTATGGTGGCCTATTTGACCTTGATTATGGTCAAGGCAACCAGTTTCGGAACTCTTCTGAGATATTGGTAGAAACAATTTAAATTTCAAATTTCATGAAAACATGTTGAGTCGTTCAAAAGTTATTGCGTTTACAAGAAATGAAGACTACAGATGCCAATGACGACAGATGAAACACTACCATATTTCTTCATTTTAAAACCCAAGTTTAAAATAGAAACTTAGATCCTGAAACTAGGTGTCTTTTCAAACAAGCACAGTGCAGTTTGAATGATAGGTTTTCAATAGGTCTTCCATGCAGACATCATTGGAGGGCTGGTACCTGAGTAATAATAAGGCGCCTTTGAAGGACTAACACGAACAGATTTGCCAATAAATAAGATTTAATATTCTTTTCTTATATTGAAAAATGTGTATATATACTTTACACAACAAAATATACAGATTTTTTGTTAACATCAATCTAGACTGAGTATGCCACACAAATATCCAAATCCTGGTTACACGAAAGATTTGCAGAAATATCTAAAGAACCATCATTTGGGTTATCCAAATGGTCACCAAGTGACAGAAGCAAGATTATTATTAATTTTTCTTCATAGCCTCCATTAAATACGACCCAATTAAATAATATTTATAAATGTAAATTGTTTAACACAAACCACCAAGAACTAATCACCGATCTTGCATAAAGAGTCTCGACACACATGATCAACATATGTGACTGTAGACTGGCGTGACCCCAAACCTTAGTCATTTCATTACAAACTGGATGTCTCGATCTGTTTGTCAGTATGTGTTCTAATACTACAGTCCATTTTCTATAGCTAGAATGCCAGACCAAAGACGAAGACATTTTTATATTTTTGTTATTTGTTAAATGTCCGATATATCCTTATAGGCCATTTTTATGTAACAAAAATATCCAAATTATGTTGGTCAATCCAGACAAAACTTTGTATTTGCTACATAAATACTTGGATTTCCATACTTTAAACAGAGTATCAAATATTAAGCATGTCACCTCTAGCCGAGAATAACTGGTATATCTGCTTTCCCTTTAGAGATGTTTCATTTTAATAATAGTTGTTCTTATGAATTCATGTATTTTGTTTATGCCTGACCTTTCAAATAAAGCTCGAGCTGATAAACTGATATTTACTGACAATCCATCAACTGGGTAGATTAAGTCTTGTCCATTAGCCATAACTCTTTTGCCGTAACACCATGTCATTGGGCATTCGTGTTAAGGAAGAACGATGTTATATATTGTTTTCAGACATCAGAAAATATCCTGTTTAGATGTTTCAATAGTTTCTGGAAATTATGGTTCAAATTTTTGAGCATCAAAAGTTATTAACGATTGTTTTTACGCATGTGCTGACAGGTTGATTACAAAATGGAACACATGAGACGTAATCGTTTCTCCATGGCTGATAATACATTGAACAAAGCAAGAAGAAACAATAGGGTACAGGATGTAAGGGTACAGGAGCCCTGCTACTGATTAATACTTCTTATAATGTAACCCTTCACCTTGAGGTTGTGAGTTCTGGGTGTGGTTTTAAATGGTGGCTCTAGGTACTGTCTAATGGGATTTTATGTGAGATTTGGGCGAAGTCTAGGTTTTAAATAGATGTGCGGTTTAAAATAGAAGAAATACGGTATATGTCTCCCCCTGAAGGAAAGGTTTGATAAACCTTTAGGTCTGCACTGCTTAAAATAGCTAAGATTTGTGAGCACATTAAAAATTCCATATAGTAAGGTTTATAATTAACTGGCCACACTACATCAAGCTGATACATAAGCCCCAGTTCAAATTATATGACACGTCATACAAGGTTCATATCAGTGGTCGTGGGTGATAAGGCTTATACATGGATTTAATACAGTGGTCTAATATCAGCCTGGCACTCTGTGTACTCACTGACTAAACTCTCCTGAATGAAATCAACAAGATACACAGGACTGTGATGTCACAATGCTCTCTGCTGCACTGCCCAGGAATTAAACTAACAACAAAAGTGTCTCTGAATGGTTTTACTTGAGTACTTGGTGAAAATATAATCATTGTACATCATTGGTTGTGTTAATCACAAGCATGGCCAGTTTATAAAAATATTGTGACCTGGCTTGTTGGAAACTGCTCACGGGCTGTTATGCCACCCTCAGGCCAATACGAAGGCAATACAGAACAAGCCAGTTTAATCATATAATCCTCTGTGCAAGTTACTCTGCAGTATGACTGCAAAAATGAAATCTCATGTAACACCTACCACAGCATCTAGTTTTTTATTATACAGTAGGGCTGGTGATCTCTGAATGAAGGGATATTGCTGCATTATGTCTGCACGGGTCAATGAACACCTTGAGAGTTCTGAAGATGAAAAGACATTTCATCCAGACTTACCATTTTAATCTGCGTGGACTCTTGTAATTGTTGGACTGTGAATACGTCTGATTGGTTATACTGCAGCAATACTGCCATTTGGAAGGTGGATGCCTGCAACCATAACATACAAATATATATAGCATATAAAAAAATGAGCATTTTATAACAAAATCATAAGACAAAAGGCTAACAATCCAAATGTACCACATTGTAGTATATTATTTAATGAGTTAAAAATTTAAATGCAAAAAATATTTTGGAGTTTTATAAATTTTCATGATAGTTAATTTATCTCGTATTATATTATATTCATATATTTTAAGGAAAAACACATACAGTTGCTTCAGTCAGGTTACTGCTATAAATTTAATGAAGGGTGGTACATTTTCTTGTCCTATAAAAAACTTAAAACAAGACAGCCTCAAAATTAGAATCTTACATCACTTTGTTTTCTATAATTGCAAAATGACTTGTCATTGTACGATCAGATCTCACAAGGTCTGTTGAAATTTAACAAATTTTGATATAAAGGAATCATCCATAGGCACAGGTAAAAGAAATGGCACTTCAGCCTATATAACACAATGCATTATTCCACCATACAGTTAATGATTCTTACCTGCAGTGTGTATCTGTTTTTGAAACAGTTTGTGACCAGCTCACCCTTGGACATCTGATACAACCAGTTCAACTTACGGCCGCTGTGCTGACCACTGTAGAATGTTGTGAAACGCTGGAAACTTCTCTCCAGCTGAAACATAAATAAACAATGCACTATAATTTTGATCTATTCAAAATAAATTCTGTTTGAAAACTGATGCAGGCTGTATAGAACTAGAATATCAGCAGAAGCTGACAAAAGCCCTCAGCCAAAAGAACAGTGTTTAGAGGTGGTAACAGTAACAAGTACTAAATATTTGTTCTCACATGGATGTATATCTGTACATGTCTCAGTTATAAATTTAAAATGGAGAGGTATGTACCATGATTCACAACAATCCACCAAATGCTTCCTGAAAAATAAGCTTCTAAGTTTTATTCTATTATAAGCTCTGTGACCTTGAAAAGTAGGTCAAGGTCACCCATCTTCGAACATGAACGAGATTTTAGTCGATATACATCTTCACCAAAGAAATAAAATTCCTATTGTGAATCCTTTTAGAGATATCCTGCTCACAAGGCCAAAGTTGAAAAATCCAAGAAAAATTCAATAAAAAATCAGAAATTGCAGGTGGCTCCCCCAAACTTGTGCAGCAGTTACAGACCATCAGTCCCTATGATCATAGTAAGTATTGTGAAAATCCATCCAATGGTTCCTGAAAAATAAGCTTCTAAATGTTTTTTCTATAATCAGCTCTAAAACGTAGAAAAATAGGTCAAGGCCACCCATCTTCGAACTTGACCGAGATTTTGTCAATATACATCTTAACCGAAAAAATAAAATTCTCACGGTGAATCCTTTTCGAGATATCCCTCTCACAAGCCCTAAGTTGAAAAATCCGATAAAAATTCATTAAAAATCAGAAATTGTAGGTGGCGCCACCAAACTTGTATAGCAGGTACAGACTATCAGTCCCAATAATCATAGTAAGTTTTGTGAAAATCCACCAAATGGTTCCTGAGTAATAAGCATCTAAGTGTTTTTCTATAATCAGCTCTAAAATGTAGAAAAATAGGTCAAGGTCACCCATCTTCGAACTTGACCGAGATTTTGTCGATATACATCTTTACCGAGGAAATAAAATTCTGACGGTGAATCCTTTTCAAGATATCCCGCTCACAAGGTAAAGTTAACGGACGCCGGATGGACGGACGGACAGCTTGGGTGACGACAATAGCCCATCAGCCTAAGGGCTGAGGGCTAAAAAATGATAAGAAAACCTGGAGTGCTTTCATGCTGTGTAGACAACAATACAGCCTGATAGGGCATTCACAGGCTGATACTAAAGCTGTATTCACACTTTACCCGTATTCACAGAAAACAGTACTGAAATCCATTTTATTGGCTTCAAATCCATGTTTTGTTCACACTACACCCATACTCATTAGATTTTATTTATCCACATCAGGGAAACCACATAGGGAGGCTGAATTCATTAATATTCATTAATAAATAATTCATCTGTATCAACACAGTGGAACTGGCTTAAAATTGTATGCTTGTTGAATACCGTTTCCACAATGCATACATTGGAGGAATATTTATTCTCCTGCTATAACTGCAAACAGGAGACATGTATCATTTACCTTGTAAAATATTGCACTAAATATGATTTTTATTTTGGTGCAGTATGAACACTTAGTGTATCAAACAGTGTATATTGAAATTCAGTAATGTAAAAAAAACTAGATGTGTCGGAATTACACGAATGCCCCCGTCTGGGGCAAATTAGAAACATTCGTTAAATTTTGTAAATTTTTTTAAGTTCAGGAGGTGTCATATGGTGAAAGTAGGTCAACAAGGGCAAAATGCAAACTCGATCTGTAACCGGTCATTATCAAGCAACACACCAAAAATCAGGCCAGTATCTGCAGGCATTGTGAAAAAAAGTCCATATATGTGCATTTTTCATAAAAATTTCTGTCTTTCATGAAATTTTCTATGTTCAGGATCTGTCATATGGTCAAAAATAGGTCAACTGGGAGGAAACACGAACTCGATCTGTAAGTGGTCATTATGCACCCACAGACCAAACATTAGGCCTGTATCTGTAAGAATTGCATTGTGAAACTATAATATTAGCAAAAGCTGATAATCAGTTATAAATTTAAATTTGAGAGGTATGTACCATGTTTCATAACAATAAACCAAATGGTTCCTTAGATATAAGCTTCTGAGTGTTTTGTATAATCAGCTCTAAAACAAAGAAAAATAAGTCATGGTCACCCATCTTTGCACTTGACAGTGATTTTGTTGATATACATCTTCACTGATGAAATAAAATTCAAATGGTGGATCCTTTTAGAGATATCCCGCTCACAAGGCCAAAATTGAAAAATCCGATAAAAATTGATTTAAAAATCAGAAATTGCAGGTGGAGCCACCAAAATTGTACAGCACGTACAGACCATCAGTCCCAATGAACATGGTAAGTTTTGTGAAAATCCAAACAATGGTTCCTGAGATATAAGCTTCTTAGTGTTTTTCTATAATCAGCTCTAAAATGTAGAAAAATGGGTCAAGGTCACCCATCTTCAAACCTGACTGAGATTTTATTGATATACATCTTCACTGATGAAATAAAATTCCAACAGTGAATCCTTTTAGAGATATCCTGCTCACAAGGTTAAAGTTAACAGACCCGGGATGGACAGATGCCGCACGGACAGACAGACGGACGGACAGATCGACAGCTTGGGTGACGACAATAGCCCATCAGCCTATGAGCCGAGGGCTAAAAATGGCCGTACATGTACATTTGTCAAGAAAATTTATATTTATAATTTTCTATGTTTAGGAGCCATAAAACAATCAAAAGGTCAACCGGGACAAAACAAGAACTCGATCTCTATCTGGTCAATATCTGCCCACACATAAAAACATCTGGGTGGTATCTGCAGGCATTGCCGAAAAAAAAGTCTGTACATATGCATTTGTTATGAAAATTTCTATTTTTCATGAAACTTTCTATGTTCAGGAGCAGTCAAATGGTCAATAGTAGGTCAACTGGGACAAAACAAGAATTTGATCTGTAACTGGTCATTATCTGCACACACACTAAAAATCAGGCCCGTATCTGCAGGCATTGTGAAAAAAAGTCCGTACATGTGCAATTGTAATGAAAATTTATATTTTTTATGAAATTTTCTCTGTTAGGGCACCGTCAAACGCTCAAAAGTAGGTCAACTGGGATGAAAAGGGAACTCTATCTGTAATTGATCAATATCTGCCCACACACCAAAAAAAAGGCCAAAATCTGCAGGCATTGCCAAAAAAAGCCCGTACATGTGTATTTGTCATGAAAATTTCTATTTTTCATGAAATTTTCTATGTTCAGGAGCTGTAAAATGGTCAAAAGTAGGTCAACTGGGACTAAACACAAACTCAATCTGTAACTGGTCAATATCTGCCCACACACCAAAAATCAGGCCAATATCAGCAGGCATTGCGAAAAAAAGTCTGTACATGTGTATTTGTCATGAAAATTTCTATTTTTCATGAAATTTTCTAAGTTAAGGAGCTGTAAAACGGTCAAAAGTAGGTCAACTGGGACGAAACGCGAACTCGATCTGTAACTGGTCATTATCTGCCCACACATAAAAAAATTCGCCCAATATCTGCAGGCATTGCAAAAAAAAAAAGGCCGTACAACTGTTTGATTTTGGAATGACGGAAGGACGGACATGGGTAAAACTATATGCCCCGGCCACTTTGTGGCGGGGGCATAAAAAACATGATCAACATGTTTGTCACATGAAAAAAACCTAACATGGGGCCATTCTTGAGATCACACAAGATACATCACTCTTTCAAATTAATTGACTATTGTAACCTTAATGCAACAAAAAAACATGACCTTGTATACCTTACCTCAAGAGGCAGACAGAAGGTGCACGACTGTTGAAAAGGCCAGGACCCAGAACTCAACACCTGGATACTGAAGTCAACTACAAATAAAATCAATTTGTCATTTAAATATAATAATAAGAAGTTTAACAGGATACATAAATTCCATCTAATTCTATCTCAAAATACTGGTAAATGTTTTTCCCTCAAAATTTATAAACAGAAAACAGTTTTAATGTATATGGTAAATAACTGTATAAACTCTGCATGGACCCTTCAGAGCAGGGTACCAATCTAGTCTGTTGCCCAGCAACAGATGGCTTATTACTTTATAGAGGAGATATGGCAATTTTTTTAAAACAAATATTGAAGAAGCAGCATCGAAGATCCCCTGTTCTTTGCAGAAAATTCTGTAGTTTCACTGTAAAAGATTTTGACCAATAATTGGCAATCATAACAAATTTTGTTTTAATTGTACTTTCCATATTTGGTTATCTAAACCTTGGCAAGTACTCTTGAGCTCATTCTTAAGTTAACAGGACAGAGTTTAAGGAAATTGTGGATAAGGATATTGGTGATGTTTTGTTACAGTCAGTCGGGTCAACAGAGACTTTTTTAATGCTTTATTATGATGCACAGTAAAACCTGGCTAAATGGACACCTTAGTTTAGTGATCACCTCAATATAATGACAGGCCTCGAATTTGATGACAGGCGACCGGCAAATCCCAGTAAAAATTGGCTGGTTGCCAGCAGCCATGATCTGGTCTGGCAGAAACCTGCTGGTTAAAAAAATTTCCTCACTGCGTACTTCTTTTTACATAAACAGTCACAATCAAAGCCACTCCATCCTTCTTTATCTAAAAAAACTTACTGGTACCCCGTTAGCAAAGTAAACTTACCCAGGGCCCAGCGAACCACTAATTGAGCCAATAGTTTCTTAAAGTGACACACAGTGGCACTCAGCTAGCCACCATTTGGATCTCCTTGGGAACACTTCAATTGAAAATGCGCTCCCCGTCAGCCAATCAGAGGAACGATTATATTCAGACTGGCATCTGTGCTTTTCTGGCTCGCTACTATCAGCCAATCATAGCTATGGTAAATATAGTGGTTACTGCAGCATTAGTTACCAGTCTAGATTATGTTAATTATCTGACTGTCTGCTTGATAAGGATATTCTTAATACAGTTTTGTGGGAAACAACATGGCATGCAAGCTGTGTATATATGTTAAAACCCGCGTCCCTTGTGTTAAACATTCAGTATATATAAAAAAATTAATATTTCCATTGTATCATCATCCAAATGAGGCCTGCTATTATAATATGACCCAGTAATTAATTCCCTTTTCCCAATCCCTTCCGTATCTCCATATCTAAATTTTAAGGTGTAACGACAATGGCTGCATCCACGAAACTGCATGCTGTGTACAGTTGTTAAAACCTTCATAACTAGTTTTACACACTGTATATAAACAAGGGACCCATGGGTCACGGCGCTCAGCTGATCGTGATTGGACTATAAATGTTTCTCCACTGTGATACTATATCGAGTGGATAAAGCTTATGAATATCATGTACATGTTGGGCTATTATAAAGGAATGTAATGTAATATGTGAGTAAATGATAAATGAAATTACCTGACTGATGGATTAATAGAGTCAAATAAAGTGGTTTATTTTTTAATTTATTTAGGAGGGGTTGAAAATTGTGATATATTTGAGCAAATATGAATGCAATGACAGCAGTAATAAGCAGTAGTAGATGATAAGGCTATTTGTTGAAGGATCTAAAGTGTATGGTAGTCTGCAAGCGTTCAATTTGATAGATATGATGTTATGATTAACTATGCTGATGAAGTGATTTATGAATATGTGACTGTATGACACAATATCTCTTTAGTCTTGACAAGGTACATTATTGTGATGCCCACTATGTCTACATATTACACAATATTGACATAATTTCTGGCATGTACATAGGTACCTATGGACGAATAGTTATACAAAATATTAAAGTATGAATATATCTGATTCATCTTGTTCTTGCTTACTGAGGCTGACTTTGGGATGGGGTTAGGAGAAGGGAAAAGTGAGGGCAGCACGAAGGTGGATGTAGAAATATTCTATTGTAATGTTTTTCATTTATATAAGAATATGAAAAGCTAAGAGGAAAGGGGCCCTCCTACTTGGTTATAGTAAAGTTCTAAATATATGATTGCAAACTAATACTCTGACAAGACTGTCATGAAGAAAAACAGTAAAAGTTTTGAGATACTGTGTTGCATACGAAAATTTACAGATGGACAGGCAAGTGGACAGAATGGACTAATACCTTTATTTCACTTTCAAGAGAATAATGCATTTAAGTTTATATATAATCCTATTTTTTTAAGCAGATCCACTTTTTCCATTAAGAAGTTTTTATCTGTATCATTTTTTTATTTACAGGTTTATAAATTTTTAATTAAAAAACCTGAAAATATAAGTTAAAATATTAGAATTGTTGCAAAAGTTGCAATCATTATATATACAGAGTAAAAAACATTGGGTCATATTATGCATACACATATATTTTATTATTTTTAAATCATAAATGTTTTAACTGATTTAAGAAAATAATGCCACAACATGGCATCTACAAGAATATTCCTTGAATCACTATTAAAAAGTTTTGCATATTGGAGTTTTCAGGACATGCTTAATTTTATTCACCAAAATAAAATAAAAGTAAATTTGACAAAATAAAACATCTTTTCAAATAAAGTATACACACTGTTGGTTGAATGAGGGACAAACAATATCATTGTGCTAATTACTATCCCAGTTTTAATTAATTACTGGAATTAATAGTCAATTTCACACCTGGTGAAGTTTTTACTCTTCTGAAGTAAGGAATTACTTATCTCATGAACATCCACACATTCACAGCAATACACCACCTTGTGGACACAATTAAATGTACACTTTAATCATTGTAACCCTGGTGGTTCAATACAAAATCTAAAATGTAGCATGTCCAAGAATAAAATAAAATACAGAAAAATTATAACATTCATCTAGTTTATGCACCAGCTGGGGGGGGGGGGGGGGATGAGTGCAGGGCGAGGGGAAGCCTGCTAGTAGTGGCCAAGCTGGGCCAAGGTAAGCTGCCTGGGGTGGGTTACATAATGCAAGTGAAGGCTGTACTACTAGGTGGGCTAGATGTAAACAACACTTGACATGGTGTGTGAAAACATGAATAAAAGCTATTCATTTCAATCAATTTCTTTTGAAAGTTCAGATTTTAAAAGATTAAATCCTAATGCATATATGCTGGGAAAATTAAATCAACAGTGCCATAGTTGGACAAAATTTAAGGTATTGTTTTTTATTTATGCTAATAACTTGAAAAATTTGCAAAATTCAGATCTAATTTTGGGTAAACAATTGAATTTTGATTAAATAAAGTTATATTCCTGAAAAAAAGGTCTCTAGGTTCAGCAATTCTCATGTGAGTAAATATATTTCCTGATTTTTTAAAAATTGCATTATGTTTTGGCCCATAACTTCAAAATAATACTCAATACTGACCTAATTTTTGGTATGTTCATAGAAAATGTATGAAAGAATGTGAATACTAAATACGATCAAAAACAGATCAGTGGTTTTGATATTAGGCAGCCTTGAAGTGTAACAATGGCTTTTTTTTATGGAAAACGGAGTTTTTTTCCTTAATATCTCGAAGGAAGAAAGTCCTAATGACCCAATTTTCGGTATGGTAGGAGATTTTGGGGACAACTAAAATTATGTCAACAGCCTGGGGAGCATAGAGATGTGCACTGAATGACCTACAGTCATCAAAGTGGACTGCTTGACAATGTAAGGGAATACAACAAGAGCCTCCAAAAAAATTCAATAACTAGCCTCATTTTGCAGCTCTTATTTTCAAATTTCAGATTTTAACAGATTAAATCCTTATGTATACATGGTGTGAAAATTAAATCCACAGTACTTACAGGAAAAAAACGTGCCATGGCCAAAGTTGGGCAAAATTTAAGGTACCAATTTTATATTTTTGCCAATATTTAAAAAAATTTAACAGATTTTGATCTAATTTTTGGTATACAATTAAATTTTGATTAATTAAAGTTGTATTACTGGAAAAAAGTCCCTACCTTTAACACTTTGGGTCTTAAGTGACAAAATATCTTCCTGATTTTTTTACAAAGTGCATTATGTTTGGGCCAATAACTTTTTTAAATTATATAATACTGACTTAATATCTGGCATGTACATAGGAACTATATAGAGGAATATTTATGGTAAATATGAAGAAAACCAGATGAGTGGTTTTGATATTAGGCAGTCCTGAAGTGTGAAAATAGATTTCTAATAAAAAATTGAGGTTTTTCCTTAATATCTCAAAGGAACGAAATCCTATTAACCCAATTTTTGGCATGGTAGGAGATTATGGGGACATCTAACTGTATGCTGAAATTCAGATTCGTAGGTCCAACAGTGTTGAAACGTGCCAGTCTTACGGACGGACATCCAGACGGACAGACGGACGGACGGACGGACAGACAGATGGACGGACGACGGACAATGGACCATGACTATAGCTCAGATGACTTATAGTCAGCTGAGCTGAAAAAAATACATGGAACACCATTAACATTTCCACAGCATCATCATCCAAATTAGGCCTGCTATTACAATACATGATGACCCGGTAATAAATTCTCCTTTCCCAACCTCATCTATGTCCCCATATCCAAGTGAAACTCGGCACATCTTAAGAAATGGCAAAACCAGTACAACTGGTAGGAATACAAAATGCAAACAAATGAAAAGAAGAAAGCTGCCTGTCAAATTTATCTGCTGCCTGTCAAGTTAAAATTTGACAGGCAGTAGTAGCTTGTCATTTCCAAACAATGAAATTTGAGGCCTGAATGACCGCTTTTTCAAGGTCCCAAATTTTTGGGGGCTTTTTATATCAGACATCGCTTAGACAACCACCTCACAAATGTGACCACTTTATTGAGGTCCCATTGGTGGTTGTAATTTTGAGGCTTCACTTTAAATGGCAATCAAGCGCTTGAAACTGAAAGGAAAATGACGGACATTCAATAAAACTTGATGGTCGAGCCATGACTGATACTCACTGTCCAAGGGGTCACCAGAAGACTCCTGGTGTTGCTTGAAACGCTCGTTCAGGTCTTTACTCAACCCGATGTCCTGGAACATCCTCTGCAGCTTAGATGTGTATTCAAAGCCACACGCTTGCTGAAATACACATATAAATACCAAATGAATGTCTCATCCCTGGAACCATTATTGTTTTTCTCCTGGCTGTTCCCAATGCTGGGTTCTATGGCATTTCTGTCACTATACATGAGCCATAATGTGAACAATTTGTTCAATATTTCAGAGTAGGATTCATACAAGTTTAAATCATAAATGTCATTGAATATTCAGTTGCATTTCTGTCAGGTGTTCCCCATACATGTGTTACCCCCCCCCCCCCCCCCCCCCCCCACCCACCCCCATACACATTTTAAGTTACATCTTACATAAACAGTTACGTTTAAGCATTGTGCAGCACATTTCATTACACTTGTTGACTAAAGAAGAACATACTGTTTGCTATGTTTTCATTCGTAAGAGTCTACTTCTGTGCTAGATTCAACAGAACCGGTAATTATTCCAGTGACTACATTTTGGCCAGATATGCAGTGCATATTATACACAGGGTTAAGTGTTTCAGTCTTATCATATAACCTATAATCTTGATTGTATTTGAAAGTTAGTAATAACTACTTCTACCATGACATGGATATATGCATGAAAGGTTTTGTGACTACCTTTGTTTCTGGACTTTTGACCATATTCACAAATGTTTTTTATTCTACAAATGCATAAAATTTCCATTTCCCCATTGCAAGACAATATATATTAGAGAATGAACTATATGCTATGACAGAATTTCATATTTTACAGCCTCTGGTAATTTACTTTGTCATATTGACCTTGCTTTTAGAGTTCATGCTTGCTTCAGCAACCCTGAACTATTTGCTATGATAGAATTTCTTATTTTACAGTCTCAGATATTTGACTTTGTTATACTGACTTTGCTTTAAGAGATCATGCTTGCTTCAGAAACCCAGAACTATTTGCTATGATAGAATTTTTTATTTTACAGTCTCAGGTATTTGACTTTGTTATACTGACCTCACGTTTAGAGATCATGCTTGCTTCAGCAACCCTGAACTATTTGTTATGATAGAATATCTTATTTTACAGTCTTGGGTATCTGACCTTGTTATACTGACCTTGAGTTTAGAGATCATGCTTGCTTCAGCAACCCAGAACTATTTGCTATGATAGAATTTTTTATTTTACAGTCTCAGGTATTTGACTTTGTTATACTGACCTTGAGTTTAGAGATCATGCTTGCTTCAGCAACCCAGAACTATTTGCTATGATAGAATTTTTTATTTTACAGTCTCAGGTATTTGACTTTGTTATACTGACCTCACGTTTAGAGATCATGCTTGCTTCAGCAACCCTGAACTATTTGTTATGATAGAATATCTTATTTTACAGTCTTGGGTATCTGACCTTGTTATACTGACCTTGAGTTTAGAGATCATGCTTGCTTCAGCAACCCAGAACTATTTGTTATGATAGAATTTCTTATTTTACAGTCTTGGGTATCTGACCTTGTTATACTGACCTTGAGTTTAGAGATCATGCTTGCTTCAGCATCGTCTGATGCTGACATGTGTTGCACAAGCCGCTTGGCCAGCATTTTACTGTAAAACTTCTGGAAAACGTCCTTATCTTCAATGTACTTGAATACTATCATCTGAAAAGAGTCAATAAACAAAGATCAATACAGTTTTTGACTAGATGCTTGGCAAAGCAATGTTTATGAATTTATTTAGATACAGGTATATGTGTTTGAACAAGATACCTAAACAAGTGACCCATGGGTTATGACGCTCAGCTGACTGGGAAGAGATTTGCAAAAGGAAATTTTATCAGCTGAATGGTAGTATATAACCATTCAACTGAAGCATCAAACAGATTAACCCACAGGCTGAGATTGTGTCTGTATTAATATATCTCAAAAATATAGAAACAAGGGACCTATGGGTCACGACGCTCAGCTGTTATATATGATAAAAAAATATTATTTAGAAATGAGGCACATGCTGGTTTTGTGTGGTAATAAATATAAGCTGTATTATGAGTTGTTGTTGTTTAGCTTATGTATGATTTTGATAGTACCTTTGGAGACAGGGAAGAGGATTGATTTCATTTATTTTATTAACAATTGGAGTACTATTGTCACACAGATTTTGACTTGGCCATATAACTTATAAGCAAAACATATAATATAAGAGTTTAACTATTTATTAAAAAAAATTACAAATATTGTCCCAAATATAATTTTTATTAAAAATAATAAGAGAATCATATGATTTTTTAAAATGAAATATAACTGATATGATTATTAAAATAATATTAAAGAATATATTCATGAATGCATTCATGAATACATTTTGAAAGTATTTGCACGAGTATTCATATACTTTCATTTTTACCTGAATTCCCATTCTTTATGCAGGAAATTTTATAATGGAGTACATAATCATATTCGTATTTAAATGCAATTACAAAGTATTCGCACCATGTCTGGTATTTATTCAGTTTTCACCAAACAATGATGTTGAGAATCCAGAATATACAAAATTCACACATTTAAATAATGATCATAAGTACCTGGTTTTATGGCTTTTATTTATATTAAAAAATAACTGTAAAAAATTCATTTTGGACTAATTTCACATCAATGTACACACTAGACACAGCAGGAATCTAGATTAATATTATCAACTGCATCTTTGTCTATCATTAATTTCCTTCATATGATCCCTAATGATTAGTAATGAATAATATGATTTACTTCTTTATCATTAAAATTGAACTGAAAAATGCCATAGGTGACTGCATGGTGTTATTTGGAATATGTGACATTCTACCCATTGATACAAGATTCTTATATCATCAGTAACTGCAAGTTAATTTCCTGTTATTATAAACTAACAAATTCCTTTTCTATTTTTCTTTAATTTGTTATTAAAAACCGATAAAAATTTATTAATTTGTTGTTTATTGTTATGTTGTTGGTTAAAACTACTAGATGAGTTGGGTTGGACACCTGGATCAACTGTGGCTGGCCATAAGCTGCCTGGATTCCTGTGTGCCTCGCCTCAAGCGTGCATAATTTGATGAAAGGTCAACAAGGTCAACATACAGGTGACTCAAGAGGGGCTGGAGAGAGCCAAAGTCTTTCAGGGTCTCATAAAAAACATTAATAAAAGCTACAATTTTTGGCCAATTTCTTTCAGCTTTCTAAACTAAAAAGATGAAATCCTTATGTGTGCATGATATGAAAATTATATCAACAGTGCTCACGGGAAACAAACGTGCCATGGTCACAGTTGGGCAAAATTTAAGGTACTAATTTATATTTATACTAATAACTTATAAAATTTGAAAAATTCAGAACTAATTTTGGGTATTCAATTGAATCTTGATTAAATAATGTTACATCCCTGACAAAAAAATCTCTAGCAATGCCCTTGTTAAGGGAGTAAATATATTTCTTGATTTTTTACAAAGTGCATTATGTTTGGGCCCATAACTTAAAACAATTGTGCAATACTGACATCATTCTGGGATGTGCATAGAGAATGAAAAATATGTATATTGCTTATGATTAAAGTCAGATCAGTGGTTTTGATATTAGGCAGTCTTGAAGTGTAACAATGGGGTTTTAATGGAAAAATGAAGTTTTTCATTAATATCTCGAAGGTATTAAGTCCTAGTGACCAAATTCTTGGCATGGTAGGGGATTTTGGAGACATCTAACTGTATGCTGAATTAAAGGAACTTAGAGCTGAAGCTGGGGAGCTGAGCTTTTGCAAACTGCATAACACTAGCTTGATGTAAACAATATGTTACAAGGTGCTTGAAAACTTGATTAAAATCTACAGTTTTTGATCAACTGGTTTCAAATTTTTGGTGTTAACAGTTGAAATGCTGACAAAAACATGCTGTGAAAATTAAATCCACAGTACTTACAGGAAAAAAACGTGCCATGGTCAAAGTTGGGCAAAATTTTAGGTACCAATTTTTTATTTTTATTAATATTTTAAACAATTTAAAAGATTTTCATCTAATTTTGGGTATACAATTTAATTTTGATTAATTAAAGTTATATTACTGGAAAAAAGGTCCACAGCTCTAACATTTTTTGTGTTAAGTGATCAAATATCTTTCCTTATTTTTTTCAAAATGCATTATGTTTGGGCCCAGAACTTTTTTAAATTAAATAATACAGACATAATTTCTGGCATGTACATAGGAACTATATAGAGGAATATTTATGGTAAATATGAGGAAAAACAGATGAGTGGTTTTGATATTAGGCAGTCCTAAAGTGTGAAAATAGGTTTTTAATAAAAAATTAAGGTTTTTCCTTAATTTCTCAAAGAAACGAAGTTGCAAAGACCCAGTTTTCGGCTTGGTAGGAGATCTTGGGGACATCTAACATTATGCCGAATTTTGGATTCCTAGGTCTTACGGTTTCAAAACGTGCCACATCTACGGACGGACGGACGGACGGACGGACGGACGGACGGACGGACGGACGGACAGACGGACGGACGACGGACAATGGACCACGACTATAGCTCAGATGACTTATAGTCAGCTGAGCTAAAAATGCGTAAACTTAAAAAAAATACAGGTGGCTCCACCAGTCTGCAGAAACTAATAAAAACTCTTAATGGTCAATATCCATGCAAAGAAGCATGGTGGTCTCTGGATTAGTTGTTCAGATACTTCAGCTTTTGTATCAAATTTTTCATTATTCTGAGGGATACTTTGGAGTCCTATAGCTTGAAGGATATGGTTAACAGAGACCTAATTTCAGGTTTCCATAGACACTTTTCATGGGCCTCCTTGCATTACAAGAATGAAGATTCTAGGTCCAATTTGAACCCTGTTGACAGATAACTACATCCTTAAAGGTCTCAAAAATAGAGAAAACAAATTGTATAAATTTGAAGAAAATAGAGGTGGCACCCCCAGTCTGCTAAAACTGATGGAACATGTCATGATCCATATGTATGCCAAAAATCATGAGCATCAGTGTTGTAGTTATTGAGATACTGGAGTTTTTGTATTAAATTTTTCATTATTCTGGGGGGTATTTGGGAGCCATACAGCTTAATGGTTATGGGTAACAGAGACCTAATTTCAGGTTTCCGTGGAGATTTTTCATGGGTCTCCCTGTGTGTAAAGAATGAAGATTCTAGGTCCAGTTGTTATGATTTGTGCCATGTTAACAGATGTTCATATCTTTAAAGGTATCAAAAATAGAGAAAAAAATTTAAAAAAAAAGCCCGAACAAATATATGTGGTGCCACCAGGCTGCAGAAACTGATGAAACACTCCATGATCAATATCCATACAAACAATTATGGTGATCTCTGCCTTAGTTGTTCAGATACTTCAGCTCTTGTATCAAATTTTACATTATTCTGAGCTGTACTTTGGAGTGCCACAGCTCAAAGGATATGGGTAACAGAGACCTAATTTCAGGTTTCCATGGAGACTTTTCATAGGTCTCTCAGAATGTCAAGAATGAAGATTCTAGGTCCAGTCTTTAGGATTTGTGCCTTGTTAACAGATGTCCACATTTTTAAAGGTCTCAAAAATAGAGAAAAAAATTCGTAAAAAATAAAAAAATACAAGTGGCGTCACCAGTCTGCAGTAACTGATGGAACATCTCATGATCAATATGTATGCCAAAAATCATGACCATCAGTGATGTAGTTAATGAGATATTGAAGTTTTTGTATGAAATTTTTTACTATTCTGGGGGGTACTTTGGGGCCCCATAGCTCGAAGGATATGGGTAACAGAGACCTAATTCCAGGTTTCCAAGGAGATTTTTCATGGACCTCTCTGGATGTAAAGTAAGAAGATTCCAGGTCCAGTGGTTACGATTTGTGCCTTGTTAACAGACAGACGGCCGGATGGCCGGACGGACGACGGACAAAGAGTGATCGCTATAGCTCAGATGACTTATAGTCAGCTGAGCTAAAAAGAGCTTCATGAATTAATGAATAAAATGATTTGTAGGTCTGTTAACTGTTTTATTGTTTTCCTTTCTCAATGAAGAGTTTCACCAGATAATATCAAAGCTCCTATCAAACAGACTAACACTTCCATTCAAGGTAACATGAAGGGAAACACAGATGGACCAGGGATGGGTTTCAATATACAGTGTTCAACCGTACATCTCAAGAAAGTTTTGAACTCAACACCAGCCTTGTAGACTTGGTTTATAGTCAAGTTGGGTTTCAATATAAAAGACTGTTGTTATATATAAGACTGTTGTTCAATATAAAAGACCCTGACTGTTGTGAGAACAATCTTAATTAACATTCAATTGCTATGGTAACACAAGAAAAGGTCCTGGGTTCTCTTGACAAGGCCTTGAGGCACAATACTGTAAAATCATACCAGCTTATTTAAGATTATATTACAATACTTAGATAATCACAAGAATATTGGGTTTTAAGTAATTATAAACCAATGCAGTGGCAATTTCATCATAAGAAAGCCCAACGTTTTATAAGTCTATAAGCTGTGGAGTGACCTGCATTTAAACCTGCACTTGTGTAGACTTTTGAAAACGGCTCATTGTTAAAGCTCAATACTGCACAAAATGCTGACAAAATTGATAACTACATGAAGAAGGGGACAGTAGATACAAAGATATATACAGAGGATCCTCATTAAGTATGGCCTGGTGAAGTTGTACTTATCAGATAATACAGAGTGTTACATTTAATTTAATATTAAGAAACATCACAATAACCAGGGCTTTATAATGCAGTGACAATGAAGACTGAATTAACATACCACTTGATTTAGTGTGTCCTCCAGCTCAGCCTCCTCAGGGTTCTTCGAGCTCTTTTTCAAAAGTATGTCACAGTACCGGGCCAGTAACTCTGGGGATTTACTGGACGAGCTGGCTTCCTTTGTTACTGCGTTATGGTTGATAAACTTTCCGCAGGCCTGGAAAATACAAATAACAGTAGAATTTCTAGGTTAAATTGCACAAACATGCTGAAGTATTCTGGATGAATAACTTTAATAAAATGAACAGCACTGGAACAGTCAGTATTCTGAATGGGTATCTTTATTAAAACAAAAAATAACAAACACAAAATTACATATGTATAAACAGCCATTTTCTAGTTACAGCCTCTTGAAATTTCAGCTTTTGAAAACAGCCAAACAGGAAATCTAACTCAAACAGAAAATGGCAAATAAAGAAAAAAATTTTTTTGTTAATTGATGGTTTTGCACTTGGGGAGGAGCATACACACATTTTTTTTTTTACCAAAATAAGAGTATGGAAATAAAACTCATCAAGAATCCCCTATCCTATGGGGAGGATAAATTAGCCATCAGAGTGTTACAAAATGTATATGTTGGTTAACATCCCCAAACAAACAATGATCAAATGCATACTTACCTTGTCCAGTGCTGCTACGAAACCGGCATCATTACTAAACGCTGTCATGACCAAAGCATTGTATTTCTTGTGAACGTCCAGGATTGTTTGTACATACACTTTGGGATCCTATAATAATCAAATTCAGATTCAAACATCTTAACCAGCTCGCATACTTCACAGACAACACACACAAACTTAACAGAAATTTTTTTATATAAAACCAAAGGTGTTGGTAGGATTTTATGGCATCATGGCCATTACCTGCAGTTACTAAAATTAAAAGAACTATGTAGACTGGTAAAGGAGTACATATGAATCACTTTTCAGTATTACCAACATTGTACTGCTTCATTTAAGTTACATTAAGGAATTTTACAAATTAACTGTATATTCAGGATTTCAAAAATTGTACAGTGTTATCTACACAGCCGTGAAGTGCTCCACTGTAAGGGCTGTAATAAAAAATACAGACTTTCAGGACTTCAATCTACACGCATTTAACAATGTTGTTTCCTAAGGACTTCACACTGCAGGCCCTCACTCATCAGAAACACACTGCAGAGTAGACTAGATGTTTCTCCTACACATGCGCTCGGTAAATAATCAAAAAGTATTTACAATGTAACAACAGAACCATTTTTGTTGATGTGGATCATTAACATTTATGTCTGGAGCTTTAAGGATTATTCCTTGTCCTATTTACACAAGTTAATACCAACATGACCATAACCCTGTAACTTCAACGAATCAGCACCCTTAGTAATTAAAAACAAGCTTGTCTGGTTGATTATCTTGCTTTTCAAAGGATGAAAAACAAATCATATTGACCTAATAACAAGGGCCAAGCTGCGGTAGGAGTGTCTTAAGTTATATACAGCCAAATATAAAATACACACAGAACAAAAAAATACCTATACATACATTAAGAGCTTGCTCCCCACACTTTTCTATTGCCGCCAGGCCCTGACTGGATATGTGAGACTCAAGTAAGGTCTTCAGTTCACCAAGACCATCCTGTATCCTCGAAACCAACTGGTACATACGACCCAGATCTGTGGATGGAAAATAAGCAAAGGATTAGTCAAATAATGAATTGTATATGGTAATTTGCAAATCTGTAATATTTGTTAATGGCAAATTATCACAAATAAAACTTCATGAATAAGGAATCCAAATGTACACAAATGAATAAGTTGTTTATACTGTGGCCTCATTGGTATAACATGTTTACGCTATCCATGATCATGCCTGTAGCATCTTAAGTCTTTTCACCTGATCTGAAAAGGTAGCTGCTGGACAAAGAGTTTCTTTGTTTTGGCAATGAAAGAACTTGCTGAGAAAGTTAACGGAAGTATGTTCCTTTTACAGGAGTTCAGGGGCCAATTCACATTATTATACAGCACAGCCAAATCTCCTGTTTGAGTATGGTATATCAAAGTTCACTCAAGGGAACTTTTCACCAGTCCAGCCATCCACTGGAGTGGACTGTGTAACTGAAAGGCTCTCACAGCTGAGCTTATCTGCAGACTTCTCTTATTGAAATGATGGCAATTACCGAACAGAGCTCATACCACATGGCTAAGAACTCCAACCATTTGACTGAGTAATCATTTAGTAATCTTCACTTAGTTATTTCCAAGGTCAGTCATGCATGGCCCATAATCAAATGTTTAAGAAACACTTAAACATATTTATACCCTTAACATTGTGATTCACACTACAGTCTGTTCCACTGCCCCTGTCATCCTCATTTTTTGCAATAATCTCCACATAAGACAAACTTGCAAGGGAAAAGTAGCACCAATGGCAGAAGGAGCAAAATGCATAATTTTTGGTACCCTTTCTGATTACCATATAAATATTATTCACTTTAAGGCTGTCTTTCTGTTCAAAAGACAAAAATGTTTGGCATTATTTGACTTGCAAAAATATAATCAAGACAAAACAGATGGACAGGGGTGCTGGAACGGACTTTAATGTGTATATTCTCACCTGAGATGTGTACATATGGAGTATTGGTCAAAACTGTTTACAACTGACACTTGTTTGAAGCCATATACAGTGGTTGTTTTTGGTTTGTGAAGGTTTCAAAATTTGTGCAATTTGTGAAAAGAAATTTGGGAAAATAAATCCTCAAGGTAACAGGTGCCCCTTCTGCACAGATGAATAGTCACTTAAACTTAAGCCCTCCTGGCATCTCTGGTATGTTAACCATACCTGTAGAATTGAAAAGTGCAAAGGAAATAAAAGAATGTGAATCTTTCATGTTACCAGTAAATCAGTTTTATATGATAAATTATGTCAGACCTTTCATATTGTTTGTAATAATGAACAAGAATTTTCTCTCCTTGTTCTCCTCTCTAGGGTCCTTGTTAACCTGTTATGATTTTGTGTGCATGTTAGATAACTTGTATATTTATGGATAAACAGTAAAACCTCACCTATTGGCAACCTCGGTTTAGCAACAACCTAAGAATAGCAACCACTTTTTCATGGTCCCAATTCTTGTATAGCTCTTTATATTAGAGCTCGCTTAGACAACCACCCCAAAAATGTGACTACTTTATCGAGGCTCTTTCTGTGGTGAAAATTTCAAGGTTTCTCTGTACTACATGGCGAGACTGTCACTACTAAAACAGAACCCTCGCAAAAACAATGAAAAAGTGAAAACTTGTAAAAATAAAACATCGCAAATACAAAGCCACTTACCATCATTTTTGTCATCGTCCAAAAGATTCTTGAACTCAGCATGCAGGATCTCAAGATGTTTCTCAATAAGCACTTTTTCCGTGACCTTGGCTAGAAGGTCATGTGTACTTTCATGCAGGTAAACTTGCACTCGTCTCTGCTCTTCCAAGAGTCGTGCCTCTGCCTGTAAGTGACATACATTCATTAGCTGTTAATGTTATGTAAATCAATTGATTATATCAATTACTGGTCATTTTTCTTTATTATCAATTAAACTGGTTGTACTTTAGTGTATAAGATCATCAACAACTGTGTGCACATATGCGGAAAGTCATGTATCTTTGGAAAACCTCTCAAGATATAAGTTCTAATGATTCCTATTATAACCTCCTTTTAAGACAGACTTACTTTTTAACAAACAAGGCCTACAGGCCTAATGCAAACCTGTGCAAAGTTTGGGAGTATGAAAGGAGGTTTATTTTTAAAATTTGATATTGATCCTTTTAAGTCCTGCATATCTACCTTAGTCATTATGATTTCAGCGAAATGGACATTTCGGACCTGCAAGTTTCAGACTAGGACATTTTAAAACTAGAATATGGGTAGTCGACAAGCGACTATGTGTATCTGCAGAAATGGGACGGGGGAAGTGAGGCATTGATTAAGTGGCAAGGGGAATAGAGTGAGGTGTGTTGCAAATAAGCATTGATGTCTGCAGCGTAAACTTAAATGTAGGTGGTGCCACCTGTCATAAAATCGAGAAAATTGTCCAGGTTGTATAAACCTGCAAAATTTCAGGTGGATAAGTCAAACAACTGCTGAGATATGAGTGATTTTATCCCAAGGCAGATGAACAGTGGACAGTGTTCATAAGTGGTTGCAGGTGGCGCCACCAGTTTTGCTTATGATGAAGAGCTATGTGAGATCTATACACAAGCAAAATTTTGGCCCAATCAGTCAAACGGTTCCCGAGATATGAGCTTGGATGTCTGCAGAGTAAACGTAAATATAGGTGGCGCCACCTGACATAAAATCGAGAAAGCTTTCAAGGATGTATAAACCTGCTAAATTTCAGGTGGATATGTCAAACCAATGCTGAGATATGACTGATTTTACGCCAAGGCAGATGAACAGATGGATGCTGTGCATAAATGGTTGCAGGTGGCGCCACCAGTTTTGGCTATGATGAAGAGCTATGTGAGATCTATACACATGCAAAATTTTGGCCCAATCGGTCAAACAGTTCCCGAGATATGAGCTTGGATGTCTGCAGAGTAAACCTGAATGTAGGTGGCGCCACCTGTCATAAAATCGAGAAAGCTTTCCAGGTTGTATAAACCTGCAAAATTTCAGGTGGAAAAGTCAAACCACTGCTGAGATATGAGTGATATTATCCAAAGGCAGATGAATAGATGGATGCTGTGCAAAAATGGTTGCAGGTGGCGCCACCAGTTTTGGCTATGATGAAGAGCTATGTGAGATCTATACACATGCAAAATTTTGGCCCAATCGGTCAAACAGTTCCCGAGATATGAGCTTGGATGTCTGCAGAGTAAACCTGAATGTAGGTGGCGCCACCTGTCATAAAGCTGTCCAGGATGTATAAACCTGCAAAATTTCAGGTGGATATGTCAAACCACTGCTGAGATATGAGTGATTTTATCCCAAGGCAGATGAACAGATGGACAGTGTTCATAAGTGGTTGCAGGTGGCGCCACCAGTTTTGGCTATGATGAAGAGCTATGTGATATCTATACACATGCAAAATTTTAGCCCATTCAGTCAAACGGTTCCCGAGATATGAGCTTGGATGTCTGCAGAGTAAACGTGAATATAGGTGGCGCCACCTGTCATAAAATCGAGAAAGCTTTCCAGGATGTATAAACCTGCTAAATTTCAGGTGGATATGTCAAACCACTGCTGAGATATGAGTGATTTTACGCCAAGGCAGATGAACAGATGGATGCTGTGCATAAATGGTTGCAGGTGGCGCCACCAGTTTTGGCTATGATGAAGAGCTATGTGAGATCTATACACATGTAAAATTTTGGCCCAATCGGTCAAACAGTTCCCGAGATATGAGCTTGGATGTCTGCAGAGTAAACCTGAATGTAGGTGGCGCCACCTGTCATAAAATCGAGAAAGCTTTCCAGGTTTTATAAACCTGCAAAATTTCAGGTGGAAAAGTCAAACCACTGCTGAGATATGAGTGATATTATCCCAAGGCAGATGAATAGATGGATGCTGTGCAAAAATGGTTGCAGGTGGCGCCACCAGTTTTGGCTATGATGAAGAGCTATGTGAGATCTATACACATGTAAAATTTTGGCCCAATCGGTCAAACAGTTCCCGAGATATGAGCTTGGATGTCTGCAGAGTAAACCTGAATGTAGGTGGCGCCACCTGTCATAAAGCTGTCCAGGATATATAAACCTGCAAAATTTCAGGTGGATAAGTCAAACCACTGCTGAGATATGAGTGATTTTATCCTAAGGCAGATGAACAGATGGGTGCTGTGCAAAAATGGTTGCAGATGGCACCACCAGTTTTGCCTAAGATGAAGAGCTATGTGAGATCTATACACATGCAAAATTTTGGCCCAATTGGTCAAGCGGTTCCCGAGATATGAGCATGGATGTCTGCAAAATAAATGTGAATGTAGTTGGCGCCATCTGTCATAAAATCGAGAAAGCTGTCTAGGATGTATAAACCTGCAAAATTTCAGGTGGATAAGTCAAACCACTGCTGAGATATGAGTGATATTACCCCAGGGCTGATGAACAGATGGACGCTGTGCAAAAATGGTTGCAGGTGGTGCCACCATTTATAGTGTATGTTATAAAGCTATCAAAGGGCTACATTTGTGCAAAATTTTTAGCCTGATCAGTCAAATGGTTCCACAGATATACAGGTTTATGTGTGGAAACAGAAGCACAAATGGACGCTGGGCAGCAAGGAAAGGTCTGAGGTCAACCAAAAATGAGGGCGCAGCAGTTCACGTGAAGCTTAAAATAAAAACCAGGTTTTTTCAAACAGTTGAAAGATATAGTTCCAATATTCTGGGAATTCTGCATCTAATCATTGTGTCTAGACGCTGTGTCTAGACGTCTAGACACATTGTCTAGACACTCCCCCAGAGCCAAGTCAGTTGCCATGGTGATGTCTGGACCTTACCTGTTTGTACTGAGTGACCTCTTGACTTGGCTGCTGAAACTCAAATCTGTTTTCAAATACAGAAAGCCTTTTTCAATTGGCTACTTCTTCAAACTGTATTTACCCAATTTATTCTTATAAAACTGGCAGAACCCTACCATAGAATAATTCTTGTAAAGTTTAAACCAATCAGCTTAACAGTTTCATCATAAATCAGTGTATAAGCTAGAAGAGTTTAAAATTACATTTTCGCTTGTAAAAAAAAAACACATCAATGTAGGTGGTGCCACCAATACCTCAAAATCAGATATGACATATATGACAAACATTGGTCTAAAATTTGGTGATTATAGCTCTAGCCATTTCTGAGATTTCAATTTTAGGTGCTTTTTTGGACAGATGACTAAGTTCAACCTCCTGTAACTCGGCCAAAAATCTCCGAACTGGAACCATTCGAACAAACTTGAGAGAGATTGTTCCAGGGATCATTTCTGTGAAACATTGGACAATTTGGCTGGGCAGTTTCAGAGAAGAAGATTTTTAAGCTTTTTCTCTATAAAATCTAAATTAATGCAGATACCCAATAATAAGCTCCAGGACACCAAGTTTCATATGTGACTAATTGTATCCGCCAAAACAGAGTTTTGCGGATACTATGTTTTCAGCTGCACGCCGCCGCCGCCGCCGCGTAGGTTTCCGGAGAACTCCTCCGTAACCGCTGGGCGGAATTTTACGAAACCCGGGATTATGTTCGGGTCACATGTGAACTGCTGCGCCCCGATTTTGTTTTGACCTCTGACCTTTCCTCTGCGCTCTGCGTCCGTTTGTGCGTCTGTTTCCACACATAAACCCACATATCTCGGGAACCGTTTGACGGATCAGGAAAATTTTTTAGCACAAATGTAGCCCTTGGAGAGCTTTATTACATACACAAAAAATGGTGGCGCCACCTGCAACCATGTTTGCACAGTGTCCATCTGTTCGTCTGCCTTGGGTTAAAATCACTCATATCTCTGCAGTGACTTGACTAATTCACCTGAAATTTGGCATGCGTACACATCCTGGATAGCTTTTCTGATTTTGTGACAGGTGGCGCCACCTACATTCACGTTTACGCTGCAGACATCCAAGCTCATATCTCGGGAACCGTTTGACCGATCAGGAAAATTTTTTTGCACAAATGTAGCCCTTGGAGAGCTTTATAACATACACAAAAAATGGTGGCGCCACCTGCAACCATGTTTGCACAGTGTCCATCTGTTCATCTGCCTTGGGTTAAAATCACTCATATCTCTGCAGTGACTTGACTAATTCACCTGAAATTTGGCATGCGTATACATCCTAGATGGCTTTTCTGATTTTGTGACAGGTGGCGCCACCTACATTCACGTTTACGCTGCAGACATCCAAGCTCATATCTCGGGAACCGTTTGACTGATCAGGAAAATTTTTTTGCACAAATGTAGCCGTTGGGGATCTTTATAACATACGCAAAACTGGTGGCGCCACCTGCAGCCATTTTTGCACAGCTCCTGTCTGTTTGTATGCCATGGGATAAAATCACTCATATCTCGGCAGTGGTTTGACATATCTGGCTAAAATTTTGCAGGTTTATACATCCCCGACAGCTCTCATGATTTTATGACAGGTGGAGCCACCTGCATTCTAGTTTATGCAGCAGACATCCAAGCTCATATCTTGGGAACCGTTTGACCGATTGGGCCAAAGTTTTGCATGTGTATAGTTCTCACATAGCTCTTTATCATATGCAAAACTGGTGCCGTCACCTGCAACCATTTTTGCTCAGCGTCCATCTGATTGTCTGCCACGGGCTAAATCACTCATATACATGTAGTGGTTTGACTTATCTGCCTTAAATTTTGCATATGTATACAACTGGGACGGCTTTCTGGATTTTGTGGTAGGGGGGGCAACCTTCATACACAATTTGGCTGCAGACATCCATGCTAATATGCAACACTTCACTCTATTTCCCCTTGCCACTTAATCCATGCCTCACTTCACCCGTTCCACTCTGATTTAGGCGGATACACGTAGTCGCTTGTCGACTACCCGTATTCTAGTTCTTACATGTAATTTGGAGCTGCTAGCTCCGACGGTTTCTGACTTACAGCCATGGATGTCAGAAAGCCAGCCCTGGACGGCGGACAGAGGACGATGGACGGACGATGCTGCGCCATCGCATAAGCTCACAGGTTCGCTAAAAAGATGGCATGACTTAACATAGCCACATGAGATGTGGTTCAACATATGCATTTTAGACGTGGTTAACTTGTAAATGCACCATTACCACTGAGCTTGTTTGTGGAGATGCATCCCACCATTCTCTTACTAAGACCTTGATGAAAATTAACAAACCAGTAAATGTATGTACCTTCTTCATGTACTCTGTCACGGGGTTTTGCCTGAGGAAGTCACTGCTTTCTCGTGTGTAGAATCTTTCTGTATCTTGTAGGAAGTTGTTCTCAAAGTGTTCCTTGTAGACACCCAGTGTAGGACCTTTAGCTGTGGGGTCATCTTCGTTCAGACCAAGCTCAACTATAATGAAAGCAAACAGAAATTTACATAACTCATACTCAAACATTTCCCAAACCCCAAAGATTAGGCAGTTAAACAGACTCCCTGCAGGGAGCTGTATATGCTTCTGAACACGCATATCAAGCAATCTTTATCCTGTCTCGGTATCTGCCTTAATATGAGTGATATCATTCAGGAAAACCACAGTGACACCTGTGTAATAAGGCCACCTCAGGGCCTGGGACTAATGCTCTCCATGTCGCTACAACAAAACATAATTTCTCTGATCTCTTTAATATAATTATGATTATGTAATTTTATCTATATTAATCATTTGAACCATGTTTTAAAATTTTTATATATTATCATGTCTCATATTAGTTTTAATTATTTTGTTGTTTGCCAAAAGTGATACCATTTTACAGGGGGTCTTATCAATATGATCACTTATAAACAATGTGAATGATTTTGGTTCAACATAAGACAGTCTTAATCAACAGGTGGTCATCTTATACAGGTAATCTTCAGACAGGCTCAACTGTACTTCAAAACCATTCTTTTCAACACTGATTTTTCAAAAATCCCCTTGACTTTTCCCAAACCACAAAAAAAGATAACACATTTTTTCATCTGACTGCAACCCTGGTAACTAGATCATATCAATGACTGCAACAGCATGCAACTCTGTTGTTGATTATAATAAAACTACTTTGGTCTGACCTCTATGAATTCCTGTAAATTCACATTCATTCTTACCTATGACAGTAGCGGCTAACAATTCATTTGTCCAATAAAATAAAACTTCTTTATGTTCACATTACAGCTTGCTAAAATTTCATCACTGTATAATAATTTAAAACTGTAACTGGCAAAATCCTTGGGTTCAAACCCAATATATTATTCTTGTAATCTATGTGAAAAGGATATCCACTAGGTTGAGTAACATTCTGCTCGCTTAAGATAAATGAACCTACAAGGCACCAAAACCTTACCATAGCAGTTGATGACTCCACTGACGAGACGTGTGTTGATTGTTTCTCCATTCCTCTCTCTTTCAATCAATTTGAGGACTGCATTTGTCACTTGTTTGTTCAAGGGCTTGAACAGGTTATCTCTCCAGGTTACTAATGCCAGCTACAAATAAACAGTCACTGTCTGACATTATATGAACAATGTTTCTGTTTGTTTGCTCTTGTTATTTTATACTAGCAGTACACCCTCAATTTTGACATACGACTTTTGACACCCCAGTTATAGTCTGTACAAAATATAGAGAAATGTAAACAATTTTGAAATATTTGTGGGAAATAAATTGGTCAGGGTTTGATCAAGGCATGGAAATATAACAGAAGTATTAAGAGAACAGTGGAAAGGAAGTTTTTTTACCTGCAGACAGTTTAGCCGTAATTGAACCCATAGCCACAGAGAAGAGGCTGAATAAAAGTCAGCCATGCCCATCAGCTTGAATTATCATAGATTACACACAAATAAGACCTATTACACAAATGAAAGTTGTGTGAATATGCAAAAAGAACTAGTTGTTTGCAATCACCAAGTGATCACTGGACGCCTCCTCCTGTTGCCCCCAACTGGGTGATATTAGGGAATCAGCTAAGGTAAGCACAACCTTTGAAATTAGGTCAAGGTCAAAAACAGTCACTAATGAATAACATTGTGCCCAAAGTTAAGTTTTTGAAAATCAGCTACATTTAAGATCTAGCACAAACCCAGGCAGGGCAGAAGAAAGAAAGACAAAAACAAAAACCAAACTTTTAAACGGCATAAAAGCATTCTCCCAAATATTTTGTGTATCCCCTTTCCGAAGTAGAGGCTGAAACTTATAATTCTGAGGATTAGGTATGGGTAATCTTTGTGATGTTAAGTGTGAAATATGTCCTCACTGAATATATTTCATAAATCTCCTTCCTGCCCTCATCACATTCTCGCCGTACCCAGTGGCGGTTGAGGTAGGCACAGATCCCATTCAGCACTTTGCTACTGAACTGATAGTCTTCCCAACGTTTGGTGTAGAACTTGAGGACACTCTCATCCATCAAGTCCTTTCCCTCCTGTAATGATACACAACAACATATTTGAGAACCTGTCTTAAAGCTCAAACATTTTTTTTTCATAATTTTTTTGTATGTATCACCAAAGCCACAATGTCAAGCTTGTTTATTTTATAATGTGTCTTAGATCTAGTCTACATGGTGGCACATAACAAAACATTTTTGAGAAATACACTAGCTTACGATAATTTATGTCCATTATCATGGTAAACTAGAATACGGGTAGTCGACAAGCGATACAATAGTTTATATTCCATGAATATCGCAACTAGAACCCTTAATATAGGGAAAGCCAACAGTAGTTCCTCTTCCATGAATATCGCAAGTATAACCACTCATATAGGAAAGCCAAACCCAGTTTCTATTCCACATATATCACAAATTTGAACCACTCATATGCACAAGGCCAACCACAATTACAAAGATATTGCAATTTTGACCCCTCTTAAACAAAAAGAGAGCCACAGTTACAAAAAATTGCAAACTTGAATCACCCTCATACAAGAAGCCAGCCACAATACTGTGGTTGGCTTCATATTCCTGTGGATGAAATGTCGCGAATTTTCACTTTTTTGCGAAGGTTGGGTTTTTGCAATGTCACTAAACAAAAGACCTATATACAGAGTGTAACTTATTATATGTGAATTTTTGATTATATAAAATATTATGTGCACAAAATCTTATTATAAAACAAGGCCTACAGGCCTAATGCGAACCTGTGCAAAGTTTGGGAGTATTAATGGAGGTTTATTTTTAAAATTTAATATTGATCCTCTTATGTCCTGCATATCTACCTTCTAAGTCCATTATGATTTCAGCAAAATGGACGTTTCGGACCTGCAAGTTTGGGACTAGGACATTTTAATACTAGAATACGGGTAGTGGACAAGCGACTACTTGTATCCACCCAAATCACAGAAGGACGGGTGAATTGAGGCATGGATTGAGTGGCAAGGGGAAATAGAGTTACATGTGTTACATATTATAATGAATCTCTGCCACATAAACATGTTTGTAGGTGGTGCCACCTGTTATTTGAACGAAAAAAACAATCAAAGATGTATACACATGCAAAATTTCATGTGGAGAAGACAAACCACTACAGAGATATGAGTGATTTTATCCCACAGCAGACACACAGATGGACGCTGTGCGAAAATGGATGCAGGTGGCGCCACCATTTTTTAGTATGTTATAAAGATATCAAAGGGCTACATTTGTGTAAATTTTTTTTCCTGATTGGTCAAACGAGTCCGGAGATATAAGCATTAATGTCTGCAGCGTGAACGTGAATGTAGGTGGCGCCACCTGTCATAAAATCAAGAAAGCTATGTGGGATGTATACGCATGCCGAATTTCAGGTAATTTGGTCAAACCACTGCAGAGATAGGAGTGATTTTAACCCAAGGCAGACAAACAGATGGACTCAGTGCGAAAATGGCTGCAGGTGGCGCCATCATTTTTGTGTATGTTATAAAGCTATCCAAGGGCTACATTTGTGTAAAATTGTTTTCCTGATCGGTCAAACGGTTCTCGAGATATGAGCTTGGATGTCTGCAGCGTTTACATGAATGTAGGTGGTGCCACCTGTCATAAAATCAAGAAAGCTATCTAGGATGTATACGCATGCCGAATTTTAGGTGAATTAGTCAAACCACTGCAGAGATATGAGTGATTTTAACCCAAGGCAGATGAACAGATGGACACTGTGCCAACATGGTTGCAGGTGGCGCCACCTTTTTTTGTGTATGTTATAAAGCTATCCCAGAGCTACATTTGTGTAAAAATTTTTTTCCTGATCTGTCATACATTTCCTGAGATGTGGGTTTATGTGTGGAAACAGACGCACAAACAGACGCTGGGCAGAGAGGAAAGGTCAGAGGTCAAGGTCACTTGGTTAGGCACCAGTTCACATGTGACCCGATAATTTGTGTAATTTTTGGAAAAATCCGTCCTGTAGTCTCAGAGGAGTTCTCCGGAAACAAACGCAGCGGCGGAACCCGGTCAAAAACATAGTATCCGCAAAACTTCGTTTTGGCGGATACAAATATCTGCTTTTATTTTTATAAGTCTGAAATTTATAACTGAAGTGGAAACTGAGTAGTGAACCAAAACCTGGTTAAAGAAATGACCATATAATAAAATCAAAAGCCCCCTCTCAACTGACATGCCTAACTTTATCCAGAGAAATGTGCATTCAAACCACAGTACGGATATCTATCATAATATACGTCAGATTCCATTATACTAAGCATATACACTGGCTTCTAAAATTGGCTGCCTGTCAAATCCATGGATCTGCTGAAGCCAGTTATATCATGATGGTAATAACTAAATATATTAAAGTCTTATAATTGTCAAAAATCATAAAATTGACATTTATGTGACAAACCGTGATTATATAGTTGTTTGTTATATCTATCATGTCACAAAAAACACTTTTCTGGCCTTTATTTGTATCTACTGGAAAAAAGGTATTTTTAATTCTGTCAACCCCATGTGGGGTGTATACAGGACCACCCGTCGACTCGGCGAGAACCAACAGAGTACGGTATTCAATTGCTTATTGGTTAACTATTTACTGGCAGTACAAGGCACACTGTTGATTGGCAGGCATGCGAAGCCACTTGTCAGTCGGCTGGGACTGTGCTTATCTTTATTTACGCCGCTTGATAACTGACAATTTTTACTGCAAAAACTTCCACCTGTACTCTTACCCCTGAACTATTATGAAGATCATAGAATTTTGTTTAGACCTGTGTATTGCCCCAAATTACGTCAGTGCAACCCCATATGGGTACAGGTTGTGATATCAGGTATATGTCATGAAATATGAAATTATCACTTGTAATTTCAGTAAACTTTACCTTGCTAGGGCTTTTAACTATTTCACTCATGTTTCTATTATCTTACCTTATTTTATGCAAAATATTTAATATTTTTATGTAATTTGAATATATTTACAAGCTGGTTTTAAAAATATATATGTTTCATGACGTTGCCCAACACTACAAACCTATAAAACCCTGCATTGCTTGGCACTCGCTGCTTCTTAATTCTAATTATTACGCACTACTGGTTGTCTTGTAAGCCTGCATGTCTCCCTGTCTGTCACTGTGAAAGCCTACTTCTGTTTGACAGTTTTTGAGATGTAATTTTGTGTTAAAATTCAACCTTTTCACCATGACAAACTATCTAAATTTTAATTTTGTAGATCAAAACCAATTCAGATCAGAATTATATAAACTAGATGTGGTCAGACAATGGTCCTCAGAGGGCCCCTGTTTCTGCTAGTGCTGGACTAGTTTACATATGGATGAATATTAAGTTAAATTTGAAAAATATGACAAACAGAAACAGGTATTTATCAATATGCATGAGGGAAAACATCCTACTGGATCAAATGATATTAAAGAAGATATACATGTCTGAAAAAAGTGTGCAATAGAAAATCACCGAATGTAGTCCGTTAGCCATATTTGATTTTGAGCAAGTCTGTAATTAAATAGGTCTGGAGCCCTCATAGGCACCAATGATCCCTGTGAATAGTGTTGAGATGATATGGGTTTTTGATATCATGATAATTATTCAAATTTTATCGCGATATATCATGATATCGCAATATTTTTAATTATATAATGGCATTAATAAGCCATCAATAATGATGTTTATAACAACCACCTTTAAAGTCTTGACTTTATAAAAAGGGTTAAGTATTAATATCATTTATACCTATTGTGCCAGTACCACAGAATGACTCATTAGGTGATGTAGGTTGCATGAAAGTCCTGCAGGTGTGCGAGCTTGAGGCGCGGGAAGTCCTGCCCCCATCGTTGAATCACACTTGTCAGAACTTCCATCAGTTTCATATAGCTACATAAAAGCCGGAGAATCCCATCGAATTTTTGGAGAGCGTGTCATACCAATCATGGCTAAATATACCATCCCAATTCTTTATGGCAAAATATGCAACCTGCATGGAATGTTCGATTCAGTTGTGGCACTTTTAAGTTGACATTTTTGTTCCATGCAATAAAAGCATAAATATGTGTATTTATTGCTCTTTCATTGTAATGTTTTTTCTCCTGGAATTCTCAAGCTTTTGTCTTCTCTGAGTCATCCTGCTATTTCCGGACATTTCCGACTAATCCTGAAGTCTGTAAGCGCATGGTTCCACCCACACGCGGACATTTCTGACTAATCCCGAAGTCTGTAAGCACACGGTTCCACCCACACGCGTGTATTCAATCACATGTGGTTTATAAAAATAAATGTGATTCTTTGAAATAAATTTAGTTGAAACTTCAAGGGCTTGCTTGTGAACCAAAATCGTGAATAAAAATTGATATCGTGGTATCGCGATAATAGGAAAGTTGACGGTATGATAACCGTAGCTGTCAGATATTGTGATAATACCATATACCGGTAACCGTCCCAACCCTACCTGTGAAATTGGGAAAGCTCCAGTAGGGTTGTTGTTGAGTTATTGCGTGCGAAAGAAAATCAGTGATCGGCCATATTGGAATTCCGACAGGTCTGTAATTCAATAGGTCTGAAGCCCTTATAGGTACCAATCATCCCTGTGAATTTGGGAAAGCTGTAGTAGGTTGTAGTTGAGTAATCGCGTACGAAAGAAAATCAGCGATTGGGCAGTGGCGGCCATTCTGGAAATCCAACAGGTCTGTAATTCAATAGGTCTGGAGCCCTCATAAGAACAAATCACCCCTGTGAATTTGGGAAAGCTGCAGGAAGTTGTTGTTGAGTTATTGCATGCAAAACAAAATCAGCGATCGGGCTGTGGTTGCCATACTGGAATTCCGGCAAGTCAGTAATTCGATAGGTCTGGAGCCATCATAGGTACCAATCATCCCTGTGAATTCGGAAAGCTGCAGTATGTTGTTGTTGAGTTATTGAGTGCGAAAGAAAATCAGCGATCTGAGACATTGTTTATATATTTCTCATCTTACAGAGGATATTCTAAAGATTCCATATATGTATTTATAATTAGGGCCAAAATTCATTTTAATATGGTTTTTTAAAACTAAATTAAGCCAAGGTTGTTTGACAATTGATCATAAGACCTAAAACCATACAACTGTCAATGAAAGCTTTTCTTTCAAGACAACATTTTTGAACTCCATTTGCAAACTACAATTTTTTATACTCAAATCCTGCTATGCCGTGTACAGCTAAGTGTGCATGTAGAACCGGCTTCTGTGACTCAGGGGTAGAGCGCAGGACTCAAAGCCGGGAGATCGTGGGTTCGAATCTCAGCCGAGGCGGTGAGGTTTTTTTACGGTCGATCCCCCCACCCAGGGTTAGCGCTCTGCAGGCTAAATGGGAAGGCTGTGCCCCACCACCGTGTACCACTCACATACGAGTGCGTCTCTGGGGGGGTTCCTTGGTGTTATGACCCAGCAATTGGGATGATTACACACCAAGGATCTGCAGGTGCAGTAGACACCGGGCCTGGGTGACACCAGGATGCAAAATAGAAATGAAAGGAAGCGAGTGCTCTGCCAAGTAGTCCCAAACCGAAATGGAACTCTGCAGATGTACATACTTAGGTTAAGAATTAGATAAGTCAGCAATAAAAAATGGAGGCGGTTACCTCCACCAAAAAAAAATGGAAAAAAAAGGGTGCATGTAGTACTACTTCTGCTATACACCTGTGATCAGCTCTGCAGGCATAATGCAGAGTCGCATTTAATAAACATGCAAGATTTTACACTGAACACATGTCAAAACAGCATATTGATGACAATTAATCTTTTATCTGCAGTCTATCTGTGTTACATCCAATAACTTTTTTTACCATCATAATTTTTAAGCTTGAATACTGAACCCCTTAAAATGCAGTGTAATTTCTCATGCACGGCATTATGTCAGCAGTATACATGTATGCCATTTTCCTCATCGCAGAGATGCAATACAGACATAATACAGATGTAGCATTCTTATCTGACAGACCTGCATTTAAACTCAAATGTAATTTGTATTTAAACCCTGAATGGTGGAGATGCAGCCTTCAGACACTAAGAAAATAAAGGAAACAAACATATGGGTTTGATGCATCCATTTGCTTTTTCCGACAAAATTTGTTTTTCTTACCTGCAGCAAATGTACCAAGTAATTCTTAAGAAAATTGTTGAGTCTCTTGTAAAGTTCCAGCCCCACAAACTGGGCGCCCCCTTGTGGCTGATTGCGGCGACGATTGGACGGCACCTTCGGCTGTGACTGATTTGTGGAGTGGACACTAGTGCAGTAGTTGTAGACATGTCTAGGCTCAGTTAAGGAATAAAATATATATAATCTAGATCGCCAGAATACAAAGGTGACCCATAGGTCCTGAAGCACAGGTTGACATATGCTAAATATATATAGCAAATTGGAGGGGAAGCTTTTTTCATGGTCTAGGTTGTATTTAATGGTGCCCACTGAAACTCTGTGATATTTTTACAAATAGACAATTTTTTGTCAAATGTATGTAAAATTTAAAGGAGACATGCACATCAACAGAAAGCCATAATTCTGTAAAGCATTATTATCAAGTCAATAACTGAGATCATACTGGAAATCATACATGTGTGAAAATAGCTGCCCCATCAATTTGCTATATATATTTTTATCAGACGTGTAGGTCAAAGTATATATATACTGTAAATTCCCTTTAATCTGAACAAAGTAGGTCTCAAAAATGTGTTTGGACATTCAGATTTAAATATATTTAATGAAACAGAATACAATGACTGGTAGTCAATGTCTGACATTTCAACAATATATGGGTATAACATATATACATAAGACTTATTAATATTATTATTAGTATACAGTTGGCGATGGAAAAGATCTTTTTAATTATAAAATCCAGGCCTATACAAATCATGGATCACACGATCAGATAATAGTTATATACTCATGCAGGTAGAATATTTTCCAATAGATAAAAGGATAACGAAAATTTTATTTCAGTTGAACAAGGTTGAGATATATGATATACTAATACTATATAATTACAATTTCAGTTTTTAATCTAAATAATCACAAGTAACAGGTGCCACTGCCTTTAATAGCTTACTATTAAACAATACAGACCTTCACAATAAAATCCTCTGAGTACATGTTAGTATTTAATCTCACACACTTTACAGGTTAACCCTCTTTGAGTAGAAGTATGGACAAAGGAGCCATGCAAAAACAATTAGCAAGCCCTTGAATGATCAGGTTAGTAGAAATCAAATGTGGCTAATTAGATCTTAATACAGGAGCTATTTGCAATTAAGCTCCCTGGCTTAATGAATGGAGCTCCACTAGAAGAATGGCTAATGTGGTACACTATGAGTTGTAATTGTGAGACTCACACTTAGCTTTATTGACTATGATTTGTTGACACTGTGTGCTACGGGAGTACAGTTCCAAAGCTGGAATAAACACCTATTTCAAGTTTAAGCATGTAACTTTAAGAAATTTCATTTTATTTACCAGTCTTGAGTGAAAATTCATGCAGCAATCCATTCATGCACCGATCCAATGTATTCTGCATAATGCTGACACTTTATTTTCAAAGCATTTAGATTAACTGATATTCCTGGGTACTACTATTATCAGAATCAGGGATGCCAAGTTCTACAAAGTCACTGACAGCTGGCATTCTTTCTATTTCCGAATAATAAACTTGGAGAACACATACTGGAACAAATTGCGATGACACTCCATAGGTCTCTATCAGACATTCAAACCAGGCTGAATATATTCTAGCAAATTCACAGCCACAACCTGTCACCCCTTCAGCATTCATGTACAAACCTACCACACCAGGAGATTATACAAGGATTCTTATAACATTGTTACACCTGCATGCCCCAAATAACCTCTGCTTGGGACCTTTAATGTGAAAGAAAAACTTTTAAATACTGCAATAATAAATATGTGAATGAATAAGAAAAGAAGTGTCAAAAGATGTAAAGAGTATAAAAGGGGGTTTAGATTATTCAATTAACTAAATAAAGCTCACAGGAGAGAGTCAATAGAAACAAATTTAAAACTGAATGTTGGCTATTTGTCCATAAACCTAGGACAAAAAAAAAGATAAAATCATTCCTGCAGCTGTTTGATTAAAACCTAGATCTACAGCTGTAGCCAGATGCTGTAATCCTCTTTGCCAGCATTAATACCGAATTTACAATTACAATACTTTTTTTCAGAAGACTGTCAGAAAGACCAACCTCATGCAATATCAGTTTTGTACAATATTAATCAATATTCCTCACGTAATACTCCTCATATTATTCATATTCCTAAATAACTTTATGCTATTATTATTTTTATTATTATCATCAAGCGTACTGATTTCCTGCTCCATATGCCCTTTGGAGCTCTATGAAAACATAAAGGTCATAATTGGAAATTAAGATATTACCATCTAGGACATGTTCTGTGGATTTTAATATATTATTTTTGAAGCAATGTTGGAGAATAAATTGGAGAGTTTACATTCCAAACTAAAATGCCTTAACTAAGTGCGGTCCTACTAAATACCAGCATACCCCTAAATATCCCAGAATACCCTGGAATACCGCTTTATTTCCCCTCATTATCCTAATAATATTTCGTACACAATCAAAATAATATGAATGTCAAGCAATAAGAGTTAATACAGAGTATTTTTGATAAAAAACTGAAAAAAAAAAACTAATGAGATCCCAAACGCAATTGGTCACCTGAAACCCAGGCATGGGGCGTCGCAATATTTTTTCCACTTCCAGAAAGGGTCAAATATTCCATGGTCTAACTCCCAATGTGAATGATTATAGTGCCTTGTTTTCCATTTTATTGTTTAAAATATAATTGGAATAAAGCTTGAAAATGTTTCCTATGTCACAAACCCCTAATAATATGGCTAAAATGTCATTACTTATCCTGTTGTTTGTGAAATACTGGAAAAAATTATTCAGGATTATGCAGTATTCCAGGTTATTTTGGGGTATTCCGGTATTTAGTAGGACCCTATCTACTCGGCTATGTCAAACCTCTAATTCTCATGGATGGCAACAACCAAAGTATCAGTGTGTCAAAAGTTCACTTTGCTTGCAGATTTAACATGAATTGAACTCATGTAATATATAATTCACTCATAGAAAGGATACGTGTAAAGTTCTATGTAGCGCGATTTGGCCATGTCTTTCCTCTGGTAGACTTGTTTGATTCCAGATTTCAGGTCATCCCATATTTGGTCAAGATCCACCTGTTTCACTGGGTGAGGGTTTTTAGCATTTGTAGCCATGTTGAGTCTTTTATCACTGTGTATTGTAATAAAATATAAAGTCTGGAATCACCAGTTTAAGGTATCTGCAGGGATCATACACCTCCCGCCTACTGGTGTGGTTATGTTGGTCTGTTCTCTCTTGTACTTAATCCATTCTGCCGGACTGAAAATATAACAAAAAGCTATGCAAGTTAAATTATTCTTAATGCAGTCTCTATTCCATTTATTCACAGACAGTAATGTGTTGGATGGGAAATATATCTGAATACCGAGTCTGCCAGCATTAGAAAGCAAATAAAATCTGATAATAAAACAGTAGTACATCTGACCTCAGTAAAACGGACACCCATTTTTATAAATCTCCTAACATTCTATTTCTACAATAAAAAAACCTGACTAATCCAAAGACCTCATTTGCTCTGTGGTGCTTGGAGCCATTTCATTTTTCTTATCCAATATATAAAGGAAAATGACAGTTATTTTACACACTTTGAGTAAAAAATTACAAAGCCTTTTCCAAAAAATTCAAATACAAATAAAATGTTTGTTTAACATTAAAAGGTAAAAATAAATTGAATTCAATTTTAACAATTTCATTCTAAACGATGACACAACATACTGATAAGGAATAATTGTATAGCAAAACTATTGGTAATGAACTTACCGCAATATATATATACATATGCTTTGCCATGATATGATTATGGCAAATTTTGTGCATTCAATATAAAAGATCCCTCCCCCTATTTATCCTACAAGGAGTAAATAATCAAAATAATGGCACAAATCTAATAAAATACATCATATTGCATGTAATTAACAGAATGAAGGTGCATTCTACCAAGGAGTGCCCATTGGTTTTGGGGAATATTTGTTTATAAAGTCAGTTTATTTTGAAATTATCCAGTTAGTGACTAAACCAGGTACTTTGGCAATAATTTGGAAGGAAACCTTCACCATACTTCTTTTAAATATGAAGTAAACAATCCAATATCTAAGAACAGTTTCCCAACAAGTTGACTGATACTTGGTATCAAAATAATGTAAAATATATTTAAGCTAAAATACACAATATGTGCTGTTGCTGTATTTAGAAACATGAAGATATTTGCAAATTATACAGTTATTTATTTGGGATCAATTATTTCAACATCTTAAATTTGTCTATTGCTGAAGGGCTCACAGCATTCTGTGACAATTTCTGTCAAAGTCACATATCAAAGATATATAAGCATTTGATGATTTCATAATCATAAAAAAACTACGAGTACCCCTAGGTAGGAGAAACTACAGTAAAATAAAAGTAAAGTTCACAGCATAACATCTAAGTAAGTTCTGTAAACAACAACTAGGTGTATGATTATGATCAATAAATTAGGTTAAAATGTGTGTAAATGTACAATATGTGCTATATTATATGGTGAAAAAGATCTCCATCATTATACATCATGAATATATGCTGCTTTCATCTTACAAATCATAACAATTTTCTCATCCATGTATTGTCTTCAACAAAGAAAGTGTAAACTGTACAGTGTACACCACAGAATTAAGAAAAATAAGATGGCCTTTAAATGGAAATTATGCACAGCTGTAAATCTAATAAACCGTGAACCGTATGAAGAAATATTTTAACCGGGTTGTTAATTAATTTTCCGAGAATGAGAGTACTTTCTTAAAATTCTGACAGCTACTGAGCAACAATCTGACAGACACTGACAGCCAACTTGACAAGTGAATTCTGTACATCATACCACAAAGCGTACGTGATTGTATCAGTACTAACGGAGTTTAGATCACCATTTCTACAGCAAGCATAACTAAATTGCATACACATGTACCTTACTATTATCTTCAACACAACATAAAATGATTAACTTCTCCGTGTTTCAATTTTTTTCTCCGTAAGACCTTCCTCACGGTAAAAGCTGGTTCCTTGTGTTTTCTCGGTGACTCACGTCGCAACTCTCGGCACGCGAGAATTGATGGAAAGCGTAATCAATGAATTTCTTATTGATGTAGCAGTTAGATTATGGAAAAATATATGTGGAAAAAATCATAAATACCTTTTCGAATATCTGTGAAATCTAACGATTATACAAGGCTTAAATTAAAGTGGATAAAATTCTAAAACTTCACCCAAATATGTTTATTTTACTGTACTGTCGGTAAAAGAGAGAAACGTCATCGGTTTGTGTATACTCGTAATATCGTGACGTACAACACTTAACAAACAAGGAACCAAGGCAGCCAAACGTCAAATACGTCACTGCAAACAAGAGGTCAAGTAATAGGTTTACTCTTTAGTCATCGTCACGCGAGCTTTCGCCACAGCGACCGAAATATATATAAACAGAGTTTGTAGTAAGACGGGAAAGACTCACGAAGTCAGCTTGACAGTCAACAAGATGCCCTTGTTTGGAAGTAAGAAACAGAAGGATGAAAAGGGTAAAGTTCATCTTACATTCTTGTGGCTTCCATATCACTCATTATCACTGATATCATCAGTGATAATGATTAATGTAATAACTAATATATCAGTTATCACATTATCATTAATGATTTTCATCTACACAAAGTATCAGTATTTATGACCAGAAGCATTAATCCATTGCAGACTTAAAGAGTATTACATTTGTTGTTTATGCTTATAGTTCATTTCACCACCTGCTGTCCACCTGTTTTTAGCTCAGCTGACTATAAGTCATCTGAGCTATAGTCGTGGTCCATTGTCTGTCTTCCGTCCGTCTAAATGTCTGTCCGTAAGACTGGCACGTTTCGACACCGTTCGACCTACGAATCTGAAATTCGGCATACAGTTAGATGTCCCCAAAATCTCCTACCATGCCAAAAATTGGGTCAATATGACTTCGTTCCTTCGAGATATTAAGGAAAAACCTCAATTTTTTATTAGAAATCTATTTTCACACTTCAGGACTGCCTAATATCAAAACCACTCATCTGGTTTTCTTCATTTTTACCATAAATATTCCTCTATATGGTTCCTATGTACATGCCAGAAATTAAGTCAGTATTATTTAATTTAAAAAAGTTATGGGCCCAAATATAATGGACTTTGTAAAAAAATGAGGAAAGATATTTTGTCACTTAAGACCAAAAGTGTTAAAGGTAGGAATTTTTTTTTCAGTAATACTACTTTAAATAATCAAAATTGAATTGTATACCAAAAATTAGATCAAAATCTGTTAAATTTTTTTAAATATTGGCAAAAATATAAAATTGGTACCTTAAATTTTGCCAAAGTTTGACCATGGCACGTTTTTTTCCTGTAACTGCTGTGGATTTAATTTTCAAAGCATGTTTTTGTTACCATTTCAACTGTTAAAACAAAAAATTTGAAACCAGTTGATCAAAAACTGTAGATTTTATTCAAGTTTTAAAACACCATGTCATATATTGTTAACACCAAGCTAGTGTTATGCAGTTTACTAGAGCTCAGCTCCCCAGCTTCAGCTCTAAGTTCCTTAAATTTTGCATACAGTTAGATGTCCCCCAAATCATTTACCATACTAGAAGTTTGGTCACTAGGACTGCATTCCTTCGAGATATTAAGAAAAAACTTCCTTTTTCCATTAAAACCCCATTGTTACACTTTAAGATTGCCTAATATCAAAACCACTGATCTGACTTTGATAATATATAATATACATATTTTTCTATACATTCGCTATGCAAATGCCAGAAATGATGTCAGTATTGTGTAATTGTTTTAAGTTCTAGGCCCAACCATAATGCACTTTGTAAAAAATCAAGAAATATATTTACTCTCTTAACATGAAAATTGCTTAAGGTAGACATTTTTTGCCAGGGATATAACATTATTTAATCAAGATTCAATTGTAATCCCAAAATTAGTTCTGAATTTTTCAAATTTTATAAGTTATTAGCATAAATATAAAATCAGTACCTTAAATTTTGCCCAACTTTGGCCATGGCATGTTTTTTTCCCTGTAAGCACTGTTGATTTAATTTTCATATCTTGCACTGGTAAGGATTTAAGCTTCTAAATTCTGAAGTTATAAAAGGAATTGGTAAAAAAATAGCTTTTATGAAAGTTTTTATGAGACCATATCACACCTTGGCTGTACTGAAGCCCCTCTTTTATGTCCCCACATTGACCTTTCAGGCCAATTATGCATGCTTGAAGCGAGGCACTCTGCAGCCAGCCAGCTCTTGGGTGGCTTCAACTGGATCTAACTGTCCAACCCCCTCCACTAGTATTTGTTTAGGCCATAAACATTACAATAAACTTTTTTTTAATATTTGGTTTATGATAAGAACTTAAAAAAATAAATGGAAAAGGAATTTATAGTTAATGAGTTACAGGGGATTACCTTGCAATTACTGATCATTTATGGATCTTCCTTGGATGGCCAAAATTGTATTTCAAATAACACCATGCAGTCACCATTGGGTATTTTTCATTTCAACCATAAAAATGAAAAATAAATAATTAAAATAAATTGTTGTTTACTATTAGGGATTATATGAAGCAAGATAATGATAGACAAGGATGCAGTTGATTATATTTAATTAATCTAAATTTCCAGGTCTTTTCCAGGTCTTTAACTTGTTGGTTTATATTTATTACAAAATTAAAATAATAAATAAATATGTCAAAAATTTAAAATATTACTCAGACAAGTGTTCATTAAAGATTTTAATTTGTTTGACTTATAACTCATGGTTGTATCAGTTGTTACATGAGACTGGCTAAATAATCAAAATTTATATTGCTGGTCCTTTATTTCAGTTCATAAAATTAAACATTCCCAACTCCAGTTTGCTCCTGGTATGATATATTGGGTGTTTTGATCCTTGGATTAATTTTAACACATGTATTAGTTTTATAGCTGAGAATACTTTTCTTTTTTTCCTGATACCATTTAAAAAAATATAAATATTCAAATTTTTCCTGTTAGTGCTGTGGATATAATTTTCACAGCATGTACACATTATCATTTCATCTGTTAAAATCTGAAATTTGAAACCAATTGATCAAAAACTGTAGATTTTATTCAAGTTTCCAGGTACCATGTCTTCATTGTTTGCATCAGATCAGTATAAATGCAGTGTACTGGGCAGTTACATAACACCTTCAGGTCTGACCTACTGCCACTATGAGTGTCTGGGTCAGGCTGGGTCAGGCAGTAATTACCAGAGAGCCTCTCTTTCTCTCTCTCTCTGGCAGTCTAGGTCTCTTTCTCTCCTCTGCTTTTTCTCTTTCTTTCTCCATCTCTCTTTCTCTCTTTCTCTCTCTCTCTCTCTCTCTCTCTCTCTCTCCCTAATTGCCTCCCATGCTCCCTCCATCCCATTCTGTTGACAGGTACTATAAACTAGATACATTAGCTATAAATGTTGATGCAATTTAGAAATGTGAATCAACTGAAATATTCACAATCACATGTATGTTATACTGTAAATTTATAGTAACATTCGGAAACTTGGATTAAAATTATGTAATGAAAAAAAGGAATAAATGCAAATATTGTTAATTTTTTCTTGGCTCAGTAGAATGGGGAAAAAAATTATTTGCTTTGTTTCTCCATCTTTCTTTCTGTTTTAAATATTTAATGTTCATGAATAAACTTTTTTTTAGCTCAGCTGACTGAAAGTCATCTGAGCTATAGCGATCACTCTTTGTCCGTCGTCCGTCTGTCCGTCTGTCTGTCCGTTAACCAGGCACAAATCGTAACCGCTGGACCTAGAACCTTGTAACTTGGGATTCTGAGAGGTCCATAAAAAATCTCCTTGGAAACCAAAAAATTAGGTCTCTGTTACCCATATCCTTCGAGCTATGTGGCCCCAAAGTACCCCCCAGAAAAGTCAAAAATTTCATACAAAAACTTCAATATCTCATTAACTACTTGACTGATGGTCATGATTTTTGGCATACATATTGATCATGAGATGTTACATCACTTCCTGCAGACTGGTGGCGCCACCTGTATTTTTCGATTTTTTACGAATTTTTTTCTCTATTTTTGAGACCTTTAAAAATGTGAACATCTGTTAACAAGGCACAAATCATAAAGACTGGACTAAGAATCTTAATTCTTGACACACTGAGAGGTCCATGAAAAATCTCCTTGGAAACCAGAAATTAGGTCTCTGTTACCCATATCCTTTGAGCTATGGGGCCCCAAAGTACCCCCCAGAATAGTCAAAAATTTCATACAAAAACTTCAATATCTCAATAACTACATCACTGATGGTCTTCATTTTTGGCATATATATTGATCATGAGATGTTCGATCAGTTCCTGCAGACTGGTGGCGCAACCTGTACTGTTTGATTTTTTACGATTTTTTCCTCTATTTTTGAGACCTTTGAGGATGCTGTCATCTGTTAGCGTGGCACAAATCGTAATGACTGGACCTAGAATCTTCATTTTCGACACACTGAGAGACCTATGAAAAGTCTCCATGGAAACCAGAAATTAGGTCTCTGTTACCCATATCCTTTGAGCTATGGGGCCCAAAATTACCCCCCAGAATAGTCAAAAATTTCATACAAAAACTTCAATATTTCATTAACTACATCACTGATGGTCATGATTTTCGACATACATATTGATCATGAGATGTTTCATCAGTTTGTGCAGACTGGTGGCGCCACCTGTATTTTTCAATGTTCACGAATTGTTTTCTCCATTTTTGAGACCTTTAAGGATGTAGTTATCTGTCAACAGGGTACAAATCGTAACGACTGGACCTAGAATCTTCGTTCTTGACACACAGGGAGACCCATGATAAGTCTCCATGAACCTGAAATTTGGTCTCTGTTACCCATATCCTTTGAGCTATGGCACTCCAAAGTACAGATCAGAATAATGGAAAATTTGATACAAAAGCTAAAGTATCTGAACAACTAATGCAGAGATAACCATAATTGTTTGCATGGATATTGATCATGGAGTGTTTCATAAGTTTCTGCAGACTGGTGGCACCACCTGTATTTGTTCGTTTTTTTTTACGAAATTTTTCTGTATTTTTGAGACCTTTAAAGATATAAACATCTGTTAACACTGATGGTCATGATTTTCGGCATACATATTGATCATGAGCTGTTCCATCAGTTTCTGCAGACTTGGTATGCCACCTCTATTTTTTTTTCAAATTTTTACGAATTTTTTTCTTTTTTTTTGAGACCTTTAAAGATGTGGTTATCTGTCAACAGGGTACAAATCGCAACAACTGGACCTAGAATCTTCATTCTTGTCATGCAAGGAGGCCCATGAAAGGTGCCTGTGGAAACTTGAAATTAGGTCTCTGTTACCCATATCCTTCAAGCTATAGGACTCCGAAGTATCCCTCAGAATAATGGACAATTTGATACAAAAACTGAAGTATCTGAACAACTAATGCAGAGATCACCATGATTTTTTGCATGGATATTGACCATTAAGTGTTTTTATTAGTTTCTGCAGACTGGTGGAGCCACCTGTATTTTTGTATCCGCCAAAACGAAGTTTTGCTGATACTATGTTTTTGACCGAGTTCCTCCGCCGCCGCGGCGTTCGTTTCCAGAGAGCTCCTCGGAGACTAATGGACCCATTTTTCCCAAACTTACACCTATTATCGGGTCACATGTGAACTGGTGCCTAACCAATTTGCATTGACCTCTGACCTTTCCTCTCTATCCAGTGTCCATTTGTGGGTCTGTTTCCACTCATAAACCCTCATATCTCGGGAACCGTTTGACCGATCAGGAAATAAAATTGATACAAATGTAGCCCTTGGATTGCTTTATAACATACACAAAAAATGGTGGCGCAACCTGTAACCATGTTTGCACAGTGTCCATCTGTTCATCTGCCTTGGGTTAAAATCACTCATATCTCTGCAGTGAATTGACTAATTCACCTGAAATTCGTTATGTGTATACATCCAGGATAGCTTTCTTGATTTTATGACAGATGGCGCCACCTACGTTCACGTTCACGCTGATGACATCCAAGCTTATATCTCGGGAACCGTTTGACCGATCAGGAAATAAAATTTATACAAATGTAGCCCTTTGATAGCTCTGTAACATACACAAAAAATGGTGGCGCCACCTGTAACAATGTTTGCACAGCGTCTGTCTGTTAGTCTGCCGTGGCCTAAAATTACTCATTTCTCTGTAGTGGTTCGACATAACTGCCTAAAATTTTGCAGGTGTATACATCATGGACAGCTTTCTTGATTTTATGACAGGTGGCGCCACCTACATTCTAGTTAACGCTGGACACATCCAAGCTCATATCTCAGGAACCATTTGACCGATTGGGCCAAAATTGTGCATGTGTTTAGATCTCACATAGGTCTTTATCATACACAAAACTGGAGGGGTTACCTGCAAAGATTTTTGCACAGTGTTTGTCTGTTTGTCTGCCATGGGCAAAAATCGCTCATATACATGTAGTGGTTTGACTTTTCTGCCTAAAATTTTGCAGGTGTATACAACTTGGACAGCTTTCTGGATTTGTGGTAGGTGGCACAACCTACATACACATTTAGGCTGCAGACATCCATGCTAATATGCAACATACCTCACTCTATTTCCCCTTGCCACTCAATCCATGCCTCACTATCCGATTTTGGCAGATACATGTAGTCACTTGTCGGTTACCCCTATTCTAGTTTTAAAAGTTTACACATTTTTCTCTATTTTTGAGATATATAAATACAGACTAAATCTTGGCCTGTTGGTTAATCTGTTTGATGCTTCAGTTGAATGGGTATATATTACCATTCTGGTGATAAAATTTCCTTTTGCGAATCTCTTCCCAGTCAGCTGAGCGTCATGACTCATGGGTCACTTGTTTTAAGCACTGTTGAATTAAATTTCATATCCTGTATGTATATGCATGGGTGTTGTAACTCTCACCATCCCCTTCTTCATCCCACTGAGGCTTTGCTCCTTGGCACTGTGAACAATAGTTCTATGGCTAAATATCTACAGAGAGACAGAGGCTTTGTAACTCTGATCATAACACAACACCCCTCCCCCCCCCCCCTATCAAGTCATTGCACCTGTGGAATGAGGACGTTATGGCAACTGTATACATATCATAAAATTTATAAAAAAGGTTTACCAAATAAATTGGATCTCATCAGACAAATGTGTAAACTGTTTAACTGTCAACAGCTTATTAAAAAGGTAACCAATGGAAAGGCATGGTCAGGTCTCAAATATTATTTGCAACATTTTCTTCAATCATATAAACCAACCATGGCCCAGATTACCTCTTCCTCTCAAACATTATCTACATTTCATCATATTTTTAAGATTTTAACCTTCCAGGTGGTTCAGTACTGTTGACCATTTGTCCATAGGTACGTATGTACATGCCAGAAATTATGTCAATATTGTGTAATATGTAGACGTGAGGGGCATCAAAATAATGCACCTTGTCAAGACCGATCTTGTCAAGATATTATGTCATACAGTCACAAATTCATAAATCCCCTCATCAGTATAGTTAATCATAACCTTTTATCTGTCAAATTGAACTCTTGCAGTTTTCCATACACTATAGATCCTTCAACAAATAGCCTTATCATCATTATACCACTGCTTAGCATACTGTCATTGCATTCATATTTGCTCAAATAAATTGCTTTTTTCAACCCCTCCCAAATAAATAAAAAATAAACCACTATATTTTACTCCATATTAATCCATCAGTCAGGTTATTTCATATATCATTTACTCACATATTACATTATATTCCTTTATAAAACCCAACATGACCATGATATTCTAAGCTTTATCTACTCAATATAGTATCACAATGGTGATACATTTATAGTCCAATCAGGATCAGCTGAGCGCCGTGACCCATGGGTCCCTTGTTTTAAGATGATTTACTAATAAAAGTTTATATATTTCAATATTTTCCAAGTAAGCAAGATATGGAAGTGACAACCTAATATGGCAGTTAAGAATTTTACAATAAATCCCCAGTTCATGTTTCACAGCATTTTAGTCCCTTTATCATGATCTGGCAGATATTGTGTGTCCCTCCATAAGTAGCCATCTTTGTTTTAGCTGGTTATATTTTTTAGTGTGTTTACATAGTCTCTCATTTTTATAAATATAATACTCTATTATAATAGTGTACATATTACAATTGTCGTGGTCACGAGTTGACATTCCTTTCACAAGTTACATCCATACAATGTCGTGGATGAGTGAACCAGTAATATGTATCTGCAGGCACCCGCTCAAACTAGGTGCGGAATGACTGAATACAAGTCTTTATTTTGTGCACAAAATAAACAAACGAGGTCAAATATGGCTTTAATAAATATCATAAAACACACTACTTCACAGTGTACTTCGAAACTACTGTGAATCCTTGATCATTATACACATAGACGGAGGACCCATGTATGGGGAGTTAGCACAATAAGTGACACGATAATATGCTAGACATGTCTTGTATGCTAGGTAATAATCGTAAATACTGTGTTATATGAAGGTGCTTTTTAGCCGCCACAATGTCATATACCATTTGGTCTTTCCTTCGCAGTAAATTATCCAGTCTGAACGGTTCAGAATTTTCGGGTTTTCCTTTCATTATGTGCGACCCTGGTTTGGGGTTGCGCTGTAGATACTTTCCATTACGTAGCGTGCATGACTTGAGTCGGGGCTCGCCTCAGTCATGGTACAAGACAAATATTACAAGAGCAATAGTAAATATAATATATACAACATTATAATAGTTATAGTAATATACTACTCTTACTGTTACAATATGGCAAACAGTTTCTGTTCCACTGATAACACCATAAAACCAGGTAAGTTTTTAGACCATTTTTTTTCAAATATCTGAAGGGAAATTATGATTCATTAAGTGTTATCTTTATGTAACAAGGCCAAGTTTGGGTCCAGTTTTGGTGATTATACTGGCTTATAAAACCTGCATCCTGTGACTGCCTCTGGCATAGTAAGATGTTAGTATTGCAGGTGTACAGTGCACCAGTACTTTTGCACACCCATAGATCATATATGTGTAGTTAATCACTTTACCTTATTGAATGATAACACATATTGTTTTGTCAGCTGTGCAGACCAGTTAGGTGGGAGGGCTTATTGGGTAAGTCAGCTTAATGATATCATAATTGACTTACATATGTGTATAGCTGGATAATATACACTATAGGAAGTCAGGTTGGTGTATTACTTCAGGGTTAATAATTAACCTGTAAGACATATATATGCCATATGTCGCACATATTGCTGATTCATCATGTGGTATAAGTGTCACCCTTACAGAACATTTAATGATTTATCAAAGTTGATTTAAATTCCCAACAGTGACAATGAACCATTGAGTCTAAGATTTTATCCTATTCTTAAGTATCTATCAGTTAAGGTAAATAATAATAATCCTATACACAAATAAATAAGAATATAAACTTATCAGTCTGTACACTACTTAATGGCAATAATTTTATTTCATTGATCACAGGGATTCAAGAGTCCATATATTGCACTGCTGTGATGTAATTAAGGAAGAGCTGGGTTAGCTGAGGTCACCCCTAATTGGGTATATCAGCTGAAAAAAATGTAAGGCAATAGCTGGCGCTTGCCTGGAGTAATTGTATGTGCACTGGGTTCCTTGTCATTTGTTGATTTGCCTCAGGGGAGGGAGCTCTTTTGACTGTATTTGTTTACTTTTAGAATTTTATTTATATAAGCAGGGAGTTTAAACTCAAAGGAGGGTTCGTGCTGTATATATCTGAATTTCATCCCAAAAAATAATAATATAAAACAAACTTTTAAAGCCCTGCATAAGGTGTTTTGTAGTTAAAGGTTTTTTTAGCTAGAAAGTTTCCCCTTATTGTTCAGTGATCAAAACAAGTAATTAGAGCATTTACTGATTTAGATGGATTTTATTTATTTTAAAATTAATAGCATGGAAACTATGTAAATGTTTATGAATCAGTTATAAAAATTATCCATGACTACCAGGGAACCATAACCATGGGGTTATCAACAGCATCATACTTCAGAAAAGGGGGGGGGGTGCAAAATGGCCCTTGAATATGCTCTTGTTTTTGAATATCCCAAGAATAACTAATAAAATGGTCTTGCACTATTCTAAAATTCCAAAATGTATAAAAACAGCAGTGCTGTTTTTTATGCCACAAGATATTATTGACCATGGGTAAACAGAGCTACTATAGTCCGTTTCAACCCCTCGTGTCCACCTGTTTTTTGCTATGAAAATTTTTACTAGGTACATTTCAAGGGAAACAATTAAAGTGTAGAGGAGAGGATTACAGAACCTAATTTTCAGTTAGGTAACTAAATTCCTACCTTATGCCATATTTGAGTAATATAATTTTCTGAAAATATGAGAAATCAGTCTACATTTTACAACATATCAGACCCACTTATGGCGGTCAAGGTCATTGGTCACATGCAAAAACAGCCTCAACTGACAGCTGCTGATTGGATGATCTCATGTAAACACTCTAAAAAAATAACCAGCTAAAACAAAGCTGGCTACTTATGGAGGGACACAATATCTGCCAGATCATGATAAAGAGACTAAAATGTTGTGAAACATGAATGGCAGATTTATTGTAAAATTTTTAACTGCCATATTAGGTTGTCACTTCCATATGTTGTTTACTTGGAAAATATTGAAAAATATAAACTTTTAAGTAAATTATCTAAAAAAACAGGTGGACAGCAGGTGGTGAAATGGACTATAGTAGACAAATTTTATACTAATAGCCTTAGTGTTCAGGTCTTGTAGACCTGAGATGATTAGTAGGACATTTGAACATACACAGTGCATGTTAGCTACAGGCTTTTAACACAAACAATTCTGTTTGTTCCATTTGTTTGTGTTATAGCTGCTAAGGTGAAGAGTTTACCCACTACAGCTAGGTCAGATCTGACCAAAGTGGTTCAGGCCATGATATTAGCCATGCAGTGAGAGGACATGCAATAACACCTTCATATTACACATAATACAGTTGTGTTGACTCAGTTCAGATATAAATTGTAACTTAAATGTTCTGTATGTATGAAATTAGTGGCACTTTCTCTCAAGAAAACAAATAATGGCAACCTCCATCAGCTCTTGTTTACAGCCTGGCAAGGCATGCTGGGAAGGCTAAGTAGGGTTTATCCTTGGGCAATTTATGAGGAAACCACCATATTTTTGTGTTTTTAGGTAATTTGCATCGATCCCTCTGTTAATTTGCTTGTCATTCCCTTTTTGAGTTGTGGTCCAATAAGAGGGGAAACGCTCACTAACAGGTTTTTGGACTCCATTCCTGTATGGAGTCTGAATGTTTGGGCTAAATGCATGTTAATTACAACACATCCTTCACTGGGAGACAATCCACATAGCTGATTACAATAAGCCATTAAGAAAGATCATGTTGTTTACCTGTAATCTTATTTACAGTAGGTGGTTACCCAGCCCAGCCAAGCTATCCAACTCAGCAACCCATATATCCCCAGCAGGCTTATCCCACAGCACCAGGACAGCAGCCTGCCTACGGAATGCCCCTAGGAGGACCCCAACAAGGTTACGGAGCTCCTCCACAGGGATACGGAGCTCCTCCAGGCTATCCCGGCGCCCCTCAGCACCCAGGTGGGTCATAAAGTATAGATATAGATACTGTGGTCGCCCTTTTTGTTCACAGGTTTCAAAAATGTGATATTTGCAGAAGGGGAATTTTTGCTAAAATAAAAAATCTTGGTGAAAAAGAGGTCCCATTGTTTAAGGCAAAGTTGAAAAGTAAAAGGTTGACATTATAAGTAAAAAATAGCTTGTGTGTGTTCAAATATGATTAAATTTATATGATAGCAGATCTTTCCAGTTGTCTGCCATTAATGAACAATGTTTTTAGCGAACCTGTGAGCTTATTCCATGGTGAAGCGTCGTCTGTCGTGCGGTGTGCGTTGTCTGTACGATAACCATAGCTATCTCAAAAATGGCAGGAGCTAGCATCACCAAATTTTTGCGAAATAATCATTCATCTGAAAAACTCTATCGGATTTTGTTAATTTTTTTCTAACTGCATTTTCTGAGATTCTATAGGGAAAAAGTTAAAAAAGCTTTAAAAAATTCTTCTCCGAAACTGTCCAGCCAAATTGTCCAATATTTCACAGAAATGATCCCTTGAACAATCTTTCTCAACTTTGTTCGAATGGTTCCAGTTTGGAGATTTTTGGTCAAGTTACAGGAGGTTGAACTTGGTCATCTGTCCAAAAAAGCACACTTAAATTAAAATCTCGGAAATGGCTAGAGCTATAATCACCAAATTTTATGCCAATGTTTTCACATATGTCATATCTGAAACTGAGGTATTGGTGGTGCTACCTACATTGATCTGTTTTTTACAAGTAAAAATGTAATTTTAGACTCTTCTAGCTTATACACTGTTTTATGATGAAACTGTTAAGCTGATCGGTTTAAACTTTACAATAATTATTCTATGGTAGGCTTCTGCCAGTTTTATAAGAATAGATTGGGTAAATGCAGCATTAAAAAAGCAGTGTAGCAAATTGAAAAAGGCTTCCTGTGTTTGAAAACAGATTTAACAACATGCTGAGTTTCAGCAACCAAGTCAAGAGGTCACTCAGTACAACCAGGTGGGGTCCAAACATCACCATGGCAACTGACCTGGCTCTGTCTGTCGTCTAGACAATTTGTCTAGACAATGTGTCTAGACGTCTAGACACAGCGTCTAGACGTCTAAACACATCGTCTAGACACAGAATTCCCAGATTAGATCTACTGGATCTATATCTTTCAACTGTTTGAAAAAACCAAGTTTGCATTTTTAGCCAATTTGTGAGCTTATGCAATGGTGTGTGGTCTCTCGTCATGCGTCATAGCTATCTCAAAAAGAGCAGGAGCAAGCACCACCAAATTTTTTGCTAAAAATTTGTCATCTAAAAAATTCTATTGGAATTTGCTTATTTCTTGGCTTACTGCAGTTTCTTAGATTTTATTTGGAAGAAGCTAAAAAACATTAAAAAATGTTCTTCTCAGAAACTATGCTGCCATATTGTCCATTCATCTGTCCCAAAAATCCTCCCTGGCCAAAAGAACATATTCAAAATATCCTGGCTGATACATCCTAGTTGTATCCGCCAAAACAAAGTTTTGCAAATACTATGTTTTTGACCGGGTTCCACCGCCGCTGTCGCGTTCATTTCTGGTATAGAACTCTGAGACCACTGGACAGATTTTTCCGAAACACGATTATCGGGTCACATGTGAACTGGTGCCAAAATATTTTGCGTTGACCTCTGACCTTTCCTCTCTCCAGTGCATCCATCTGTGCTTCTGTTTTGACACATTAACCCACATATCTAGGGAACCGTTTGACCGATCAGGAAAAACATTTTGCTCAAATGTAACCCTTGGATAGCTTTATAACATACATAAAAATGGTGGTGCCACCTGCAACCGTTTTTGCACAGCATCCATCTGTTCATCTGCCTTGGGATAAAATCACTCATATCTTGGCAGTGGTTTGACTTATCTGCCTAAAATTTTACAGGTTCATACAAATTGGATAGCTTTCTTGATTTTATGACAGGTGGCGCCACCTACATTTACATTTACGCTGCAGACATCCAAGCTCATATTTAGGGAACGGTTTGACCAATTTGGCCAAAATTTTGCATGTGTATAGATCTCACATAGCTCTTTATCATAGGCAAAACTAGTGGCATCACCTGCAACCATTTTCGCACAGTGTCCATCTGTTTGTCTGCTGTGGGATAAAATCACTCACATCTCGGCAGTGGTTTGACTTTTTGCATATGTATACAACTTTGACAGCTTTCTGGATTTTGTGGTAGGTTGCGCAACCTACATACACATTTCGGCTGCAGGCATCCATGCTAATATCAGACATGGGGTCTATTACAATTGTTCTATTACTATTACTATTACTATTACCTTCAATTTCTGATATTACTTTTACTATTACTATTACCACATTTTATCTTCTATTACTATTACTATTACTGGGGTATCTATTACTATTACTGTTACTATTACATAAACTGATGGGAGGATTCTAGAATTTGCGCAGCCATGAGTGCTATAAACTAGCACTGCAACCACATTTTTAAACTAGAATACGGGTAGTCGACAAGCGACTACGTGTATCCGCCTAAATCAGAGTGGAACAGGTGAGGTGAGGCATGGATTGAGTGGCAAAGGGAAATAGAGTTAAGTGTTGCATATCAGCATGGATGTCTGCAGCCAAATGGTGTTTGTAGGTTGTGCCACCTACCACAAAATCCAGAAAGCCATCCAAGTTGTATACATATGAAAAAAATTTGAGGCAAATAAGTCAAAACACTATATGTTTATGAGTGATTTTAGCCCGTGGCAGACAAACAGATGGACGCTGTGCAAAAATGGTTGAAGGTGGCGCCACCAGTTTTGCGTATGATAATGAGCTATGTGAGAACTATACATATGCAAAACGTTGGCCCAATCGGTCAAACGGTTCCCAAGATATAAGCTTGGATGTCTGCTGCATAAACTAGAATGCAGGTGGCGCCACCTGTCATAAAATCAAGAGAGCTGTCTGGGATGTATAAACCTGCAAAATTTCAGGCAGATATGTCAAACCACTGCCGAGATATGAGTGATTTTATCCCATGCCAGACAAACAGAGGGGAGCTGTGCAAAAATGGCTGCAGGTGGCGCCACCAGTATTGGGTATGATAAAGAGCTATATGAGATCTATACACATGCAAAATTTTGGCCGAATCGGTCAAATGGTTCCCGAGATATGAGCTTGGATGTTTGCAGCGTAAACGTGAATGTAGGTGGCGCCACCTGTCATAAAATCAGAAAAGCTATCCAGGATGTATACGCATGCCAAATTTCAGGTGAATAAGTCAAATCACTGCAGAGATATGAGTGATTTTAACCCAAGGCAGACGAACAGATGGACACTGTGCAAACATGGTTGCAGGTGGTGCCGCCATTTTTAGCTCAGCTGACTGAAAGTCATCTGAGCTATAGGGATCACCTTTTTTCCGTCGTCCGTCCGGCCGTCTGGGCATCTGTCCGTTAACAGGGCACAAATCGTAACCACTAGAACTGGAATCTTCTTACTTGACATCCAGGGAGGTCCATGAAAAATCTCCTTGGAAACCAGAAATTAGGTCTCTGTTACCCATATCCTTCGAGCTATGGGGCCCCAAAGTACCCCCCAGAAAAGTCCAAAATTTCGTACAAAAACTTCAATATCTCATTAACTACTTGACTGATGGTCATGATTTGTGGCATAACTATTGATCATGAGATGTGTCATCACTTCTTGCAGACTGGTGGTGCCACCTTTATTGTTCGATTCGTTTACAATTTTTTTCCTCTATTTTTGAGACCTTTAAGGATGCTGTCATCTGTTAACATGGCACAAATCGTAACGACTGGATCTAGAATCTTCATTCTTGACACACTGAGAGGTCCATGAAAAATATCCTTGGAAACCAGAAATTAGGTCTCTGTTTACCATATCCTTCGAGCTATGGGGCCCCAAAGTACCCCCCCCCCTCCCAGAGTAGTCAAAAATTTCATACAAAAACTTCAATATCTCAATAACTACATCACTGATGGTCATGATTTTTGGCATACATATTGATTATGAGATGTTCCATGAGTTCCTGCAGACTGGTGGCGCCACCTATATTGTTTGATTTTTTTACGATTTCTTCCTCTATTTTTGAGACCTTTAAGGATGCTGTCATCTGTTAGCATGGCACAAATCGTAACGACTGGACCTAGAATCTTATTTTTCAATACACTGAGAGACCTATGAAAAGTCTCCTTGGAAACCAGAAATTAGGTCTCTGTTACCCACATCCTTCGAGCTATGGGGCCCCAAAGTACTCTGGGGTACCCCCCCAGAGTAGTCAAAAATTTCATACAAAAACTTCAATATCTCAATAACTACATCACTGATGGTCATGATTTTTGGCATACATATTAATTATGAGATGTTCCATGAGTTCCTGCAGACTGGTGGCGCCACCTATATTGTTTGATTTTTTTACGATTTCTTCCTCTATTTTTGAGACCTTTAAGGATGCTGTCATCTGTTAGCATGGCACAAATCGTAACGACTGGACCTAGAATCTTATTTTTCAATACACTGAGAGACCTATGAAAAGTCTCCATGGAAACCAGAAATTAGGTCTCTGTTACCCATATCCTTCGAGCTATGGGGCCCCAAAGTACCCCCCAGAGTAGTCAAAAATTTCATACAAAAACTTCAATATCTCAATAACTACATCACTGATGGTCATGATTTGTGGCATAACTATTGATCAAGAGGTGTTCAATCAGTTCCTGCAGACTGGTGGCACAACCTGTATTTGTTTGGGGTTTTTTAGCTCAGCTGACTATAAGTCATCTGAGCTATAGTCGTGGTCCATTGTCCGTCGTCCGTCCGTCCGTCTGTCCGTCCGTCCGTCCGTCCGTCCGTCCGTAGATGTGGCACGTTTTGAAACCGTAAGACCTAGGAATCCAAAATTCGGCATAATGTTAGATGTCCCCAAGATCTCCTACCAAGCCAAAAACTGGGTCTTTATGACTTCGTTCCTTTGAGAAATTAAGGAAAAACCTCAATTTTTTATTAAAAACCTATTTTTACACTTCAGGACTGCCTAATATCAAAACCACTCATCTGTTTTTCCTCATATTTACCATAATTATTCCTCTATATATTTCCTATGTACATGCCAGAAATTTTGTTTGTATTTTATAAATTTAAAAAGTTATGGGCCCGAACATAATGCATTGTGTAAAAAATCAGGAAAGATATTTGATCACTTAACACAAAATATGTTTAAGCTATAAACTTTTTTTCCAGTAATATAACTTTAATTAATCAAAATTAAATTGTATACCCAAAATTAGATCAAAATCTTTTAAATTTTTTAAAATATTAACAAAAATAAAAAATTGGTACCTTAAATTTTGCCCAATTTTGACCATGGCACGTTTTTTTCCTGTAAGTACTGTGGATTTAAATTTCACAGCATGTTTTTTTTTAGCATTTTGTCTGTAAACACCAAAAATTTGAAACCAGTTGATCAAAAACTGTAGATTTTATTCAAGTTTTCAAGCACCATGTAACATATTATTTACATGAAGCTAGTGTCATGCAGTTTGCAAATGCTCAGCTCCCCAGCTTCAGCTCTTAGTTCCTAAAATTTGGCATACAATTAGATGTCTCAAAAAAATCCCCTACCATGCCAAGAATTTGGTCACTAGGACTTAATACCTTCGAGATATTAATGAAAAACTTCATTTTTCCATTAAAAACCCATTGTTACACTTCAAGACTGCCTAATATCAAAACCACTGATCTGCCTTTAATCATATGTAATATACATATTTTTCTATATATTCTCTATGCACATGCCAGGAATGATGTCAGTATTGCTTAATTGTTTTAGGTTATGGGCCCAAACATAATGCACTTTGTAAAAAATTAAGAAATATATTTACTCCCTTAACAAGAGGATTGCTGAAGCTAGAGATTTTTTGTCAGGGATGTAACATTATTTAATCAAGATTCAATTGAATACCCAAATTAGTTCTGAATTTTTCAAATTTTATAAGTTATTAGTATAAATATAAAATTAGTACCTTAAATTTTACCCAACTTTGACCATGGCATGTTTGTTTCCTGTGAGTACTGTTGATATAATTTTCATATCATGCACACATAAAGATTTCAGCTTTTCAGTTTGAAAAGCTGAAAGAAATTGGCCAAAAATTGTAGCTTTTATTAATGTTTTTATGAGACCATGTCAGACCTTGGCTCTCTGTAGCACCTCTTGAGTCACCTGTATGTTGACCTTGTTGAACTTTCAGCAAATTATGCATGCTTGAGGCGAGGCATAAACTGAGGTGTCCAGGCAGCTTATTATATAATGGCCAGCCACAGTTGATCCAGGTGTCCAACCAAACTCATCTAGTAGTTTTAACCAACAACATAACAATAAACAAAAAATTAATAAATTTTTATTGGTTTTTAATAACAAATTAAAGAAAAATAGAAAAGGAATTTGATAGTTGATAATAACAGGAAATTAACTTGCAGTTACCGATGATATAAGAATCTTGTATCGATGGATAGAATGTCACATATTCCAAATATCGCCATGCAGTCACCTATGGTATTTTTCAGTTCAATTTTAATGATAAAAAAGTTAATCATATTATTCATTACTAATCATTAGGGATCATATGAAGGAAATAAATTATAGACAAAGATGCAGTTGATAATATTAATCTAGATTCCTACTGTGTCTAGTGTGTACATTGATGTGAAATTAGTCCAAAATGAATATATTACATTTTTTTTTTTTTTAATATAAATAAAAGCCGTAAAACCAGGTACTTATGATCATTATTTAAATGTGTGAATTTTGTATATTCTGGATTCTCAACATCATTGTTTGGTGAAAACTGAATAAATACCAGACATGGTGCGAATACTTTGCAATTGTATTTAAACACGAATATGAATATGTACTCCATTATGAAATTTCTTTCATAAGAATGGGAATTCAGGTAAAAATGAAAGTATATGAATACCAGTGCAAATATTTTCCAAATGTATTAATGAATGTATTCATGAATATATTCTTTAATATTATTTTAATAATCATTTCAGTTATATTTTATTTGAAAAAATCATACTATTCTCTTATTATTTTTAATAAAAATTATTTAGGACAATATTTGTAATTTTTTTAATAAATAGTTAAACTCTTATATTATATGTTCTGCTTATAAGTTATATGGCCAAGTCAAAACCTCTATGTGACAATCCCACTCCATTTGTTAATGAAATAAATGAAATTAATCCTCTTTCCTGTCTCCAAAGGTACTATCAAAATCATACATAAGCTAAACCACAGCAACTCATAATACAGCTTATTTTTATTACCATATAAAACCAGCATGTGCCTCATTTCTAAATCATATTTTTTTATCATATATATCAGCTGAGCGCCGTGACCCATAGGTCCCTTGTTTTAAATTAATAGTTAAACCCTTATATTATATATTCTGCTTATAAGTTATATGGCCAAGTCAAAATCTGTGTGACAGTAGTACTCCATTTGTTAATAAAATAAATGAAATCAATCCTCCTCCCTGTGTCCAAAGGTACTATCAAAATCATACATAAGCTAAACAAAAACAACTCATAATACAGCTTATATTTATTACCACACAAAACCAGCATGTGCCTCATTTCTAAATAATTTTTTTTATCATATATAACAGCTGAGCGTCGTGACCCATAGGTCCCTTGTTTAACGAATGTTTTATCCATTTTTGAGACCTTCAAAGATATGAACATCTGTTAACAGGGCACAAATCATAAAAACTGGACCTAGAATCTTCATTCTTGACACACAGGGAGACCCATGAAAATTCTCCATGGAAACCTGAAAATAGGTCTCTGTTACCCATATTCTTTAGGCTGTATGGCTCCAAAATACCCCCCAGAATAATGAAAATTTGATACAAAAAGTGCAGTATCTCAATAACTACAACACTGATGGTCATGATTTTTGGTATACATATTGATTATGAGCTGTTCCATCAGTTTCTGCAGAGAGGGTGTGCCACCTCTATTTTTTTCAAATTTTTACGATTTTTTTTTCTCTTTTTTTCGAGACCTTTGAAGATGTGGTTATCTATCAAGAGGGTACAAATTGCAACAACTGGACCTAGAAACTTCATTCTTGTCATGCAAGGAGGCCCATGAAGAGTGCCTGTGGAAACTTGAAATTAGGTCTCTGTTACCCATATCCTTCAAGCTATAGGACTCTGAAGTATCCCTCAGAATAATGGACAATTTGATACAAAAGCTGAAGTATCTGAACAACTAATATGGAAATCATCATGATTCTTTGCATGGATATTGACCATTAAGTGTTTTTAGCTCAGCTGACTGTAAGTCATCTGAAGTATCCCTCAGAATAATGGACAATTTGATACAAAAGCTCAAGTATCTAAACAACTGTTGCAGTGATCACCATGATTCTTTGCATGGATATTGATCATGGAATGTGTAATCAGTTTCCGCAGTATGGTGGCGCCACCTGTATTTTTTTTATTTTTACAAATTTTTTTCTCTATTTTTGAGACCTCATAAGATGCAGTCATCTATTAACATGGCACAAATCGTAACAACTGGACCTAGAATCTTCTCTCTTGACATGCTGAGAGGCCCATGAAAAGTCTCCTTAAAAACTTGAAATTAGGTCTCTGTTACCCATAACCTCTGAGCTATGGGGCTCCGAAGTACCCCCCAGAATAATGGAAAATTTGATACAAAAACTCAAGTATCTGAACAATTATTATATTGATCACCATGATTCTTTGCATGGATATTGATCATGAAATGTTTCATCAGTTTCTGCATTCTGGTGGCGCCACCTGTATTTTTTCAATTTTTAGCTCAGCTGACTGAAAGTCATCTGAGCTGTAGGGATCACCTTTTGTCCGTCGTCCGTCCGGCCATCCAGGCGTCTGTCTGTTAACAGGGCACAAATTGTAACCGCTAGATCGGGAATCTTCTTACTTGAAATCCTGGGAGGTCTATGGAAATTTTCCTTGTAAACCTGAAATTAGGTCACTGTGACCTATATTCTTCGAGCTATGGGGTTCTGAAGTACCCCCCAGAATAATGCAAAATTTAATACAAAAGCTCAAGTATCTGAACAACTAATGCATTAATCACCATGATTCTTTGCATGGATATTGATCAAGGAGTGTTTCATCAATTTCTGGAGATTGGTGGCGCCACCTGTATTTTTTTTTATTTTTTTACGATTTTTTTTTCTCTACTTTTGTGATCTTTTAACATTTGGTCATCTGTAAACAGGGCACAAATCATAATGACTGGACCTAGAATCTTCTGTCCTCACCTCCAGGGAAGCCCATAAAAGGTCTACATGGAAACCCGAAATAAGGTCCCTGTTACCCATATTCTGTGAGCTATGGGGCTCTGAAGTACCCCCCAGAATAAAGATTTGGTCATCTGTTAACAGAGCACAAATTATAATGACTTGACCTAGAATCTCCTTTCTTGATATGCTGGGAGGCCCCTGAAAAGTCTCCTTGTGCACCTGAAATTACATCTCTGTTACCCATATCCTTCATCCTATGCGGCTTTGAAATACCCCCCAGAATAAACATTTGGATTTGTTAACAGGGCACAAATCATAATAACTGGACCTAGAATTTTATTTTTTGACATGCTGGGAGACCCCTGAAAAGTCATCTTGTAAACCTTGAAAATAGGTGTCTGTTACCCATATCCTTCATGCTACAGAGCTCCATAGTACCCCAATGAATATTGGATGATTTTATACAAAAGGTCAAGTTTGGAAAAAGTATTTCATTCAAATTTGACATTCAGATGATAAAATTACTTTTGTCAATGTCTTCCTGGTCAGCTGAGCGTCATGACCCCTGGGTCACTTGTTTGTGTATGTTATAAAGCTCTCCAAGGGCTACATTTGTGCAAAAATATTTTCCTGATCGGTCAAACGGTTCCCGAGATATGTGGGTTTATGTGTGGAAACAGACGCACAAACGGACGCAGAGCGCAGAGAAAAGGTCAGAGGTCAAAACAAAATCGGGGCGCAGCAGTTCACATGTGACCCGAATATAATCCCGGGTTTCGTAAAATTCCGCCAAGCGGTTACGGAGGAGTTCTCCGGACACCTACGCCGCGGCGGTGGCGGCGTGCAGCTGAAAACATAGTATCTGCAAAACTCTGTTTTGGCAGATACAATAATATTAGAAGCACCTATATCATTCAGTTACCTACACAATTTTCTTATACTGGCTGTCATTTACAATAAGCCTAATGATACTGGAGATCTTAATTATTTCAGCTACTTTAATTCTGTTTTTTTTATATATATATATATATAGATATATATATATATATATATAAACCTAAATGATTATTGGGGCGTTTCAAGTTGAAATTATAAGATAATTCTATGAACTCTTTAATACATGTAATTTAAAAGCAACCCATTGTAAAGGCTCTGGCATATGTAAAATATTGATTTATAATTATATATAGATTTAATCTTCTTTCTCATAGTTAATAAATAAAGATTTTCAGTGTAACTAAAAATTGTCTTCAAAGGAATTATTCATGATTATGTCATATTAATATTTAGTATCAAAGCTGACAATTAAGTCCTTTATGTATGTATCAGGAGAGGAATTTTGGTGGGGCTGTGTCCTGTTTCCCAATCCTTATAAATATATCCAATAAAAATACTGTTTATATCAAGATTCTGGACAGATTCTAAACTGGAGACAAAACTACCCCATCTTCTTGGCAGTATATATGTTCATTTTGATATGATGCCATAATTTATTTTATCACATAGTACATCTTGAGAGTGAACAGAGAGGTGGTAAACTTTACCATAATGGTAGCATACATGGCTTTTATTCTTCAGACATGCCCTTCTTCATTGCAGCAAATGAGCATTGGATGATTTAGGAATATGGAGAGTGATTTAAACTTACATCAATTTTACAAAACAAATAAAATATTATTTATATCACTTTCACAATAAACTTGGTATTTAACAATCTTATACTTTAAATTTTGTACATAACAGTATCTAATTATTTGATATCAAAATTTCAGATATTAAATAATAAAATATTAACAGTTACTTATATCCTCATATTATATAATCAAATAAATTTATATATTAAAAAAATTATCCTTTTAATTTTAAAATATAAATTAACATAATTTTAGATAATGAAGGTCTGCAAAATTGGTACTATGAAATAACAGACAAATATTAAAAGAATAGTTTTAAAAGAATATGTATATAAATTAATAGATAATACATGTGCCTGCAGTATGATTTTATCCAAGTGATTGTAGTACTGGTATGAGATTATATAGCATTGTAGGCTTCAATACGTCATGGGTAGTGAAAACACCATAAGCTTATCATGAACATCTGCTTCCATATTCTATTTTTCTTGAATGTGTGTTATTGCAATCTGTATGATAAAAAATGCAAACTGTCTTGTGAAAATAAATCTAGGTACATTTCAGAATATGCCATTATTTTGCTGTGACCTGCTCTCTCCAGTACTCTTATATAATTAGCACCAGTGGTCACCAGCAATGTGGCAGCTGGCCCATGCTTGAAATAACTTCCTGGGCAATTACTGGACAAGAATTGAGTGTGTTCAGCATTATTTGCTGATATGCTTCATGATCAAGGGGCTCACAGGAAGTAATAGAAAGATATATGTATTACTCTATTACTTTGCCTTCTGTTTCTATTACTATTACTATTACAGCTAAAATTTTTGAGTCTATTACTATTACTATTACATGGAAAAAGCTGTAATAGTCTATTACTATTACTATTACTTATTACTATTACCCCATGTCTGGCTAATATGCAACACACCTCACTCTATTCCCCCTTGCCACTCAATCCATGCCTCACTTCACCTGTCCTACTCTGATTTCATTCATGGAAGAGGAACTACTGTTGGCTTTCCCTATATGAAGGGTTGTAGTTGCTATATTCATGGAATACGAAATACGGTGGGAGTTTTGTTTGTGAGTGATTAGAATTTGCAATAATTACAAAATGGAAACTGACTCAACAATAGATTGTTAAGACTTGGTAATATAAATATTGGGTAAAAAATTTGGGTCACCTATGAATCTTTAGAGCCCCGTTTTTTCCGTTTTAACGAAAAACGGACGGAAAAACGGAATTAGGGTTTGAAAACGGAATTAGGGTTCAAAAACGGAATTACCGTAGATCCGCGTTTTGCCGCCGCGGCCATAAAATAAGAATTACAGCCGAAAATCCCGACTAATATTTATCGACAAGGGATGCGGCTATAAAACGCAGGTTAGGCTGAATTCAAACATGTACAAGAGACTCGACGGCCCGCCGAGGGGCAATGGTCGATAATAGGCTGAGGAAGAAGTGAATACTGGGAACGTATATTTAATAATACTGCATATTTGTATATTAATTTTATTGATTATTAATTTAAAAAAAATGTAAAATTGATATTTTAAACAGGCTTATATGTATTATTAAACTTTTCTGAGTCAGTCATAAACCACGGCAATTTTCACGCAATGATTGATAAAAGATCGATATTCACTCGCCACATTATGCATTCTATCCAGACTAACGGTTGTACCTATATTTGAGTATGGCTGCAATATCGGTAAAACATTATTTTAAGATATTTCTTGAACATATCATTTCTTTTAAAATAAACTGTAAAACAAAAGATAGCCAAAGACCATACGTTCTTCGGCAATTAAACCTGCGTTCACGTTCAGATACTTCTTCGTTCATCAGATTGTCAATAGATGGCGCTCAAAGGTCATAACCTCACCAGCTAGTTCCGTAATCTTTAAATATGGCACGTTTTGCTAGCAGACGGTTCGGGCACCAGTGTGCATATATTATGATCAGCAGGACCCTGGGTGTACGCGTAAAGGCAGGACGCGGGATTCGCTTATTAAAAGGTTTTGTCAAGGTTGTTAATTGACCGACGTTGTATAGAGTGTAAATAAAAGCCATCATAAAGAGTACCGTTGGCTTTGATGTCCCATTGAAGTTTAATTAGACAGGGTAAAGGCGCAAGGTACACCAAGGCCCGCAAGTTCCGTAATCATTTTCTGTTGCATTTTTTGCCGGTTGACGGTGTGGACACCATTTTGCATATATTATGATCAGCACAACCCGAGGTGTTCTGGAAATATGATCACCGACGCGGGTGTCGTTTATTTAAATGTTTTGTTGTTAAATGACCGACGATGTATAATGTCTAAATAATTTTTAAATTACAGTCGTCCCATACAATGCTTTGATGTCCCATTGAACTTTAATTAGTCAAGGTAAAGGCGCAAGATTCTCCGGCATTCAGTGATGTGTCAAATTAATTTCGTGGCCCTACTAGGATTCGTCTTGGATGAGTCGTCATAAACCGAACAAATTGTCATCTATTCTAATCAGGTAGATCAGGCGGTTTAACAAATTAATAAAATTAATTAATTAGCAAAGCCAAGCAACATAAACAGTTGCAACTGTTTCCCAAAACTGTTATGCCTGACTGCATATCAGCATACCGCAGCATTCCTAGCTGCAGCCTAGCGTTTAAGAAAAGAACCTTTTTTCGTTGTGTTCCCAAAACTTACCATACCCCACCCGGCAATGGAACGTGGTGAGAATGTGGTGCGGCCATTAAGTAAGGTTTTGGGAATTTTTTACTCCACTGAAGGAGCCTTCCAGATATTTTACGAACATGGAGTGCGGCCATTAGACGACGTGCGGCGGTAAAACGCGGATCTACGGTATATCAAATACGACGGAAAGTCGGATTTAGAGCCGATTTAAACTGCAAATTAAAAAATTCTCGCCCAGTATCTTATTAAAATAATCTTTCAAACTGCGCATTGCCGCATGTCATAGCGTCTCAGAGGCGAAATAGCTTTGAATATAATATAACCATACTTGTTTCAAATGTTTGAAATGATAGACGGTAAAACGCAGACACTACAGAGCAGAGAACTGTCTTGCCGATTCAGTTAACACATGCGCTGGATTATTTACGTGTGGGCCTGACGAAGAACCATTTATGCGAAGGACCAGGTATAATTTTAAATATACGTAAAGTAACTATGGCATCAATGTTAGCAGTAATTAAATTTAAAATATTTTAAACAGCTTATTGAACACGTAATCCATTTAATCATGTGGATTTAAAAGTTTTAACTCTTAAGAAGATGTAGCAATTTTATTACATAAAATATAAAGATAAAGCGGAAAATTCCGGAATTTTGATTTTATTAAAACGGAAAATAAATTTTTATAAAACGGAAAAAACGGGGCTCTAAATCTTACCTTGATCAGAGGCCAGTTTTGGAGATCCAATGGAAACACATGCAGAAGAAGGAAACAACTATGGTTGATGGTTTTGTACACTTTGGGCCAGAAGAACGTCACCCCCCTTTCCCAAAAGTAATGACCCAAATATAGATATATATAAGCACATTCTTTCTTGTAAACTTCTGTTTCTTAACAGAGGAAGGCTAAGATATTTAATATCAGAAGTGGTACAGAATAATAGGTAGATAGTATAAATTACAGCACTGAAAACATCTCTTGTATTCTTGTTTTTTGCAGTAATGGGTGCCCAGGGCCAGGGACCACCACCACCATATACACAGGTAAGTGGTAAAGTTAAACTAGATCAAAGCTTATTAAAGGTGTAGTTTAGCATTTGTTCCAGAGGCTTATTCCTCCGGCATATATTTATATTTTCACTACATGGACTAACATAGGTAACTACTGACGGTGCTATAACCTTCAACTTTGGCACTTCCCAGACATGGTTCAGCATTATTAGCAAACCTTTGAGTTTATGTATTGGTGTGCCTTCCTCCTTCATCTGTACGTTAACCCATCATATCTCAAAATCGCCAGGAGGCTTAATCAGTTTTAAGCAAAATATAAGTCATCTAAAAACCTGGATCAGACTTTTATTTTTTTGCTACCTGCATTTACTTAGATTTAATAAAAAAAAAATAAAAAAAAAATTTTAAATATTCTTCACTGAAACTGTCCAGCCAAATTGTTCAATAATTCACAGGAATAATCTCTGAAACAATCTCTCTTGAGTTTGTTTGAAAAGATACAGTTAGGTGAATTTTGGAAGTTACAGGAAGCTTAACTTTGTCATTTGGCAAAAAAAAAAGGATACTAAAATTACTGTATCAGAAATGGCTGGAGTTGTCTTCACAAAATTTTAAGGAAATGTTGGTCACATGACTCGTATATGAATTTGAGGTATTGGTAGTTCAAATGGTTTGGATTGATGAATTAAGGCGGAGGAATCTGACCATTTGGCCAACTAAGCATATGGAAGCTACAATCTCAGAATCAACAGGGGCTAGCATTACCACATTTTGTGCAAATGTTGGTCACATGACTCATTTGAAATTGCAGTTTTTGTGATGCCACCTAAATCAGCTTGTTTTTACAGACAAAAAAAAACATAATTTTAGCCTCTTTCAGTTCTAAAATGGTTTATGATGAAACTGTCAAGCTGAATTATTTAATTTTTCACAAGAATTATTCCTGGGGTAGGTTTTTCTCAATTGTATAAGAATAGATGTGGTTAATTTTTTTTAGTAGATTCATAGAAAGCTGCATAAATTGGTCTTTTGGCCTTAGTAAGGCTATTTCAAAATGAGGACTGCACAAGTCTTCTTCTGCAAAAATGTTGTTTCAACTTCTGTTACATTGCACAGAAATGATTCTTAGGAGGCCTTTGTTCAAGTTAACTTAAATGATTGTTGGGCATAATTATTGGACTTATAATAATGAAAGGACTACATCTTTTATTATTCTAAACATTTTGATCAAACAAAGTTATGGATATGTCAGCTTGATGTCATGAACAAAAACCTGCTGCCAGCTTGCATTTTGACAAAAGCATAAGGCTAAAGGCCAGTATTCAGTTGTTTATATAGTCATGGAGCACTGGTATTTAAACCTTGTTTTATATGTTAAATATTTTACATCAAACCAGAAGTTTGTTTAGAAATGTTTAATTGAACAAGGAGCAAAGGGTGCTTCTAACAAGTGGAAATTCTTAATGCAATAGTGGCAGATATACTGATGATATTATTTAAATTATCAATCTTTAATAATTATGGGTCACTTACTGTTCACCTGTGTAGGTTTGGCGTCTTATTCACGAAGGTTTTATTTTTGGCATAATTGCCGCTTTGCCTACATCACAAATTTGAAACCATTGCCAAACAAAAAGCCAACCACAGTATTCAGTCAGATTTTGATACTTCAGTTTCCGTTGTAGTATCCAGGCCCTCCACCACAGCAGAGGCCGCCACCACAGACCTATGTCGTGCAAGGAGCCTTTGATGCTGGAGCAAGGTTTGATGGTATATCTCGACCTAATATTCCAGTAAGTTTATTTTCCACATTTTTAAGACCACTGAAAGGGCGGTACTCATTGCAATTGAGGTTTCATTGCCCATTTGACTTTCAATGAAAGTTGTGAATAAAACTCAAGTAATAAGTTCGGTGGAGCATCGTTTATCAGATAAACGCTTTCCCAGGATTCACCATGATAAACAAATACAAGATATTGTCAGATACTGACAGACAACCACAAATAAATGAAACTAGTCCAAAATAAAGCTTGGCAATAACATTTTCTCTATTTTCCGTCAGTTTAATCAATGTATCATGTAAAGTACATTGAAATTATTGTATCCCAAGACAAAGTCGGGTAACTATGGTTTACGACGGTCGCGCCGCCGCTGCAGAAAAATCTTGCGAGCAGGATAACTAAAAAAATATGTCATTGATCTTTTTCAAATTTCATATTTGTATAGATATAGGTAAGAGGACAAAGCCTATTTAAAATGTTTTTTTTTTTCATATTATGAACATGTAGAGAGATGGGTAAGGGGATGAGGTCTGTTTAACTTTGGGTCATGACCTTTACCATGAGAGTGGCCTTGACCTTTATTATTTCAATATTTGGTGAAAATCACATATCTCTTATGATATCCCCAGTGTTATGGCCATAAGTATTTCAAAAATGACTTATGTATGGCCAGCCACTAAAGTAAGAACCCTTTAGGTTCTAGGGTCATGAGGTCAAAGGTCAAGGTCACTGGACTCGGATCTTTAAAGGTATTGTGGATGCATTTTAAGCCAAACTTTTCATCCCAGATCTTCCATCTTATACATATATCTCACTTTCCAATAGTGGATAATCCATATCAATTTTTGGGTCACAAGGTCAAAGGTCAGGGCCACAGGAGCTAACTGTAAAAAAATTAGTGTCTGGATGATAATTCCAGCTTTTTTATGTATGGATTGCAAACACGACTTATAAATGTCTTATAAAAACAGCAAGATCCCAATTGATTTTGGGGTCATGAGGTCAAAGGTCAAGGTCACAGGACACATCTTTAAAAAGATTGTTGATGCATTTTCAGCCAAACTTTTCATCTCAGACCTTTCATCTTGCTCATATATTTCACCAGACAATAGAGGAAGACCCCTATCCATTTTTAGGTCACAAAGTCAAAGGTAAAGGTCACAGGAGCCTATTATATATCTGGGGATACTTAGGCATCTCCAGTGCCAGAAATTTCTAGTTGCTTACTGTTCCTGGAAAATTATAATGCAATTTTGCATAATTAATCCCTCCTATTCTCTATGTACATTTGCTTGGAATAAGACAGTCGTTAATACAGTTGTATTTTTGGTCATTGTTTAGATATTGGATAAATTATCAAATTTTTGGTTCTCAGTTTTCAATTTTCAAATAAACCTTTTTTGGATAAATGATCTTCTACTGTAGTAGCAAAGCTTTGTGCTATCTTGACTGCAGTATCTATGTACTGTTTTTTCAAAGCAAGCATGCACCCATGTAAACAAAATTTAAACATAAATGTCAGTGACCTTGATACAAGAGATGTATTTTCAAATTTTATAAGTTATTAGTATAAATATAAAATTAGTACCTTAAATTTTACCCAACTTTGACCATGGCATGTTTGTTTCCTGTGAGTACTGTTGATATAATTTTCATATCATGCACACATAAAGATTTCAGCTTTTCAGTTTGAAAAGCTGAAAGAAATTGGCCAAAAATTGTAGCTTTTATTAATGTTTTTATGAGACCATGTCAGACCTTGGCTCTCTGTAGCACCTCTTGAGTCACCTGTATGTTGACCTTGTTGAACTTTCAGCAAATTATGCATGCTTGAGGCGAGGCATAAACTGAGGTGTCCAGGCAGCTTATTATATAATGGCCAGCCACAGTTGATCCAGGTGTCCAACCAAACTCATCTAGTAGTTTTAACCAACAACATAACAATAAACAAAAAATTAATAAATTTTTATTGGTTTTTAATAACAAATTAAAGAAAAATAGAAAAGGAATTTGATAGTTGATAATAACAGGAAATTAACTTGCAGTTACCGATGATATAAGAATCTTGTATCGATGGATAGAATGTCACATATTCCAAATATCGCCATGCAGTCACCTATGGTATTTTTCAGTTCAATTTTAATGATAAAAAAGTTAATCATATTATTCATTACTAATCATTAGGGATCATATGAAGGAAATAAATTATAGACAAAGATGCAGTTGATAATATTAATCTAGATTCCTACTGTGTCTAGTGTGTACATTGATGTGAAATTAGTCCAAAATGAATATATTACATTTTTTTTTTTTTTAATATAAATAAAAGCCGTAAAACCAGGTACTTATGATCATTATTTAAATGTGTGAATTTTGTATATTCTGGATTCTCAACATCATTGTTTGGTGAAAACTGAATAAATACCAGACATGGTGCGAATACTTTGCAATTGTATTTAAACACGAATATGAATATGTACTCCATTATGAAATTTCTTTCATAAGAATGGGAATTCAGGTAAAAATGAAAGTATATGAATACCAGTGCAAATATTTTCCAAATGTATTAATGAATGTATTCATGAATATATTCTTTAATATTATTTTAATAATCATTTCAGTTATATTTTATTTGAAAAAATCATACTATTCTCTTATTATTTTTAATAAAAATTATTTAGGACAATATTTGTAATTTTTTTAATAAATAGTTAAACTCTTATATTATATGTTCTGCTTATAAGTTATATGGCCAAGTCAAAACCTCTATGTGACAATCCCACTCCATTTGTTAATGAAATAAATGAAATTAATCCTCTTTCCTGTCTCCAAAGGTACTATCAAAATCATACATAAGCTAAACCACAGCAACTCATAATACAGCTTATTTTTATTACCATATAAAACCAGCATGTGCCTCATTTCTAAATCATATTTTTTTATCATATATATCAGCTGAGCGCCGTGACCCATAGGTCCCTTGTTTTAAATTAATAGTTAAACCCTTATATTATATATTCTGCTTATAAGTTATATGGCCAAGTCAAAATCTGTGTGACAGTAGTACTCCATTTGTTAATAAAATAAATGAAATCAATCCTCCTCCCTGTGTCCAAAGGTACTATCAAAATCATACATAAGCTAAACAAAAACAACTCATAATACAGCTTATATTTATTACCACACAAAACCAGCATGTGCCTCATTTCTAAATAATTTTTTTTATCATATATAACAGCTGAGCGTCGTGACCCATAGGTCCCTTGTTTAACGAATGTTTTATCCATTTTTGAGACCTTCAAAGATATGAACATCTGTTAACAGGGCACAAATCATAAAAACTGGACCTAGAATCTTCATTCTTGACACACAGGGAGACCCATGAAAATTCTCCATGGAAACCTGAAAATAGGTCTCTGTTACCCATATTCTTTAGGCTGTATGGCTCCAAAATACCCCCCAGAATAATGAAAATTTGATACAAAAAGTGCAGTATCTCAATAACTACAACACTGATGGTCATGATTTTTGGTATACATATTGATTATGAGCTGTTCCATCAGTTTCTGCAGAGAGGGTGTGCCACCTCTATTTTTTTCAAATTTTTACGATTTTTTTTTCTCTTTTTTTCGAGACCTTTGAAGATGTGGTTATCTATCAAGAGGGTACAAATTGCAACAACTGGACCTAGAAACTTCATTCTTGTCATGCAAGGAGGCCCATGAAGAGTGCCTGTGGAAACTTGAAATTAGGTCTCTGTTACCCATATCCTTCAAGCTATAGGACTCTGAAGTATCCCTCAGAATAATGGACAATTTGATACAAAAGCTGAAGTATCTGAACAACTAATATGGAAATCATCATGATTCTTTGCATGGATATTGACCATTAAGTGTTTTTAGCTCAGCTGACTGTAAGTCATCTGAAGTATCCCTCAGAATAATGGACAATTTGATACAAAAGCTCAAGTATCTAAACAACTGTTGCAGTGATCACCATGATTCTTTGCATGGATATTGATCATGGAATGTGTAATCAGTTTCCGCAGTATGGTGGCGCCACCTGTATTTTTTTTATTTTTACAAATTTTTTTCTCTATTTTTGAGACCTCATAAGATGCAGTCATCTATTAACATGGCACAAATCGTAACAACTGGACCTAGAATCTTCTCTCTTGACATGCTGAGAGGCCCATGAAAAGTCTCCTTAAAAACTTGAAATTAGGTCTCTGTTACCCATAACCTCTGAGCTATGGGGCTCCGAAGTACCCCCCAGAATAATGGAAAATTTGATACAAAAACTCAAGTATCTGAACAATTATTATATTGATCACCATGATTCTTTGCATGGATATTGATCATGAAATGTTTCATCAGTTTCTGCATTCTGGTGGCGCCACCTGTATTTTTTCAATTTTTAGCTCAGCTGACTGAAAGTCATCTGAGCTGTAGGGATCACCTTTTGTCCGTCGTCCGTCCGGCCATCCAGGCGTCTGTCTGTTAACAGGGCACAAATTGTAACCGCTAGATCGGGAATCTTCTTACTTGAAATCCTGGGAGGTCTATGGAAATTTTCCTTGTAAACCTGAAATTAGGTCACTGTGACCTATATTCTTCGAGCTATGGGGTTCTGAAGTACCCCCCAGAATAATGCAAAATTTAATACAAAAGCTCAAGTATCTGAACAACTAATGCATTAATCACCATGATTCTTTGCATGGATATTGATCAAGGAGTGTTTCATCAATTTCTGGAGATTGGTGGCGCCACCTGTATTTTTTTTTATTTTTTTACGATTTTTTTTTCTCTACTTTTGTGATCTTTTAACATTTGGTCATCTGTAAACAGGGCACAAATCATAATGACTGGACCTAGAATCTTCTGTCCTCACCTCCAGGGAAGCCCATAAAAGGTCTACATGGAAACCCGAAATAAGGTCCCTGTTACCCATATTCTGTGAGCTATGGGGCTCTGAAGTACCCCCCAGAATAAAGATTTGGTCATCTGTTAACAGAGCACAAATTATAATGACTTGACCTAGAATCTCCTTTCTTGATATGCTGGGAGGCCCCTGAAAAGTCTCCTTGTGCACCTGAAATTACATCTCTGTTACCCATATCCTTCATCCTATGCGGCTTTGAAATACCCCCCAGAATAAACATTTGGATTTGTTAACAGGGCACAAATCATAATAACTGGACCTAGAATTTTATTTTTTGACATGCTGGGAGACCCCTGAAAAGTCATCTTGTAAACCTTGAAAATAGGTGTCTGTTACCCATATCCTTCATGCTACAGAGCTCCATAGTACCCCAATGAATATTGGATGATTTTATACAAAAGGTCAAGTTTGGAAAAAGTATTTCATTCAAATTTGACATTCAGATGATAAAATTACTTTTGTCAATGTCTTCCTGGTCAGCTGAGCGTCATGACCCCTGGGTCACTTGTTTGTGTATGTTATAAAGCTCTCCAAGGGCTACATTTGTGCAAAAATATTTTCCTGATCGGTCAAACGGTTCCCGAGATATGTGGGTTTATGTGTGGAAACAGACGCACAAACGGACGCAGAGCGCAGAGAAAAGGTCAGAGGTCAAAACAAAATCGGGGCGCAGCAGTTCACATGTGACCCGAATATAATCCCGGGTTTCGTAAAATTCCGCCAAGCGGTTACGGAGGAGTTCTCCGGACACCTACGCCGCGGCGGTGGCGGCGTGCAGCTGAAAACATAGTATCTGCAAAACTCTGTTTTGGCAGATACAATAATATTAGAAGCACCTATATCATTCAGTTACCTACACAATTTTCTTATACTGGCTGTCATTTACAATAAGCCTAATGATACTGGAGATCTTAATTATTTCAGCTACTTTAATTCTGTTTTTTTTATATATATATATATATAGATATATATATATATATATATAAACCTAAATGATTATTGGGGCGTTTCAAGTTGAAATTATAAGATAATTCTATGAACTCTTTAATACATGTAATTTAAAAGCAACCCATTGTAAAGGCTCTGGCATATGTAAAATATTGATTTATAATTATATATAGATTTAATCTTCTTTCTCATAGTTAATAAATAAAGATTTTCAGTGTAACTAAAAATTGTCTTCAAAGGAATTATTCATGATTATGTCATATTAATATTTAGTATCAAAGCTGACAATTAAGTCCTTTATGTATGTATCAGGAGAGGAATTTTGGTGGGGCTGTGTCCTGTTTCCCAATCCTTATAAATATATCCAATAAAAATACTGTTTATATCAAGATTCTGGACAGATTCTAAACTGGAGACAAAACTACCCCATCTTCTTGGCAGTATATATGTTCATTTTGATATGATGCCATAATTTATTTTATCACATAGTACATCTTGAGAGTGAACAGAGAGGTGGTAAACTTTACCATAATGGTAGCATACATGGCTTTTATTCTTCAGACATGCCCTTCTTCATTGCAGCAAATGAGCATTGGATGATTTAGGAATATGGAGAGTGATTTAAACTTACATCAATTTTACAAAACAAATAAAATATTATTTATATCACTTTCACAATAAACTTGGTATTTAACAATCTTATACTTTAAATTTTGTACATAACAGTATCTAATTATTTGATATCAAAATTTCAGATATTAAATAATAAAATATTAACAGTTACTTATATCCTCATATTATATAATCAAATAAATTTATATATTAAAAAAATTATCCTTTTAATTTTAAAATATAAATTAACATAATTTTAGATAATGAAGGTCTGCAAAATTGGTACTATGAAATAACAGACAAATATTAAAAGAATAGTTTTAAAAGAATATGTATATAAATTAATAGATAATACATGTGCCTGCAGTATGATTTTATCCAAGTGATTGTAGTACTGGTATGAGATTATATAGCATTGTAGGCTTCAATACGTCATGGGTAGTGAAAACACCATAAGCTTATCATGAACATCTGCTTCCATATTCTATTTTTCTTGAATGTGTGTTATTGCAATCTGTATGATAAAAAATGCAAACTGTCTTGTGAAAATAAATCTAGGTACATTTCAGAATATGCCATTATTTTGCTGTGACCTGCTCTCTCCAGTACTCTTATATAATTAGCACCAGTGGTCACCAGCAATGTGGCAGCTGGCCCATGCTTGAAATAACTTCCTGGGCAATTACTGGACAAGAATTGAGTGTGTTCAGCATTATTTGCTGATATGCTTCATGATCAAGGGGCTCACAGGAAGTAATAGAAAGATATATGTATTACTCTATTACTTTGCCTTCTGTTTCTATTACTATTACTATTACAGCTAAAATTTTTGAGTCTATTACTATTACTATTACATGGAAAAAGCTGTAATAGTCTATTACTATTACTATTACTTATTACTATTACCCCATGTCTGGCTAATATGCAACACACCTCACTCTATTCCCCCTTGCCACTCAATCCATGCCTCACTTCACCTGTCCTACTCTGATTTCATTCATGGAAGAGGAACTACTGTTGGCTTTCCCTATATGAAGGGTTGTAGTTGCTATATTCATGGAATACGAAATACGGTGGGAGTTTTGTTTGTGAGTGATTAGAATTTGCAATAATTACAAAATGGAAACTGACTCAACAATAGATTGTTAAGACTTGGTAATATAAATATTGGGTAAAAAATTTGGGTCACCTATGAATCTTTAGAGCCCCGTTTTTTCCGTTTTAACGAAAAACGGACGGAAAAACGGAATTAGGGTTTGAAAACGGAATTAGGGTTCAAAAACGGAATTACCGTAGATCCGCGTTTTGCCGCCGCGGCCATAAAATAAGAATTACAGCCGAAAATCCCGACTAATATTTATCGACAAGGGATGCGGCTATAAAACGCAGGTTAGGCTGAATTCAAACATGTACAAGAGACTCGACGGCCCGCCGAGGGGCAATGGTCGATAATAGGCTGAGGAAGAAGTGAATACTGGGAACGTATATTTAATAATACTGCATATTTGTATATTAATTTTATTGATTATTAATTTAAAAAAAATGTAAAATTGATATTTTAAACAGGCTTATATGTATTATTAAACTTTTCTGAGTCAGTCATAAACCACGGCAATTTTCACGCAATGATTGATAAAAGATCGATATTCACTCGCCACATTATGCATTCTATCCAGACTAACGGTTGTACCTATATTTGAGTATGGCTGCAATATCGGTAAAACATTATTTTAAGATATTTCTTGAACATATCATTTCTTTTAAAATAAACTGTAAAACAAAAGATAGCCAAAGACCATACGTTCTTCGGCAATTAAACCTGCGTTCACGTTCAGATACTTCTTCGTTCATCAGATTGTCAATAGATGGCGCTCAAAGGTCATAACCTCACCAGCTAGTTCCGTAATCTTTAAATATGGCACGTTTTGCTAGCAGACGGTTCGGGCACCAGTGTGCATATATTATGATCAGCAGGACCCTGGGTGTACGCGTAAAGGCAGGACGCGGGATTCGCTTATTAAAAGGTTTTGTCAAGGTTGTTAATTGACCGACGTTGTATAGAGTGTAAATAAAAGCCATCATAAAGAGTACCGTTGGCTTTGATGTCCCATTGAAGTTTAATTAGACAGGGTAAAGGCGCAAGGTACACCAAGGCCCGCAAGTTCCGTAATCATTTTCTGTTGCATTTTTTGCCGGTTGACGGTGTGGACACCATTTTGCATATATTATGATCAGCACAACCCGAGGTGTTCTGGAAATATGATCACCGACGCGGGTGTCGTTTATTTAAATGTTTTGTTGTTAAATGACCGACGATGTATAATGTCTAAATAATTTTTAAATTACAGTCGTCCCATACAATGCTTTGATGTCCCATTGAACTTTAATTAGTCAAGGTAAAGGCGCAAGATTCTCCGGCATTCAGTGATGTGTCAAATTAATTTCGTGGCCCTACTAGGATTCGTCTTGGATGAGTCGTCATAAACCGAACAAATTGTCATCTATTCTAATCAGGTAGATCAGGCGGTTTAACAAATTAATAAAATTAATTAATTAGCAAAGCCAAGCAACATAAACAGTTGCAACTGTTTCCCAAAACTGTTATGCCTGACTGCATATCAGCATACCGCAGCATTCCTAGCTGCAGCCTAGCGTTTAAGAAAAGAACCTTTTTTCGTTGTGTTCCCAAAACTTACCATACCCCACCCGGCAATGGAACGTGGTGAGAATGTGGTGCGGCCATTAAGTAAGGTTTTGGGAATTTTTTACTCCACTGAAGGAGCCTTCCAGATATTTTACGAACATGGAGTGCGGCCATTAGACGACGTGCGGCGGTAAAACGCGGATCTACGGTATATCAAATACGACGGAAAGTCGGATTTAGAGCCGATTTAAACTGCAAATTAAAAAATTCTCGCCCAGTATCTTATTAAAATAATCTTTCAAACTGCGCATTGCCGCATGTCATAGCGTCTCAGAGGCGAAATAGCTTTGAATATAATATAACCATACTTGTTTCAAATGTTTGAAATGATAGACGGTAAAACGCAGACACTACAGAGCAGAGAACTGTCTTGCCGATTCAGTTAACACATGCGCTGGATTATTTACGTGTGGGCCTGACGAAGAACCATTTATGCGAAGGACCAGGTATAATTTTAAATATACGTAAAGTAACTATGGCATCAATGTTAGCAGTAATTAAATTTAAAATATTTTAAACAGCTTATTGAACACGTAATCCATTTAATCATGTGGATTTAAAAGTTTTAACTCTTAAGAAGATGTAGCAATTTTATTACATAAAATATAAAGATAAAGCGGAAAATTCCGGAATTTTGATTTTATTAAAACGGAAAATAAATTTTTATAAAACGGAAAAAACGGGGCTCTAAATCTTACCTTGATCAGAGGCCAGTTTTGGAGATCCAATGGAAACACATGCAGAAGAAGGAAACAACTATGGTTGATGGTTTTGTACACTTTGGGCCAGAAGAACGTCACCCCCCTTTCCCAAAAGTAATGACCCAAATATAGATATATATAAGCACATTCTTTCTTGTAAACTTCTGTTTCTTAACAGAGGAAGGCTAAGATATTTAATATCAGAAGTGGTACAGAATAATAGGTAGATAGTATAAATTACAGCACTGAAAACATCTCTTGTATTCTTGTTTTTTGCAGTAATGGGTGCCCAGGGCCAGGGACCACCACCACCATATACACAGGTAAGTGGTAAAGTTAAACTAGATCAAAGCTTATTAAAGGTGTAGTTTAGCATTTGTTCCAGAGGCTTATTCCTCCGGCATATATTTATATTTTCACTACATGGACTAACATAGGTAACTACTGACGGTGCTATAACCTTCAACTTTGGCACTTCCCAGACATGGTTCAGCATTATTAGCAAACCTTTGAGTTTATGTATTGGTGTGCCTTCCTCCTTCATCTGTACGTTAACCCATCATATCTCAAAATCGCCAGGAGGCTTAATCAGTTTTAAGCAAAATATAAGTCATCTAAAAACCTGGATCAGACTTTTATTTTTTTGCTACCTGCATTTACTTAGATTTAATAAAAAAAAAATAAAAAAAAAATTTTAAATATTCTTCACTGAAACTGTCCAGCCAAATTGTTCAATAATTCACAGGAATAATCTCTGAAACAATCTCTCTTGAGTTTGTTTGAAAAGATACAGTTAGGTGAATTTTGGAAGTTACAGGAAGCTTAACTTTGTCATTTGGCAAAAAAAAAAGGATACTAAAATTACTGTATCAGAAATGGCTGGAGTTGTCTTCACAAAATTTTAAGGAAATGTTGGTCACATGACTCGTATATGAATTTGAGGTATTGGTAGTTCAAATGGTTTGGATTGATGAATTAAGGCGGAGGAATCTGACCATTTGGCCAACTAAGCATATGGAAGCTACAATCTCAGAATCAACAGGGGCTAGCATTACCACATTTTGTGCAAATGTTGGTCACATGACTCATTTGAAATTGCAGTTTTTGTGATGCCACCTAAATCAGCTTGTTTTTACAGACAAAAAAAAACATAATTTTAGCCTCTTTCAGTTCTAAAATGGTTTATGATGAAACTGTCAAGCTGAATTATTTAATTTTTCACAAGAATTATTCCTGGGGTAGGTTTTTCTCAATTGTATAAGAATAGATGTGGTTAATTTTTTTTAGTAGATTCATAGAAAGCTGCATAAATTGGTCTTTTGGCCTTAGTAAGGCTATTTCAAAATGAGGACTGCACAAGTCTTCTTCTGCAAAAATGTTGTTTCAACTTCTGTTACATTGCACAGAAATGATTCTTAGGAGGCCTTTGTTCAAGTTAACTTAAATGATTGTTGGGCATAATTATTGGACTTATAATAATGAAAGGACTACATCTTTTATTATTCTAAACATTTTGATCAAACAAAGTTATGGATATGTCAGCTTGATGTCATGAACAAAAACCTGCTGCCAGCTTGCATTTTGACAAAAGCATAAGGCTAAAGGCCAGTATTCAGTTGTTTATATAGTCATGGAGCACTGGTATTTAAACCTTGTTTTATATGTTAAATATTTTACATCAAACCAGAAGTTTGTTTAGAAATGTTTAATTGAACAAGGAGCAAAGGGTGCTTCTAACAAGTGGAAATTCTTAATGCAATAGTGGCAGATATACTGATGATATTATTTAAATTATCAATCTTTAATAATTATGGGTCACTTACTGTTCACCTGTGTAGGTTTGGCGTCTTATTCACGAAGGTTTTATTTTTGGCATAATTGCCGCTTTGCCTACATCACAAATTTGAAACCATTGCCAAACAAAAAGCCAACCACAGTATTCAGTCAGATTTTGATACTTCAGTTTCCGTTGTAGTATCCAGGCCCTCCACCACAGCAGAGGCCGCCACCACAGACCTATGTCGTGCAAGGAGCCTTTGATGCTGGAGCAAGGTTTGATGGTATATCTCGACCTAATATTCCAGTAAGTTTATTTTCCACATTTTTAAGACCACTGAAAGGGCGGTACTCATTGCAATTGAGGTTTCATTGCCCATTTGACTTTCAATGAAAGTTGTGAATAAAACTCAAGTAATAAGTTCGGTGGAGCATCGTTTATCAGATAAACGCTTTCCCAGGATTCACCATGATAAACAAATACAAGATATTGTCAGATACTGACAGACAACCACAAATAAATGAAACTAGTCCAAAATAAAGCTTGGCAATAACATTTTCTCTATTTTCCGTCAGTTTAATCAATGTATCATGTAAAGTACATTGAAATTATTGTATCCCAAGACAAAGTCGGGTAACTATGGTTTACGACGGTCGCGCCGCCGCTGCAGAAAAATCTTGCGAGCAGGATAACTAAAAAAATATGTCATTGATCTTTTTCAAATTTCATATTTGTATAGATATAGGTAAGAGGACAAAGCCTATTTAAAATGTTTTTTTTTTTCATATTATGAACATGTAGAGAGATGGGTAAGGGGATGAGGTCTGTTTAACTTTGGGTCATGACCTTTACCATGAGAGTGGCCTTGACCTTTATTATTTCAATATTTGGTGAAAATCACATATCTCTTATGATATCCCCAGTGTTATGGCCATAAGTATTTCAAAAATGACTTATGTATGGCCAGCCACTAAAGTAAGAACCCTTTAGGTTCTAGGGTCATGAGGTCAAAGGTCAAGGTCACTGGACTCGGATCTTTAAAGGTATTGTGGATGCATTTTAAGCCAAACTTTTCATCCCAGATCTTCCATCTTATACATATATCTCACTTTCCAATAGTGGATAATCCATATCAATTTTTGGGTCACAAGGTCAAAGGTCAGGGCCACAGGAGCTAACTGTAAAAAAATTAGTGTCTGGATGATAATTCCAGCTTTTTTATGTATGGATTGCAAACACGACTTATAAATGTCTTATAAAAACAGCAAGATCCCAATTGATTTTGGGGTCATGAGGTCAAAGGTCAAGGTCACAGGACACATCTTTAAAAAGATTGTTGATGCATTTTCAGCCAAACTTTTCATCTCAGACCTTTCATCTTGCTCATATATTTCACCAGACAATAGAGGAAGACCCCTATCCATTTTTAGGTCACAAAGTCAAAGGTAAAGGTCACAGGAGCCTATTATATATCTGGGGATACTTAGGCATCTCCAGTGCCAGAAATTTCTAGTTGCTTACTGTTCCTGGAAAATTATAATGCAATTTTGCATAATTAATCCCTCCTATTCTCTATGTACATTTGCTTGGAATAAGACAGTCGTTAATACAGTTGTATTTTTGGTCATTGTTTAGATATTGGATAAATTATCAAATTTTTGGTTCTCAGTTTTCAATTTTCAAATAAACCTTTTTTGGATAAATGATCTTCTACTGTAGTAGCAAAGCTTTGTGCTATCTTGACTGCAGTATCTATGTACTGTTTTTTCAAAGCAAGCATGCACCCATGTAAACAAAATTTAAACATAAATGTCAGTGACCTTGATACAAGAGATGTATCCCTCAATACATCGCAAAAAGGCTTTCGTTGGATAAATCGAGAGGTGCCTGTGGTTTAGAATTATTCTGCCATCGTGCCAGTGCCACACTGTTGGGCACTGATTAGATTGGGACTCGAGCTGTCTAATTTTGCATGTGACCAATGGCATTGACTGCCAGAAGTGGGATTGATAAGTTGTAAAATGTGGACTGATTTCTCATATTTTCAAATAAATATGTTACTTTAAGGGCCCCCTCTGAAGGAATAAACTTTGCAGGTTCTTTTGAATGGTGGATTAAACTGGCTGAAGCTCACACAGACACACAAAAAGATGAGAAAGATGTAACATAAACAATAGAAGTATAATAAATATAAACTTACAGATCTCTGGAGAGGCATTCCACACACATGGTACAAAAATCCATTGATTCAATATAAATGCACTAATGCACTGAGTCCTGATTAATTCTGACACTCGCTGTAAGCACAGTACACAGAAAGTTCTCCTGGCACCAAGTCCGCTGGTCACATGATCGTTGCACAGTGACTTAGGAATGTACTCCTCAAGTCATGTAGGTTTACCACTGTACAAAAAGTACAATAGAAATTCTAACTGTCTAACAAGACACTGGCTTGACAGTCTCTACCTTAACTTTTCTGAACTACTGACAGATTGGCTCACAGCCCTCAATGTAGCATCACTCGGACAATGTCTGTCACTGTGGTATCGCCCTGAATAAATCCAGTAATCTGGACCCAAATATGCCACCACACACGCCAATATTCAGTACCACACACGCAGAGCAGCATATCAATAGTCCTCTGGTCTGTTCGTTGGGCTTCACCAAGGCAGATAAGCATCAGCTGTTTACAAGTCCTTCTGTGAACACAACTCATAAGTCTGTTTGTGAAATAACATTGGTCGCCAGCAAACTCTGACATATAAAACACCAGATAGTATACTATCCTTACTTAATGTGCAATACCAAGATAATAAAATTAGCAAGTCACAGTTCTCTGGTGACACTTAAATAATGCATAAGGTAGGTGTTTGTTACTTTTGTTGAAAATAAGGCCCAGCAATCTTCATAATCATTTTCTCCCTCAAATTGAACTAATAAAAAAATAAAAATAAATTATTTGGATATGAGGGGATGAAACAGATTGCAGTAATATCTAGATATTACTTATACAGTAACTCATTTATGTGATTTCAGCCACCCCCACCGGGCTGCCTTCCAAACGCTGCTCAGGTAGCCAACATGCATGGTCATCAGGTGGTGGCAACACAGCAGCGAGGAGACTTCATATCGGGAGGATCTGACGGTGGCTACACCATCTTCTAAGTGCCTTTAAGCCATTGTGGTGGGGGGAATGTCACCATCCACAACTCATGTACAGTAATGCACAAGCATGTATAAATAGCTGGATGTCTCAAAGAAGAAGAGTTTGTAAAGGATAGATTTCTTCTATCCAAAGAGAAGATTGATTGAATCTTATAGCTCAAGGGTTGAGCCTAATTTGAGGCTGAAGACCTCTGTATGCATTACTCAGTATGTCAGTCTGTAAACTCTGTATACTTAAAGCAAAAAGCAGATTTCTTAACAAAACTAATTGCTTATGACCTTTTACAGATTATATACAACTCAGCTTTGTATATATTTGTTTATATATATTCCTTGCACATTTCAGATTTATACATGGTGCTTATAGATTGATGCATTTTTAAAAAATGAGAATTGTACCAAGCAAGAGTGAGCAGATATATATTTTAAGTGAATGGTCAGCAGTAAACAAATAAAGTTTAAACAAATAGTTTCGAGCATATGCATTAGGTGGCGCTGATAATCATTTGAGGTATGTTGACAATCTTTACATTGGTAGGGGTGGCAGTATTCCTATTACCAGGATAACAGAATTCTTTTATTAATATTTGAAATTTTTTACAGAGACACAGTATTAGGACTGGATTACATGACCTTTCAAGTATTGTCAAGTTTAATAACATTGTAAGTCACTGAAAATTAAAAAATGGAAATGGGACCGCAAGTCAAGTTCTAGCAAAATTCATTCCTACCTCAAGGCAGATTTCTACTTATTAAATTTTAAATGGTTCATGATCTAGAGGTAGGATTTTAAATGTTTTTTTTTTCCTGTAAATACAAACACATATATAAGAAATGGTCATAACTTGAGACAAAATCTGTATGAATAACAAAAAGGGGCCAGCATAAACCTATGTGAAGGTTTTAAAGGATGTGATTCTTCATTTTATTACAGATAACTGTGGTTGAATTTTTTTGTTGTTCGCGAGGGTTTTAATTCATGATATTCGCATAATTAGATTTATTGGGAAAATAAAACCTTGAATAAGAGGTCGCATCATTGAAGGTAAAGTTGAAAAGTCAAAAGCTGACAAAATGAATAATAAAAGATCATGTATGTCCAATCACTGATATTTAAAATGATTTAAGATCTTTCCAATTGTTTGCCATTAACAAACAATATTTTTATCAATAAGGTTTTGTGCACATAATATTTGATATGATTAATTCACAAAATAATGGTTATACTCTGCATACTGATCTTTTATTTTGTGAAATCGAGAAAATGGGACCCTCGTGACACACCAAAAAGGTGAAAATTGCGAAAATATAACCCTTCGAATATGAAGTCAAACTCAGTATTCATTTCAATTGATAAAAAGAACTTTTGCATGTGTCCAGGTAGATAAAGATAATTGTACAGTAAATCCTGTCTAATGTGACCACCCAAGGGACTGGGCTAAAGTGGTCATAATAGACAGGTTGGACTGTTTTTATATTTTCTGTGTCCTTATTAAATGTTACAGCTGATATTTGTGGTAATATAAAGCTGGCTAGCATAGTCTTAGCTTTTAAGTGCTTTCCTGTCCAAAAACATTCACTGTCACATTTGCATCTTTTCAACCCTGACCTCTTGTATATTACACTCAGCGTTAAGTGAGACATTACAGCTGATCTGCATATTCATATCTTTCATCTTTGCAGAAATACATTCTTTGTTTCCTTCAAATTTTATTTACATCATAAATCTTACATGTATCATTCTCTTATTCTTGATTTAACTCTTTATACATCTGTTTGATATGTACTGTATTGGATGATGCTTATTAGCAAGTTCATGATCAGATCTGTTCAACTGTCCAAAATAATTGACTAAATAAAAAACAACATTTTATGTATGTCACGTTTTTGTGTTAGCAGAGTCACATTACTTTGGTTACATTGTTGTAACTATGATGTTTTTATTAGGTTATTCACAGGATAACACCCATAAGGCAGAGATGGAGGACTCTGTTGGTCATCCTCGAGTATGTCAGACAGTTTCCAAACCCTGCCTGGAAAGCAGGTTATTTGTAAAAGCAACTAACCTAGTGTTTTTTTTCCAGAACTAAATAAAATGAGACTAAAATTAGGGACATGATGGCAGCTACTATATCATCAGTTTGGTCCAGCTAATTTGTTACATTATGTGTCATACAATAAGGCTGTAATGTAACCTAACCCTGGGACTTTGTCTCACAAAAAACACAATCTTGTGTGTCATTTTAAAGATGCTCTAGCAGAGTGAAACTTCCATTTTTTTAAGCACATAGATATTCTGTGCAAAAAAAAAAGAATATTAAGAGAGGTTCTGTGCGGAAAGAAAAGTGATGTATAAAATGTGCATATATTTGTTCAAATTCCTCACTGAACTATCCTTGTAATTAGTTAAAAGAAAGAGTACAGCTGTATTTTCAGTGATTTTGTTGTTTAGCTTAAATTGTTGTATGCATGGTGCCATTACCCTAAGTCTACGGTTACCATATCACTCTGCATGCCATAGATCTGTTGTATAGCCTTTGATAAATACCTTTTTGTCACCCATTGCACATAGTTTTGTAACTGTATGTATATACATGTTATTCAGAGTTTTAAATTGTACCCTTTATGTTGATTAGAGTTTTGGTAATTTTGTACACCACACATCACAGACCTGTGTGTACATGTATGATTGTGTTGATGAAAACTGTGATATAGAAATGTACTAAATGTAAAGAATGTAATAAACATTGAATACTCTTGTCCTACAGTTTTGTTTTTGCTGTCATGCCAAGTCTCACACAGAGAGCTTTAGATTTGTTCAAGTATTACTTGCCACCAAGAAACTCAACATAACACATTGTCATTTTGACAGTGATGTCTGTACATTTCATTTAAATTCACTTGTGACCAGCAAACACTTGAATTTTATAACTAACTGTATTTCAATAATACAATATTTACAAAATCTAAACTTCCTGGAAGGAGGGGGGGGGGGGGAGATTTGTGCAGTTCATGAATTGCTGTACAGTTCTTCGAATCTTGGCACTTCCAACTATGAGGAAAGTTGTACAGACAACTCTTGCCTCTCGGCATTTAAATGAAGATTTCTTTTATTCCCAGACCGTATCATGTAATTAAACGAACTGATCATGAAAGGCAAATCGATATAGGTAAACAGCACTGTTGATTTTAATTTTCACAGCATATATACATAAGGATTTAATCTTTTAAAATCTGAAATTTCAAAGAAATTGATTGCATGGAATAGCTTTTATTCACGTTTTCATACACCACGTCAAGTGTTGTTTACATCTAGCCCACCTAGTAGTACAGCCTTCATTTGCATTATGTAACCCACCCCAGGCAGCTTGCCTTGGCTCAGCTTGGCCACTACCAGCAGGCTTCCCCTCTGCCCTCTGCCCCCCCCCCCCCCGATGGTGCATAAACTAGATGAAAGTTATTATTTTCTGTATTTGATTCAATCTTATTCTAGGCTATGCTACATTTTAGATTTTGTATTGTACCACCAGGGTTACAATGATTAAAGTGTACATTAAATTGTGTCCATAAAGTGGTGAATTGCTATGAAAGTGTGGATGTTCATCAGATAAGTAATTCCTTACTTCAGAAGAGTAAAAACTTCAAAAACTTCACCAAGTGTGAAATTGACTATTAATTCCAGTAATAAATTAAAACTGGGATAGTAATTAGCACAATGATATCGTTTGTCTCTCATTCAACCAACAGTGTGTATACTTTATTTGAAAAGATGTTTTATTTGATCAAATTTACTTAAATTATTTTGGTGAATTAAATTAAGCATATATATATGAGCTACAATCTGGATATATAATGATTGCAACTTTTGCAACAATTATAATATTTTAACTATAGTTTCTGTTTTTACTCTGTATATATAAGGATTGCAATTTTTGCAAGAATTCTAATATTTTAACTTATTTTTTCAGTTTTTTTATTAAAAATTTATAAAACCTGTAAATAAAAAAATGAATCAGATAAAAACTATTAATGGAAAAAGTGGATATGCTAAAAAGATAGGCTTATATATAAACTTAATGCATTATTCCCTTGAAAGTGAACTAAAGGTATTAGTCGATTCTGTCCACTTGCCTGTCCATCTGTAAATTTTCATATGCATCACAGTATCTCAAAACTTTTACTGTTTTTCTTCATGACAGTCTTGTCAGAGTATTAGTTTGCAATCATATATTTAGAACCTTACTATAACCAAGTAGGAGGGCCCCTTTCCTCTTAGCTTTTCATATTCTTATATAAATGAAAAACATTACAATAGAATATTTCACCTTCGTGCTGCCCTCACTGCCCTCACTAACCCCATCCCCAAGTCAGCCTCAGTAAGCAAGAACAAGATGAATCAGATATATTCATACTTTAATATTTTGTATAACTATTCGCCAATAGGTACCTATGTACATGCCAGAAATTATGTCAATATTGTATAATATGTAGACATAGTGGGCTTCACAATAATGTACCTTGTCAAGACTAAAGACATATTGTGTCATACAGTCACAAATTCATAAATCACTTCATCAGCATAGTTAATCATAACATCATATCTGTCAAATTGAAAGCATGCAGACTACCATACACTTTAGATCCTTCAACAAATAGCCTTATCATCATTCTACTACTGCTTATTACTGCTGTCATTGCATTCATATTTGCTCAAATATATCACAATTTTCAACCCCTCCTAAATAAATAAAAAATAAACCACTTTATTTTACTCTATTAATCCATCAGTCAGGTAATTTCATTTATCATTTACTCACATATTACATTACATTTCTTTATAATAGCCCAACATGTCCATGATATTCATAAGCTTTATTGACTCGATATACTATCACAGTGGAGAAACATTTATAGTCCAATCACGATCAGCTGAGCTCCGTGACCCATGGGTCCCTTGTTATTTTTATTTCATCTTTCAAGAAAATAAAATAATATAATTTTGATGCAATTTCCTTTGTTATGTAGTGCTTTTACCTATTTAGAATAAAAACCCTGTTATTTTCATGCTTTTCCCAGATCATATGACATTTTTATCGAAACATACAAAAAAGGTAAAAAATAAAATACTGCCCGCCCGCAGTGATTTCTGAAAAAAAGTGCCTGAGAACCATACCTTTTTATTTTTTTGGCCTTACATATGAAATTAATTCAAATCTTTGGTTTTATATATGACTGTCACATACATATCAGTGATGTACTTAACAGTGAAATTTATTATACTATCCCTCCCATTTGAAACCCCAAACTTGGCATCTTTTTTTAGTCTGTGGCCCTAAAGAGGTCTATTGCAATATTTGACGTCAATTAAATACAGATCATTCATGGATATTTTTTTAACCTTGGGGAAAAATAAAGTCAAATATTACAGGATTTAGGTGAAAATATGGGTGATGACTCCCCTGTGAACATCAATCAATGTTGAATAAAATGCTCAACCACTTGGCTAATTAATGAAAGTTGCAAGTACAACATTACACATGTATAACATTTTTTTAAATGGAAGTCCATATATACTTTGTGGCCTTAATCCTTTCACTGAGAACTGATCAATGGACTCTTTCAGACCTTCTATAAAGTATCATTCAGAGGAAGATACACACACTAATACTTCTGGCAATATAACATTATATACATGATCATAGGTACATACATATTAACAACTGTTTTACCCTCTTGAAATATTGTATGAAGAAAAGCCTTAACGCACTATTCATGTGTCTAAGTATTGTGAATAGAAACCAGTTGTACCAGTATATACAGGGTTCATAATGTCCTTGATTTCCTGGAAAGACCTGGAAAATGGCCATTTCAAAATCCTGGCTTTTTGGGCCTGACATGAAATGAATAAGCAACTGAAAAATTAATTTCCTATTGCCAATTAAAGAGAGATGGGAAGTTCATACAAGTGCTGCCACCTATCATCCCTAAATGAAATTATGATTGACAGCTTGTTAAATACAAAGCTGACCTCAGTTCAGAGAATATACAACATAATATAGCTAAAACTAACTGAGAAGTGATAAATACCATGATAAATGTAAAATTCCATAAATTACTATGAATACAATAGCTTACAAAATATGTCAGGGATTTCGTACTTAACATAATGTACATATAATACTGATAATTTAAAATTATATTAATGCATGTTTGCAAAATATATAGCTGCAGCATGCTAATATTATAACAAAATCACATTAAAATAAAATTCTAAAATGAGGAAAGAATATAAAATGATAATATTTTAATGGTGACATCATGAAAATATAATCATTGCACCAATCATTGCTATAGAATGCAAAAAGATACTTTGAAATGCAGAGTTCACATGACATAACCCTACGGGTCTGCTATTCATAAACAAAACTAATCCAGCTGACAACACCACTTTAGGATTATATTTTATAATTTTGTTTCAAGGCTGCATACCTTAAAACATGGCAACATAAATGTGACAAAGTACTCTGTTGATCTACATCAAATCACAGTTAGGACACATATTACATGATCATTGTAACCTTTCATGCACTGCTTATACTGGAGTATATAATATTAGAGCGAGAGTGGCAGGAGGAATTCAATATCAATATATATAAAATTCAGTATAAGTATGCTCCATGGTAGCATTATTTAATAACATGAGATACTAAGTTTTAATTTACACAAGAAATATTTGGCTTGACCTAACCAAATCTTGCTCACACCACATTTCATCCTGTATTTATTATGTGCCAGGCCAAGGGACCATTTAAACTACTCCAAGCTATTTTGTTAGGCAGTTTGGGTCAAGATTTGTCTAAAGCTCACCTTGCATTTACTTTCAGATATCTCAATTGTGCACAGATACCAGTAGTAGTAGTAGGTAATGCTGGACCATGCATGTTCCCTCCAGTTCTAGTTACACACACATTTCAGTGCACTCCAACTGTAATCTAGCAACCCTAGAATCTAGACCCACCTAAAAAAGTCAATGTAGTTTAGACCATTCTAAACCAAAATGTAATGCATTTGGCCTGGATCTAGAGCATTAGGTGACAAAAGAGTGGTTTATATTTTGTGTGTAAAGTCAGCTGATTTCAATATTTTCAACTCTCATGAAAGTATTCAGTCAGGAAGTTACCAATATTATAAGGTACTAAGTATTAACAGTTAAATATCAGAATGTACTAGGTATAAAAGGGTTTTCACAAATACCAGTGTGCATTAACATGAAAGACTCTGTACAAAGAAATATCACCACAAGAGGTACTTCATGCCTGTAGGTAATTTGGTTGCCTCTTTATTTGCAAGGGTTGTGATATTTTGTTATATTCATGAATATGACATAAACATGAATATGAAACCCTCAGGAATAAGTTTAACAAGAGAGGATGATGCATCTGTACAGATTAGTTATCAAACTAATGGAAACAACCTTTTAATCAGCAACCTAATATGTGCATGATATTGCTACTGGCCCATGCATACACACATTAAATAATATTGTAAAACGCAGTAATCAGAAAGGATATTTCATCTTGGACATAAGTCATAAGATAATGACTGAACCGGAAATGAGTGAGGTGTTGTAGAATTTATTTTAAATTTAAAATCAATACAAAGACTGCTGTACTTAGATTTAAAAGATTCTGGAGCAATCGTGAAAATGAAACCCTCGTGAAACATTTAAAAATTTAAAAAATACTCAAAATTTTAGCCTTGAAAACATAAAGCCAACCACACTATTCAATACCATCTGTTACTGAGCATTAAGAAGTACTCATTGTTACCATATACTCAATATTGTGATGTATCTTTGGTATCAGTGTGTTCTTTGGTATCAGTGTTTAATAACATGAGGTAATGAGATTCAGTTCTTCATATCATCAAAATGGCCTACTGTAAAATATACCATCTCAGGAAATAATCAATGCCATAAGGTAAACAATACCAGTGTGTACTCAGCATTACAGTTTTTTTCATAAGTGTAAACATTCATATATAGTGTGAGATATCCAGTATATAGCTAGGCTTCATATATTAAAATCATCAACAAGATTGCCAGTAAACAATCATATTATAACATGAACTCAATATCTAAAAAGACTGGAAGTTACTCAAATTTACCCAGTACTTGATCTGAGAAGTGTTAAGTATTACAGCTATTCAGTATATTACTCGAAACTCATTATAATAAATTACTCCATATCAGAAAGTATACATTTAATTACCCAGTAATTAATACTGGGGACTACTCAGAGCCAAAAAGCACTCAGTGTAACAATACATCTCAATAAATATATGCTCCTAATGCAGCGATTATACACTAAAGTCGTCCCAGTCATCCCATTGTTTCATGTAACCGCTGCTTGGTATGGCAAGGTTCTCTGGGCAGGAACACCAGGGTGTGCATAGCAGCAGCTCAGAGCACAGAATTAGATTCAGATCACTGACTGAAATCATGGTATTGCGATGTGCATCCAGTTCAAATTTTAAATGTTCAATACCCACTCTTGTTGGTCTGGTAACACCCGTTCTGGCATGGAGCCAAGAATCAGACCAATGAGAGCTTCTGTTCTGGTGTTATCAAACCAATGAGAGCAGGTATCATATGTTTAAAAATTAGACTTGAATCACTATGTATATCATGCTTTCTGTGGTCTGGTTACAAATATGTGCTCTGTGCACACCCTGATGTTCCTAAAAAAACAAACCTTGCCATACAAAGCAGTGGTGACACAAAACAATGTTAGGGATGACAGCAGTGTATAACTGCTGCGTGAGGAGAGTACAATAAACAGCAGCGTTTACTGAATATCAAGTATATATTATCTGAAATATTCAAAGACTAGGAATAAATAAAACATATCTATGTAAATTGCAAAATAAGTGTGCATATGACCTTTTTTAAATGCCATTCTTTCCAGCCCACCTACAAACCCACAATGCCCTGATAGGGATACTTCCACAGCATTCAGGAACACCGGGTAAGCATCTATGATGCTCAAAATCTCATTCAGACACTTGGTTCTAGGGGTCCAAGCATCCAATTAGATCCAAAAATTTCTGGTTGTAGTAACTGCCACAGTTCCTATAGTAACTGCCACAGTTGCTGCTTATTCACAACAACTACAAACAAACCAGTCACATTCATAAACACCGTGTTGACAACTAATAACTGTCTCTTACATTACACTCTAATCAGATAATGAATTGATGATATGATATATCATCACATAAAGACACAATAATGATGTTTAAATGTTAATCCAACTCTTCAAGATTTGACATAGATCCCACGTGACTCTCCCTAGTTCTGGCCTCAGCATCCCAGGCTCTCAAATTCTACCACAAATCCGATAATAATCCCATTATCTTTAAAAATTATTACCTATTATCTAAAAGACATTCATGACAGGTCTAACACTTGCCCACTGAATACCTGGTCTTTATCTTGTAACAGCTTTACCACCAAGTCCAGTGCTGGTTCACTGTTGGCTACATCCTGAAATAAAAGAAAACAGATGATTAAGACATAGTAATATTAACCATATTACGGATACTTGCATTTACTTTGGAGCATGAGAAAAAAATTTGATAAACACATAATAGGCAGAAAAAAAGGAATGGTTCTCAGGCACTTATTTTCACAAATCAAAAAAATTTTTTTTACCTTTTTTCGTATGTTTCAATAAAAATGTCATATCATTGGGGAAAAGCATGATAATAACAGATTATTTTTGCTAAACAGGTAAAAACACTATAAAACAAAGGAAATCTTATCAAAATTGTATTATTTTATCTTCTTGAAAGATGAAAATCAAAATTAAAATTTTTGATGGGTTGGGGGGGGTGGGGGTTGTGGTGCCTCTGAGAACCATACCTTTTTTTTTTGCCTTACAAGTGAGCCATGGGTCATGGCGTTCAGCTGAGTGCGACATCCTTACATTTATGACAAGAATATCATCTGCAAACCAAATTAAGAATACTTCACATTTGACTCCCACCTTTCATCTTCTGACACCAAATTCTAGAGATTTCTTTCTTAAGTGATGTTTCTCACACACAGTTATGTTCTAAAGTTTTGTATTATATACATAATGTATTTTTTTTTTATCAACTAGCTGATAATTTTTTAGATTTTTTCTTAAGTTATGTGTCACACACAGATATGTTCTGTAGTTTTGTATTATATACATAATATATCTAATGTTTTATCAGTTATTTGCTATGATAAATTTTAAAACATATTTCAGTATATACATTGGAACTAGTGCAACAACACCACCCTTGGGACTGTCAAAAGTCTTTGTTTAGACAAGTCAGTTATAATCAATGTGAATGCTAACGGTTCATTCAGGGTTGTACTTTACAGACAGGTGGTCATATCAAAAAGGTGGTCTTTCCGACAGGTTCCACTGTGTAATGAAATACACCAAATCCTCATGGTTTGTAGTATAATATAAATTATGTATAATATATTACTTTTCCCACAGAATGAGTCTCCTGAAATATGAGACATGCTGGTCCATAAATATATAGGAATGAAACAATTGTCAAACATGAAACACACAGGTTTGTAATAAGATTCACTGAGTGCAAGTATCTAAAAATTCAATAAAACTTACATGCAAAATAAAAGATGAGAAAATACAGTTGTTAAGATTATATGCATGTATATCTACATTTATACTCCTAATGCAGCAGTCACACATGGCAGTCAGCACACATTCCTTGGCTGTTATAAAGCTGCTTGGTTTAGAAAAATTTTGAGGGTTGGCGCAGGGCCAAGAATCAGATCAATGAGAGGAGGCTGTCCCTGGTTTAAAACTTGGAGCTGGATGCACAATGTGATTCCAAGCTCTCATTGGTGTGATTACAATTCTCTGCCCTGTGTGAGCCCTGGTGGGGAAACCCAAAGAATCTTGCTATACACAGCAGCAGTTAAAACAAAGGAGATACAGAATGACTGCTGTGTATAACGGTTTGAGGAGTGTAATCTGTATTAGCTAATGTACAATCTCTTCTTACCTTGACTAGAACGCCATAGACAGACACCTTCCCTTTCAATCTCACACTTTCTTCCTTCACCCAGGCTCTGATGCTGTTCTCAAGGTGAGAGTTTTCTGGACTCCTTTCTCCACATTCAATTATTAACGTCACAGATCTCAATGTATGTCCATTATCGTCTGCTGTCATCCTTGGGATGAAGTTCAGCAGGTTCTCTTTGGTTCTGAGGCTGTTATAAGCATGGAAGCACAGAATGTGTTTATCTCTTTCTCTGCTGGACTGAACTTGAGATTCTTCCTCAAAGTTGTTATAAATATGAACCTAAAGACAAGATTATACTTTATTAATCTAAACGTAAATACCAACATATTCAGTGACTCATCTTAAAAGGAATACTTTAGATTGAGACTGAGTAAGCCTACTATTACTACTATTACTATTACTCATTAAGAAAATACCTTGAGTGGACATCCCTGTTTACTCTGCGAACAGCTAATGGTAAAAAATACCAAGGCTAATGGACCAATCATAAAAATTACAAAAATATGGTTACTTATGCAAGTGAATGTGTTTGAATTCCTAATAAATCTTATTGCAATAAGAACTTTATCAAGGAATATAGTTATCAAGAAATGTGAATTTAAAATTTAAACATATCAATTATGAGTTTTAGTGTCTATCTAATTTAGTAATTAACTAATTTATTTAGTGTTAATGTCAATCTAATTTCTCATTCAAGGTTAATAATACTCTGGGCTAATTGACACTATGTCATTAAAAGAAGCATAGTTCCTGAAGTGAATGACAGCATAATGTCTCTGATATATTTATTTTATAAATCCTTTTACACAGATAATAATAAAAAGAAAATATAGAGAAATATAAATATACAATTGAAATATATCATGCACATGATGCATAGCATCATATCATGCAGTGTCTCTCATTAAGATATATCTCTCTCTCTCATTCATATATATATATATATATATATATATATATATATATATATATATATATATATATATATATATATATATATAATCATAAATTGGACGTAACCTATTATCATGTAGGAATCTTGGTATAAATTTCAGGCTTCAGCTAGGTTAACTGACTTACATTTTTATAATGCTGCTGTAATGCTTTGTTCCACTGCTGACAGATGGCGCTGTCTCCCACCAATGTGATGACAGTCCTTTGAGATTCTTCATCTGTTTTTGAAAAGAGATTAAATGAAGATGATTGGCCATTCATGGAAAGTCACATAATACAACAAAACAATATATTAAATTTATTTACATATTCTGTTCTTTCAATTCATTATTTTGATTGAATATACATCATTGAGATCAATTATCACAAATTCATTAGTGGAGAATGTTATGAATAAGAGTAAATTGATAACTGATCTTACAATAATCTTCAATAAATTAACAATTTTCTGGGACCATCAAAGGTAGTTTTGATGATGGTGAGTATCTGTTGGTGAGATAATACTTTACATAACTTTAAACTTTGTTTATTTTACGTGGGTTGTACAAATATTGATTGTAACTAATCCAGGCAGTCGACATGGCTGAGATTGTGGCATTCCTGTCTCGTGATGGAGGAAAATCTTGAAAAATGACTGGTCTTAGGTGGTCTTAAACCAGCCACTACAACCCATTCTCATAGCCATACCAGGTATCAACCCTGGGTCATCAGCACAAAAAGCCAAGTGTTTTACCAGGTGACTGTGCAGTTATGTAACTATTTACCTTTTAATATCCCATCCATTGCAAACAAATCTTTCTTGAAAGTGACCTGCAATCAAATTTTAACACAAATGTTCATTCCACCTGAAACACACTCACTTTATTGATCCAAATTTTACATTTTTGACAATTTCAATTTTTATATCCTCTCCAATAAAGCTGATATGTAAATGATAAAAGAGCCCACCTGAAAACTTATCATAATGCTTTAGATAAAAAAATATAAGATATCTTGAAACAACTAAAATAAATGCCTGTTATATCTATGGAACATTACTGAGCTGATTCAAAAGCATTAGAAGTAAGGGGAAGTTCCTTATACAAAACAAAAATGCCTGCAAATATCATATTCACCACATCACTGATATGTCATGATACAAAGTCAAATAACATATAAGTATAATGCAATCAATCAATTAATTAAGTGTATTATCTCATGGAAAATGGTATTTCTGCATTTTATAGGCATAAGAATTTTCTTTAAAAATTAAGTTAATTAAAGTAAGCTATATGGCAAAGTCATCATAAGGCATGGCTTCATTCACACACGTTTATATCCTATTCTGTGAGGTGATTTTTTAAAATATTTTTCAAATAGTCAAACTTTAAGTCATGTGTGGTATCCTACAGCATTTAATCTTATCTGGGATAAATCGGATGAATTTTCACATAACAAGCATATTACAGAAAGATAATAAATGATTTCCATAAATACACCTAAGGTGGCATTCGTGGCAAAACCCCTTCATTTTAAATCAGACCAAAAGTGATTTAGAAATAATATTGATATATTTTTTTAAATGTACACCATTTTAGTAAATAAATTGGTTTTGAGAAATTGTAAAATGGTTTAACATCAGTTTTTAATTAAGTTTGATATTAGGTAACTTCCTGATTGTAGGTGCTTAGAATTTTTTAAATCAATTTTTTATTATTTAAAAATATCATAAGAAAACTGATGTAAATATAATAAATTAATATACCATCACTGATCAGAACATACTCTATGGGGTCTGATATGAATTTAAAACAACTTTGGACCTATGTAAAATGGAGTGTGGGGGGGGGGGGGGGTTGCCAGGAAAGCCACCTTAAGCCATGGTTAGCACATTATTACTCTACTCTGTGACAAAACTACTCTTATAATGCTTGTAAAATGTAACACTTACCTTCCAAAGGTTACTGGGTCCCTCAATAAGTTTAACCTTGACCCCTGTGTACTTCCTTGCCAGCTCTAAACATTCTGTACCAAAGTCAAGCTCATGGTCTGTGCACTGGAAAAGGAGTACAGATATCTCATCATTACAAAGATTCCTTAATTGAATCAACTTAAAACATTTTAATACTTACAACAATGGTACCTTTTGTACCTGTTTAAACAATTCCTGACAAAAATAAACTATTCAATATTTCTGAGTTCTTGATTCCTAATACAGTAGAGGATCATGTTGGATAATAAATTTAGACATAATATAAGAAATGTATTTGCCTTGAAAACATTTTTAACTTATACAAAAAAGGGGTTCTATGAACTGTAGTTTAGTATATACTGGATAAAACTGAAAGAATTGTACTGGCAACCAACTCAAAAGTCCCTGGTGAAATACTATGATATCGCCAATATTCAATCAAGAAACCATAATGTGATGTTTGTACAGTTCCAACCAATATTGTTCAGAAGATTTTTTTTATTTAATTTCAGCTTGGCATTTAATTTTTGTTTACTATGACAAAATCAGCGATGATTATCATTTCTAATGACAACCAACAATTAAAATATGATAAAATGTGAAACGATCCTCAAAATGTGTGACATTTTAACTTCTTTAATGTGTTATAATAACACATCCAGTATATTTTTTTGGGACTACGCATGTCAAAAACTCACGTTTATCTCTGGAATCAACAGCTGACGGTCATGACAAGGGGCTTATCCATCAAATTACATGGTAATTTACCTTGTTTATAAAACATGACCCAAGACCTTTTTTTTAAAAAAAATACAATTGAAATGTCCCAGGACACAGGAGTTTCCAAATACAAATAAAAAGGGTATATTTATAAGGAGCAGATAGAGGCATCAAAATATGTTGGACCAGAATTGTTTCCAGGCATATACATGCCAAGGGATGTTTTGTGATAAAAACTTGATAAATTTAGGAACTTTTGGTAAGCACAGGTCTGTGCAAAATAAACAAAATCCTTTTTCTTGAATTGTAACAAATTTTGATTTGGAAGTTTGACAGATGAGGCAAGTATTCCCAGCTCTCCTACAATGGGTAGCTGGTAGAAGGTTGTAAATGGAAACAATCTTTGACAGAAGGATAACTACAATCATAAGACTATTAATTGGGTGTTTACCTTTTCATACGCTTGCCTGATGACATCATATCGGAATGCTTGTGGCATCTCACTGGCTCGGTAGTATGCCCGGAACAGTGAACTATCCATGAACCCATCTTTATCTGGTTTGACAACAGTGGACACCAGGGGGCGCACAACACCAGCAGCCTGGGAAAGGGAGGAAAATCTAATTAAAATATATTCTCTAAGGCCAAAAAAAATAAAAGGTATGGTTCTCAGGCACCGCCCGCATCAATTTTAAACCCCCGCATCAAAAATTTTTATTTTGATTTTCAATAGAAACTTATCAATTTTGAGCTTCAGCCGCTCGGACATTTCTTTCAAGAAGATAAAATCATACAATTTCCTTTATAATGTGGTGCTTTTACTTATTTAGACAAATAAATATGATATTATCATGCTTTTCTCTTATAATTTGACATTTTTATCGACACATACAAAAAAAAATTAAAATTAAAAAAACGCCCGCCCGCATTGATTTCTGGAAAAAAGTGCCTGAGAACCATACCTTTTTTTTATGTTGGCCTAAGTTATTATTATTATTGTCATCAAATAATTCTACTGAAAGGTAGATTATATGGTCACATCTGTGATTTTTATATGAGGTGGACACTTTCATCCAGTTCTGAAATTAACACTTCAGGTTTCCCCTTATCCATAATAATAGTGAAGAATGACCGACTTTATATTGGGTTAGGACAATCACATGGTGATCCAGGTGACCCAAAAAATATTTCAAATGGATTGTTCTGCATGTTACCCTAAATGCCCCCAAATTTCATCAAATTAATTTATAACTTTTTAAGTAACGTTGCCATTAGACAAACCAGCAGCAACATAAACATAATACCTCCACCACCCAGCTGACGTAAAATAATGCTAGTGTACAGTTTTGTGTGGACAATCATGCATGCCTGAAAGTCCATTCCAGGCCTCATTACCAGTCAGTGTGAGTGAAGATTTGTGATTAGTAGTGGCAGGCCAAAGTACTCCAGAAATCAAATTTTGAGTACTATAGTCCTTTTCATCCCCTAATGTCCTCCTGGTGTTTTGTTATGAACATTTTGATTAGTTGCCTTTCAAGGGAACAAATGATAGTGTGGGTTGAGGATTAAAGGGCCCAATTTTAAACAAGGTAAATTAATACCTTCCTTACACCTAATTTCAGAAAGAGATTTAAAAACAAGTGACCCATGGGTCATGACGCTCAGCTGCCAAGCATGACCTGTGACATCATGGACTGAGATTCACAACTTCCAGTCAAATTTTGAAGAACCAATTTGCCAATTTGTTGAAAATTTTCTATGACAACAGAAATATATATCACCTATGTCTGGTTAAAACACAGTGAATTGATGGTCTGAGGAAAATGCATGATTGTTAAGCTATCAGGAACTATTCCAACAGCTTGCTTGAAACCTGTCAGTCTCAAAAAGAACACCACAAAGGGCAAATATAAGATCACAATATATAGCAAAAATCAAGGAAATACATGCAAGAATTATTGAGAAACAGGTGCTTCTGTATGAATTTTTATTCAATACAAGCCAACTGTACTGCACTTTTATAAATGATGGTAATATTTATTCAGAAATATTTGACCCAATCCTTTACAAGATTACATAAATATACATCCAACTGCATTCACTTTTACTGTTCTTGAGATAATATGATCAAAAGGAATTAAAAGATGGTTGCCTGGTGGCCATATTGGACTTCTGACAAGTCTGAAATCAGACAACAAACATTCTCTAAATCGGACCGAACATTAAAGAAAAATTACTGAAACTGCACTGAAGAAAGAATTTCTAAGGTGGCTAACTGGCAGACATAATGGATTTCTGACAAGTATGTCATTTGATATCCCATATTCTCCAATAAGAGACCAAACTTGGGGCAAATTATCCAGCAATGAATGCCCAAAATAATTCAAAAGGCATGTCCAGGCCCTCATATCAGATTTATAGATATGCAATTGTAAAAAGTGTAAGTCCAATATTTTTTATTATCACTCTGCTTTTCAATGGGGTCAGCAGGGTAGGTAAACTGCCAAACCTGAAAGAAAAGAAATGCAGAAAGCATGACTAAGAGTCTTGAAATAAAACAAAAAGCCATCCTAAATCAAGGTACACATCCACATATTATGAGAACAAACACTTGCTTTTATATGTGGTGATATATATTAAAATATTCAGATATCTAGGAAACTAAGTTTATTGCTAGGATTCCATAAAATAAACTGCAAAATGTTCCCATCATCTTATAAATCAGTAGCCAAACCTTAATACTATACTCTCATAGTCTTAATGCCTGGCTGAAGCATTCTGACAACAGTGTTTTTGTTATGAAGTAACGAGGTACTTATCACTGAGCCTTATCACTTAATAGGCTGATACAAAAGGGAGTCATATGTCACCAGTGTCACTCACAATTACAGCCACACAGGGAGATGTACCAGCTGGGGTGGGATGGTTATATATACAAGAAAAATAGAGATAGTCTATAAAATAAGTAATTGTGAACATCCCTGACCTATGACCTTGGCCTTTTGCCCATATATCAACTGGATTCTCTCTAAATGATTGGTAACTACTAACCACTTAAATCTGGTGTAATTACTTGGCAACCAATGGGTGAATAACTTTGACCTGCAACCTTTAACCTGCTGACCAGCTGACCCCAAAATCAATAAGTTATTTATTCAAGCAAAAAGACCCATAAATATGAAGTTTGAGTCAAACTGAGTGATGCATAGATGTGGCATATGTGAAAGACTGAAGGTTTGGGTGGAACAGTTACACTTGCAATATGCTCACAAGCATTTAGAACAATTAAATATTGTGACCTTGACCTTTGACTATTTGACCTCAACATCAATAGACTTCTTCCCTTATTGGTAGGTAAGCCATATATGACAGATGGAAGGTACAGATTGAAAAGTTTGCCTGAAAATGACTCCACGCAAGAAGTGGGTGCTGTGAACTTGACCTTTGACCTCAAAATCAACAGGTCTTTTCCCCTGTTGGCAGAGAAGGGATATCAGTGCTGGAAGGTTTGGAATGAAAAGTCTAGCTTGAAATGTGTCCACAACCTTTTCAAAGAAGTGGATCCTGTGACCCTGACCTTTGACCTTGTGACCTCAAAATCTATAGGATTCTTCTCCAACTTAGTAGGTGAGCTATGTGTGAAAGATCAAAGAATTGGGATGAAAGGGTTGGCTTAAAATGCATCCACAGGCTTTTCAAAGAAGAGGCTCCTGTGACCTTGACCTTTGACCTTTTGACCTCAAAAAAATTATGTTTCTTCCCCTGTTGGTAGGTGAGCTGTATGTGAAAGATGGAAGGTTTGGGATGAAAATTTTGTCTCAAAGAGTTATTTATGGGGGGTGCAAACACACCCCATAACTTCGAGAATATAGGTCGCAGTGACCTAATTTCAGGTTTGCAAGGAGATCTTTTTATAACCTCTAAGACTGCATAGGGTTCATGGCCCTAGCCCCTACGGTTACGATTTGTGCCCTGCTAACGGACGGACGGCCGGCCGGACGGACAGACGGAAGGACGACGGACAAAGACCCATCGCTATAGCCCAGCATGACTGAAAGTCAGCTGAGCTAAAAAAATACAACATATCAGACACACTAATGCCAGTTATGGCAGTCAGGAACATTGGTCACATGTAAAAACGGCTCTAGGACAACTACCCCCTGGACAATTACCCCCCGGACAATTACCCCCCGACAATTACCCCCTGGACAATTACCCCTGAGACAATTACCCCCTGGACAATTACCCTCCAGGACAATTACCCCCCGGGACAACTACCCCCCAGACAACTACCCCCCAGACAATTACCCCCCTGTACAACTACCACATTGTACAAACTAAAAGTAAAATATTCCAATTGTAAGTAAAACAAATACCGGTGATAATATATTTCAAACCAAGCATAGGTACATACATACATCATGTGTATTGTAAAATTAAAAAAAAAAAAGAAACAAATCCATTATATCAAGTTTTCAATAGCTGATAACTAGTTCTAGGCAATGCCTCTCAGATGATTGTATTGTGTATTGGAAAAAATTGCAGGTTTCTTCAGTGCACGGTGTACAACCCTTCCTACCGTATACTGCCTAAATCAACTCAAGACTTATTAAGTAAGTTTGGTCATATAACTATGACCTCATAATCTACCACTCGCAAGCTTACAATAAAATTCCATTCAAATAGTGAATACCAGTCATTCTAATCGATTCTAACCAGTCATAATAAGTAATATCATAATAAGTAATAGCATGATATTATTATCCAAAGTGATTTTTTTTTACATTTTTTTTGCAATTAACTTTATTTATTTCTTTGGCACTCTGTGCTACTCATTAGCAACACAGAATATAACGTGTACTTTAAATGTGTAATTTATACCATGGGGGTAATTGTCCAGGGGGTAGTTGTCCGGGGGGTAATTGTGCTGGGAAAAAATTGTCTGGGGGGTAGTTGTCTGGGGGGTAGTTGTCCCAGGGGGTAATTGTCTAGGGGGTAATTGTCTGGGGGGTAATTGTCGGGGGGGGGGGGGTAATTGTCGGGGGGTAATTTTCTGGGGGGATATTGTCTGGGGAGTAGTTGTCCTGTTGCCTGTAAAAACAGCCTCAAATGAGAGCTGCTGATTGGATGATGTCATGTAAACACTCTAAAAATATAACAAGCCAAAACAAAGATGGCTGCTCATGCAGTGACACATCTGATCACCTTGAAGGAACCAAAAAGTTGTAAGACATAATCTAGAGATTAGTACTGGGTCAAAGTCTCCTTGAAAGCAGCACAATGTTTTTTTGCTTGTTAATTTGTTTCTCAGTAGCCCAGTTATCACCATTGATAAAGTAGAGTCCACACTGTACTAGTCTGAGTGCAAGTCCGAGCCTAGGCTGATTGAGTCCAGTCTGTGTCCTTGAGGTTCCAGTCTAAGTCCACCTTCTTTGAGTCAGTGTCTTTAAGAAACTGAGTCAAAGTCTGAGTCCAATAAAAATGTTTATCAGAAGTTTTTTTTTGGTTAAAAACACTTTTTAACCAAAAAAAAAAACTTCTGATAAACATGTTTTCTTCTTTAATTTAATTTTAAATAACATACTATGGCTGGCTTCATTTTGGTGGGGTTAAAATTTGGTGATTTCATTTGTTTCAGTGTTCTGCAAGGGTTCCATTTTCACCATCTCACAATACAATACACACTGTACAACCACTATAATGTGGATTAATTAATTCAAATATTATGTGCACAAATCTTTTTGACAAAAAAAAATGTTTTTTTTTTAATGGCAGACAAATGGAAAGGTCTGATATCATTTGAAATATCAATCCTTGAACATACACAATCTATTTAATTCAATGTCAGCTTTTCCCTTTTTCAACTTTGCCTACGATAGTGGCATTTCATATTTTTTACCAAGGTTTTATTTTCGCAATAATTTCCCTTTCATGAATATTGCAAATTTGAAACCCTCACGAAGATATAAACTTGAAATGGAGAGGTATGTACCATGATTCATAACAATCCATCAAATGCTTCCGGAAAATAAGCTTCTAAGTTTAATTCTATTATAAGCTCTGTGACCTTGACTGAGATTTTGTCGATATATATCTTCACCAAAGAAATAAAATTCCTCTTGTGAATCCTTTTAGAGATATCCCGCTCACAAGGTACCTGGAGATCTCGGACCTTTTACATCTCGGCCTACACGAAGTCGGACCACTTCAGATTGGACCATTACGATCTGGGACCACTGGGCCGATAATCTCGGACCACTTTGTATCTGGCCACTACGATCTCGGACCACCTTGTGATTGGGCAACTACAATCTCGGACCAAAGTAACATACATGTCCTGGCCGCCTAAACTGTATATCCACTCAGAAAACATTTGACACACACAAGCACACACTTTTACACTTAATTTTTAATAGTTTGTGTGAAAAGCATGACACCATATTCTAACTCAAAGGGAAATGACAAAGTTTATTAGAATTTATTAAATATAAACAATATTAAAAGAGGTATGAAAACCGAAATATGAAATTTGTGATAAACTACGTAAACCAAAAATGAACAAGTGAGCATGTGTGAATCAAAGAATCAGAACTGGTGTATCGCTGTTACATATCTATACTATTCAACTACCGTACTTGATAACATTAAAAAGTGAAAACAGTTGTAGTTTAGATATATACATATAAAACAGAAATTCAAAAGTGGAAACTGACACCATATTAAACTCAAAGAGCTGAAAAAGTTTATTAGAATTTCGTATGTATACAATATAAAAACGTGATTCAATCTTTCTCTAATTCAATCTTTCATTCATTTTGACTATCTATCAATCAAATTTTTTTCATTCAAACTGTCTATAATTCAACCTTTCTTACTTTCATTCATTCTTTCCTTCCTTCATTCAATCTTTTATTTATTTTGTCTGTCTACCATTCAATATCTCTTTCATAAATTCATTCAATCCTTCGTTCATTAAAATTTTGTTTCATTCATTCTTTCTTTCATTCATTCATTTATTTAGTCTCATTCAAACTTTCATTCATTTTTTCTTACATTCAATCTTTCTTTCATTCAATCTGTCTATCATTCATTCTTTCCTTCCTTCATTCCTTCAATCTTTCTTTCATTATTTTTTTCATTAATCTTTCTTTCATTCATTCTTTCCTTCCTTCATTCAATCTTTCATTTATTTTGTCTGTCTCTCATTCATTCATTCATTCATTCATTCATTCACTCATTCACTCATTCATTCATTCATTCAATATTTTTTTCATTAAATCTTTTTTCGTTCATTCTTTCTTTCATTCATTCATTCATTCATTCATTCATTCATTCATTCATTCATTCAATCTTTCTGTCATTCATTCTTTCGTGCATTTAATATTACATTCATTCTGTCTTTCTTTCATTCTTTATCACACACACTCGTATACTTTAATACATGATCAAATGCACAAATTAAGAATTATTTATAAATTAGTATTAGGACAATATGTAGCGAATGATTAATGATGGAGAGAATGAATAAGAGAGAGAGGCAACAGTTATGCGTGGAATAATAATGGTTTAATAATTAGCTTTAACATCCTTTGAAGACGGAACATGTCACATTTGACAACGTCATCTTGAGTCTAATCGAAGTCTGAACAGGTTCGATATAGTGGTCCGAGATGGTACAAAATGAGGTCCGAGATCGTCGACGGGGTGGTCCGAGATTGTACTAAGTGGTCCGACTTCGTGTGGGCCGAGATGTAAAAGGTCCGAGATCTCCAGAAAGCGCTCACAAGGCCAAAGTTGAAAAATCAAAGAAAAATTCATTAAAAATCAGAAATTGTAGGTGGCGCCCCAAAACCTGTGCAGCAGTTACAGACCATCAGTCCCTATGATCATAGTAAGTATTGTAAAAATCCACCCAATGGTTCCTGAGAAATAAGCTTCTAAATGTTTTTTCTATAATCAGCTCTAAAACATAGAAAAATAGGTCAAGGTCACCCATCTTCGAACCTGACCGAGATTTTGTCGATATACATCTTTACCGAGGAAATAAAATTCTAACGGAGAATCATTTTCAAGATATCCCGCTCACAAGGTAAAAGTTAAAGGAGGCTGGCCGGACAGACGGACAGCTTGGGTGACGACAATAGCCCATCAGCCTAAGGGCTGAGGGCTAAAAACTCATAATTTTATGGTTAATACCTAATTGTTTTTGTCATATCCTGTTAATAATTCACGTATTAGTTTTGAGGCGTGTTTTAAAAATTTAACTACAGACCTTTGGTGAAAAAGTTTATCTCCTAAAAGACTTGAGATAGACTTAACCTGGATGGAGTCAAAGTCTAGACTTGAGTTCTATATCACTGGTTACCACAGTGCTTCAACTCTGGATATTATGATACAAGTACAAATTCTTACCAGAAACATTGGAAAGTTGTCTGAAAAATTATGAAAAAAAAATAAATTACAGCTGAATTACACAAGTGGGTTCACTTGAAAAAGTAAAAAAAGAAAATTTACTCAATCATATTTAATATTTAAAAAAAATATAACATATAAATATATCAGTGCTATAATATATAGGTTCGATAAATACCAGTACAAAGATAAATATATAGATTCTGCTTTGTGGTAGTGTTATCAGCTTGTCTATCCAAATACAAGAGTAAAATTTAATATAAAGACAGACAAATGACAAGGAATTGATGAAAAAGTGAAAAATTTAGAAGACTCACATAAGAGTGAAGGGGACCTCCACTGAGGTCAATATTGTGGGATCCAAACTTGAGCGACAGGCTGACTGAGGGATTATTAGCTTCATAAACTGTTTTCCCATGGTGTTATAAATTAGAATAACTAAAGGAGGAGGATGAACTACTTTAAAATTACTTTTATGTTTCCAAATGTGACCTAAGCCTGACAAACATTTATGTATTTTCTCTTGATAAATTAATGATGACTGCACTGACTATTCCTACAAGTGTACTTAAAATCAGATAGAAAATCATCATTCTCAAAGAAAAAAAAACAAGCAAACCTTGTTGAAAGTATAATCTCCTTCAACAGGACAGTAATAATGACATGTACTGTAGAACATAGAAAATGTCACTTTGTAAACTTACCCCAAAGGAATAAGCAGCAACTGCAACTGATTTTACAGTTTCTTCATCAACAAATGGTCGGACAGCATCGTGAATAATAACCACATCTGGTGGTGGCCTCACTGTTGGCAAGAAAAGAGAATTACTGTGTTAAAACCAGACTAATAAAGAACCAGAACTATAGTTAAAACAAGACACCCATGGGTCACAGCGCTCAGCTGAAGTTTGAAATTTTTGCAAATGCAAAATATGCAAAATATTCTATTGCAATGTTTTTCATTTATACAAGCATATGAGAAGCTAGGAGGAAAGGGGCCCTCCTACTTGGTTATAGCAAAGTTTTAAATATATGATTGCAAAACTAATACTCTGACAAGACTGTCATGAAGAAAAACAGTAAACGTATTGAGCTACTGTGATGCATATGATAAATTTACAGATGGACAGGCAAGTGGACAGAATGGACTAATACCTTTATTTCACTTTCAAGGGAATAATGCATTTAAGTTTATATTTAAGCCTATTTTTTTTAGCATATCCACTTTTTCAATTAACAGTTTTTAATCAGATTCATTTTTTATTTATTTACAAGTTTTATAAATTTGTAATAAAAAAATCTGAAAATATAATTTAAAATATCAAAATTCTAAGTTGCAATCATTATTTATTTATCCAGAGTGTAGCTCATATCGGGTCATATTATGCATACACATATATTATATTATTTTTAAATCACAAACATTTAAAGTGAATTTAAAAGAAAATGATGCCACAACATGGCATCTCCAAGATTATTCCTTGAATCACTATTGAAAAGTTTTGTACATTGGAGCTTTCATTTCATGCTTAATTTTATCACCGAAATAAAAGATTAAGTAAATCTGATAAAATAAAACTATCTTTTCAAATAAAGTATACACACTGTTAGTTGAATGAGGGACAAACATCATCATTGTGCTAATTACTACCTCAGCTATAATTTTTTACTGGAATTAATAGTCAATTTCACACCTGGTGAAGTTTTTACTCTTCTTAAGTAAAGAATTACTTATCTGATGAAGATCCACACTTTCATAGAGCAATACACCACTTTGTGGACACAATTAATGTGCACTTTAATCATTGTAACCCTGGTGGTACAATACAAAATCTAAAATGTAGCACAGCCTGGAATAAGAATGAATCAAACATAGAAAATTATAACATTCATCTAGTTTGTACATCAACTGGGGAGGGGGGGGAGTGAAGGGCAGAGGGGAAGCCTGCTAGTACTAGTAGTGGCCAAGCTGAGCCAAGGTAAGCGGCATGGGGAGTTTTACATAATACAAATGAAGGCTGTACTACTAGGTGGGCCTGATGTAAACAACACTTGACATGGTGTATGGAAACTTGAAAAAAAGCTTCTCTTTTCAATCAATTTCTTTAAAATTTCAGGTTTTAAAGGATTAAATCCTTATGTATATATGCTGTGAAAATTAAATCAACAGTGCTTACAGGGAAAAAAGTGCCATAGCCAAAGTTGGTCAAAATTTAAGGTACTGATTTTTTATTTATGCTAATAACTTAAAAAATTTGCAAAATTCAGATCTAATTTTGGGTTAACAACTGAATCTTGATTTAATAAAGTTATATCCCAGAAAAAGAGTCTCCAGCTTCAGCAATTCTCATGTTAAGTGAGTAAATATATTTCCTGATTTTTTAAAAATTGCATTATATTTGGACCAAAAACTTCAACACAATAATCAATACTGACATAATTTTTGGTATGTTAACAGAAAATGTATGGAAGAATGTGAACACTCAATATAATCAAAAACTGACCAGTGGTTTTGATATTAGGCAGCCTTGAAGTGTAACAATGGCTTTTTTTTATGAAAAATGGAGGTTTTTCCCTTAATATTTCGAAGAAATGAAGTCTAAGTGACCCAATTTTCGGTATGGTAGGAGATTTCGATGATATCTAACTGTATGTAAAATTTTGGATTCATAGGTCCAACGGTTTCAAAACGTGCCCTGTTAACGGCCGGACGGCCAGACAACAGACAAAGGACCACGACTTGAGCTCAGATGACTTAAAGTCAGCTGAGCTAAAAAGCAAAGTAGTGTAACACAAATTATAAAAAATCAAACATTAAGTAAAACACAAAACTAGTAAACACACAAAACTGTCAAAACATACAAAATAGTAAAACACAAAAATGGTGAAACACAAAACTATACACACTCCATTTTTAAGGCTTATGTATTATTTCTAAATGTAACACCCCAAGACACTTTTGTAAAATGTAAATGAACTTACATCCACTAAGTGGAATTTGGCCCATCCTGTACTTAGATTCATACTTTACTTACATGAAAATAACAAGCACAGGACAATCATAACTGTGAGCAATAGAGATACCATAATAAAATGGTGTCTGAAATTTAAGGTTTTCATGAACATTTTACTAGAAAAGTTCCACTTTAACATATAACAAGCAATGTAACAGTCCAACTTTCCGAAATTCTGTTAAAAATAAGCATAAAATGTATAATTTTATTCATAATATTTACAAACACTGTAATTGCAGTTATGATTTAGACTGACCAGCAGCAAGAGCCTTGACCCCATTGAAGATTGACCTGTGCCTGGTCTCTGCTGATTCAGTGACCCTGACCTTCTGGGGGTCAAGGTCAGTGACCATCTGATGCATGTAGTCCTGTCTGGAATGTGCCACTACCATGACAACCTGGTCTATCCATGGCAACCTAAAGGTAAAAGATGCAAATTTTAGTGATTGGTGGTACTGGGGTATATAAAGTAATTGGATGACTGATATAATAACAAGACAGCTTCAATTAAAATAACCACCATGATTAGTTTCTACATATGTTCCCCACCTCAAAAAATGGCTTAAATACGCCTGAAATGGTGCATTTACAAAGCTTACAGTGCTATAACAAAACAGATTCTAGCTTCACATTAGAACTCTGCATACAGTCTCAACTATTTCCTAAGACTACTGAACTCTACAATCACAAGGAGTCTCATACTCATATGGTCTAAGCTAATTGTAACTGATTCTGGTGCCTGAGTAATCTGGATTTTTTTTTGCAAAGATCTATATTCGTAATTATTTAAACTAGCTTGGTATATCCAAAATTGATATGTGACTTTCGCAACTTCCAGGGTTTTAGTCTGTGTGTAATATAGCAGTCCCCCTAGGTAGTTTCGAGAAACTGGGAGAAAAAATTGTCAAGGTTCGATAAGGGCAAGGGAATGACGCACATAAATACTTTGAGGACAGCATCCAGGCAAGTATCTACTCTGGACCAATCCAAATCCTCACATTATAGTAGGATTTGCTGATTCCAGCTGGGAGTTTCGGGGTGCAACACTCATTTGATCTAGGTCATTATGTACTGGTATATATATATATCATTATCACATGGGAGAGTCAATCCCACCATTTTCTGTGGTCTGCCGGTACTGCACAGGAACGAAAGCTGGGAGGTTTTGAGTTTAAAACTCAGCGGAGGTGGTGAGATTTTTCACGGTCAGCCCCCGACTATGTTGATCACTTTGGCGGCTTAATGGGAAGGCTGTGCCATGTTTCACTCACAAACAAGTGCATTTTCAGGGGTTCCTCGGTGGTCTGTCATCATATAATTGCATGTTTATTTTATCTCAATGGCCTGATAACTTATGGATCTCTCTCTTTCCAGATTACAAATTCAAGATATATCACAGGCAACACAACAGAGGTCAAAGAATACAACAAGAAAAAGGCAAAATACATAGACATTATAGTCTTTATTGAGTATAAACAATATCCCCCTCCCCCACAAAAAATCTGAACCCCAGGTTTCTCTTTAGATTAACAATAAAAAATGTGGCCCCTTTTATGATGTTCACTTTTAAAAATGTAAACCTGATTCAATACTCACTTCCAAGTCACTTTCAGCCAAGCGAGGAGTACACAGTGCAAATGTTGTTACATTTAAGATATATCACAGGCAACACAACAGAGGTCACAGAATACAACAAGAAAAAGGCAAAATACATAGACATTATAGTCTTTATTGAGTATATACAATATCCCCCTCCCCACAAAAAAATCTGAACCCCATGTTTCTCTTTAGATTAACAATAAAAAATGTGGCCCCCTTTATGATGTTCTCTTTTAAAAATGTAAACCTGATTCATACTCACTTCCAAGTCACTTCCAGCCAAGCAAGGAGTACACAGTGCAAATGTTGTTACATTTCATTTTGAGTGACAGCTCACCAGCCAAGCAACCTGCATACATAGACTACTGGCACAGACTGACAGGCTGGGTATTGGTCCAATCTTACTGAGCCTGTTACATTTATTTTGTTTGACAGCTATCCTGTCCAGTAGCCTACATTCACAGGACTCTGTGCTATGGAATTGTCTTAGTGAGCATGTGGGCCTACAAGCAGGATATAGGGCTGGTTAGCTGTCAATCAAATCAAAAGTAAAAACATAGGGCTGTGTACTCTTCTCTGGGTTAGTATGCGTTTTTCTGGAAACCATGTGTGGCTACAAAAAATTGTCTAAATGAGGTTGATGGAGGGGGCACAAAGCGAGTGCAAAATTCAACCTATTATTTAAAAAGAGTAGCCTAAACCATGAGTCTGATATGCTCTGCAGTGTATTCATTTCTGATTCAGAATAAATTTGTGTGTTTGTTACAATGCAGTCTTTCTCATCTTGATACAAAACTGGGATGGGCCCAAGTATAGAATCCGGTCTACATTTCCAAGATGGGTCTAAACTGACTGGACCGTCCCATAATAGTAGTAATCAACATTAGCCCTAGTTCCTGTGCTCTCTTCCTATGCTATGCTGTGCGAGAGCCCTAATAGATGACTTGAGAAAACTGGGGACATTCCACATGACAAATAAATTCTTATATTTTGTCTGAAAATGTCTTTTCGTTATGAAATAAAGATATTCTTATCATATGATATGCATATATATCATACCACTTAGACAGCGTTTGTCCACTTTAAATGTTGATTAGAAGAATACATTGTCCATATAACCTGTGATACGTGGGAAACGATGTCTGCTCTTGGTTTTCCCCCAGCCTGGGCTGGCCGGCAGCCGCCTGTGTAACCAGTGGTAATGGGCTGTGTTGGCTATGCGAGCAAAGGTCACGCAGTTTATTGTTTCAGATTCTGAAACAGTTTCAAGTGCCAGGGTTGCAAAGTTTTAAAACAAGTCTTGTTTACAAACAAAAACATAATATATAGCTGAATTTCTTGGTCATTCAAATAGAGTACTATATCTTCCTTAGATTACTTAAGTTTCCTTGTCATAAACGCAATATTTGATTTCACACAATATTTTTCCTGACAAGGGTTTTAAGTTCTCCAGTTTACTCTGAAGCTTTTTATGCGGCAGTATTCAGGATCCTGGATATTGCTGCATTTATAGACCCAGTTGTGGCTCTATTGTAAACACAAAGCCACAGGTCCCTGCCTTCATTTGTGTAGCGGACAGGAGCGCATGCAGGTGACTACGATGAACCCATTTTAAGGACATTCAGCCTGTGGTTATGAGCCCCAGGTGATTGGCTGGTGATTGTTTCAGGCTAGCCCTGTGCACTACACGTGTTACATCATCACTGCAAACTTACTGGCACACCTAGCCGCCTGCAGCGATGAAACATCTTGCACCGTTGACGGACGACTGTTTCGTCACCTCCCAATATGTAGAGATAAGTGGTTTTTGACCACCATACAATCGTATTTTCCGGAAAAGGCAGTTTTATTTTCAGTGTCACGGATGGGGTGACATTAAAACTTCTTCACCATGGCAAAAGTATCTTATTTTCAATGCAACTGCAACATATTGGCAACTGTAAGTGCATTTTACTTTAGTTATTGTGTATTTTTGTCTAAGAAGACATGGGTCGTACTGCTGATAACTGCCATGACAGAAGCAGTTAGAATGTTTATGTAGTGGCGACAATGTTTTGTGTACTGGTCCCGTTTTATAGGAGTTTCGAACTTAATTAAGCAGGGAATTTATGCAATTAGCTAATCATAACAGAATTTTGTCTTAAAACAATTAGATACTCAAATTACTGAGGGGTTTTCTGCCACAGATCATACAGAGGTTAGAATCCCAGCCAAGTGCATACATGGGGTGGTGACTATAAAATGTACTCTCAGATATATCTAACATTTTATAGTCACCCTTGGTGGCTATGGCGCACCCAGCTGAAATGTGATACATGCGCCTGGCCAGCTGAACCAATCAAGTGTGTTACCTTATTAACAACCCTGCCTATGGCCAATGGTCCGTGTGTATGGAGTGGCCGAGTTGCAGGACACTCACACCATGCACCAGTGATGATGTAACACATGCATGTACAAAGCCTCTTGAAACAATCAGCACACGGGGCACTGTGATATAGGCACCTAGCCTACTTAGTAAGCCTCCCAGTGAGGCATACGAGCACTCTATTAAAAATATTGGTGTACGAGCGAGGACACAGATATTTAGATAAATCAGATAATAAGCTTAAAATAAACAAACGTGGGTCTTTACTGGGTGTGTGAACCATTTCTAATAAGTGAAAACGAGAAAATTTGCAGATGGCTACTAGCCCCACTTGGAACCATTGTTTTGCTTGCACTTTCTGTTTTATTCACTAGATGGCACTATTTTAGGGACCAGGCAGTAAATCTTATGTTTGGAATTAAGTTGGATTTCCATGATAAATGAGCCTGAAACCAAACAGCCATTCAGAGGAAGGACTCTGAAAACTGGCTTCTCCCTGTGTCCTTGACCCTAAAGCAACATGTCATGTTTGGTTAGAAACCTGCGAGCATCGCTTCTTAACTTTGCACCTGGATTATATGTTTCATTTTCTTATTTGAGCAAGAAAACAAGTAAGGACTCATAGTTAAGGGTATGTTAGCTAGATTATGCTTGGTAATTTGACCAAAGGACGGAAATTTAGTAATATCAGACAGGGCACCACAAGAATGCATGCAGTGCTCTCCGTCTCTGTATTATAGAGACGGACACTCTGTCTAATAGGCACCCAACATCAGGTGTAGCCTATTCCCATCCGCTAGATAAAGGAAGGCTGGGACCTGTGGCTCTGTGTCTACAACAGAGCCACAACTGGGTCTAGCTGCATTTAATGAAGTTAATCAACATAAGCCATGACATGCCTGATGATTAGTCCGCCACGTACAGACTCCATTTATCTGTGATATGGAGTCCGACCGTCTAGCGGTGAGAGTTCACCCTGCCGTACATGGAGGGACCTGTTACATGAATTATCACTGCTTGTTGTGCGATAGAGAAACAATCTTGTATTTAATAAATAGAAATAAACTTTTTTATGTATCAAATTAAATCGATATATCACCTTTATGTGCGCCGGTAAATGTTTTGGAGCGAATTTACAATCAGTACCTACATTTGGGACAGCTGAATAAAATATTGCTACCACTATTGTCTTCTCTTCTATTTCCTACCGCGGCATTATCTGTTGATGAAAGACATTTTATTATTATTCAGAAATGTGTATGTACATGTATACATTATAAATCATGAATATCACATGAAAGAGCAGAAGTTGGTCCTCGCTGGAATCGATCCTGTGCAGCACGGCTCAGTACTCGAACACTAATGCCATTACACCATGCAAGACAATGTGAAGGTCACAGGAAAAAGAGGGCTTTTAAATCTGGGTGTGGAGTAATAAATAGCGCCACCTAACGATGGTTGTAAATATCATGAAAATATTTATTGAGAAATATTATTAACTACTTAAAAGATGGGGGGAAACCCCCCATACCCCCCTTAGATTTCCTACAACAAAAAAGAAACATTATTAACTGCTTTTAATGTGGGGGGAGACCCCCCAAACCCCCCCCCCATGGTCAGACCGGTATACTTTATGGTAGTCTGAACGGAGATTGTTTACCATACCGTAATTATCTGTTTAAAATAAATCATGGCTGCCCGTCTGGATTTGGATATCAACAACATGCTACTAGCGGTATTTAATATGTACTCCAGAGGAAATATATTTGTAAAATGAATCCTATTATGTATATCTAAACCTATAATAGGCAATATAGGGCTATTTGGTTGTATAACTATTACTTCTTTACTCATTTCTACACTCGGGGCCGAGCCCTGACCGGTAGGTACTGACTGTAAAGATGTACCAATGTTTTTTATCCTTTGAACTGCCGGGGTTCAGTTGTTGCATGCCAACTTCGACACGGCCGGAAAAGGAATCCCATGCAAATTAGGTGGGCAATCTATGCAAAAGATGAATTCAGGGGGGCTTTTCCCAGGAATGCTAGTGCCGTGCACTAGGATAGACCATATTTTCATAAGCATCCTTACCATCATACATCGCGTGTTGTCAATGATGCTAATTTCCTATTGGTTGTTCCAACCGGAAAGCGCCATCAGCCAGACGGAGATGAAGCAATATCTGACTTCATCCAGAGTAAGTGCCCATACTTTATTAATGCTGATCATTCAGCAAAAGTTTTGGTCCCAACGGAGTCTAAGCATCTGTAACAATTATAATATGTGGGGTTTGTTTGGTGTCCTCACGCTTCACAAGGCATATACATGTCTGAGGGTCTGTACGGATCCGTACAAACTTAGATAGTATAGACTCTCCCCGCCAGAGGCTGCAGCGCTTGTATTGTTTACTATATATATGCAAGACTGCAGCAACCTGATGATATGACATCGACATGCCTCTCACTTTTCCATTAAATGGATCCTTAACATTATAACCTCCGTCCGTATACACCCATAACCTCGTCCATGTAGGCCGGATTCTATACTCGCTCCCCGGGGTGAATTTACTTTGTGTCAACCTGAATATAACCAAGTGAAAGATTGAAAAAACACATTCCCTTTTTATCGCTCACCTAGAAAATGTTTCGATGGTGTATGCAACTAGAGGTCGTCCTTGAACAATACAGAACTGTTTTGGTGTCGACAGGCCTGTGCGCTCCCCAGTTCCACCGGCTGGTAGCACTACGCTTACCCTGAAATCCATTGCGCTCACCATCCGTCAAAAACGACCAGAGAGTTTACGATCTGTCAAACCACAGGGCGCAGCCATTTTGGTTGAATGGTGTACACACTAAAGCCCGAACGTCGGAAATCGGATGTTTCATGCCAGGTTAGATACCAACCCGGACGTCCAGGCTATATTGAATTAAAGGCTGAATGGCCAACATCTCAATAGATGATTACTTGATTTTTTTTATAGATACATACAGTTAGTATATATTGATTTAGGACTAGTAGAAGTTTGCCAGTGCTCTATTAGTTGGCATTTAAGATAAAGGTTTAGTTAGGAAATAAAGTTAGAATAAATAAATAAATAAATAAATAAATAATTGAAAATAAAAAGTCCTCTCGTCTCCGACACATTCCGGCTGCTTCAATAGCATTTTCTTAAAGGCATCAATGATTGATGCAACTATTACGCTGGCTGATTATACCCATCTTTATCAGTTCTAGGAGAAAAAATGCAATTGTATGTGCATCAATATTAGAGTAAGGAACATGAAAATTATACAAATGGCTGTGCCTTAATTGTTGGCCTACAAATGCGTTTAAGATGCTCATAATCATTCACTCGTGTGCAGACCATTCTGTTGGTCAGTTTATATCAAATAATTATTAGGCGCGCATTGTGTTTCATTTCAAGTGATAACCTTCCTGTTTGTATTAAAAGATAAGACACTACGTCCAATTCGGATGCCATTCTATATCCCAGCAAACTGAATTAAAACATATTCAGGTATGTGAACCCATGAGTGAATATAAAAAAAATGTTCACATGTGTATTAAATTTAAAATAATGGACACTATACATTTTTCGATATTTACAATAAAATAAAATTATGACGTTCAAAGCACTTTTATCGTACTTACTTGTTTCCTAGGAGAAATCTAATTTTTCTAAATCCTTTTTTATAATGACTATCTTTATATTACAACTTATATACAATGCAAATCATACAATACATATTAATGAGATTTTTTTTTCTAATATAATTTCTTCATAATTATATTACCCACATGCACTTTATAAAAAAAATTCCACTTTATTGTTAGGCTTATTTCTTGAAATATAATAGCAGAGGGGGGAAAATGCAGTGTACAATTAAGAACCATAAATTATACAATTTTACATGTCCTCGATTTCCTGCAATATAAATAGAGAAATATATTATATTCTAATTATTCTTTAACCAAATACCATATAGAATAAATATATTTAAATTATAAAAATATATGCATCTGGTATAGGTTTAAACAATAAGAATGCCCTGAGAATCTCACAGACTTTGATGCCATAGAATATGTATAGAAGTCTCAATTTTATTCATTGAAAATATGAAAAAAAAATAATAATTTTGCGTGATATTAACTTGGATACACGTTTGTATGTTCATACAAATCTATGTGCATATATCACTGAAAACACACGTATATAACACACGTGTATAAATGTAATGATTCTACTGACTGTTTGCTAATGTATACAGTATGGCATCCGAGCTCGACTGCATCAATCAGGCACCCGAGTGGACATGCGACATTCGACTTTCGGATTTTAGTCACCGCCGTAAATTGTAGACTGGTACTATTGACATAAAACTGGTACTCGAAGACTGGTACCATGCCAGAGAGTTACTTTATTCTACATCCAAGTCATTGGATGTAAATACAGAGCTTTTAATCTGTCTTACATCCTACTAAACATTTACTTTTAAATATCGAAGCAATCATTTTTCAAAGCCAAGCTAAATGACAGCTCAGAAAAGGCTGAAATATATTAATTTTCGCACTGCTCAACAGATGGCGTATTACTAAAAAAACCTGGCTGCACATCGTTTTATCAGATTGCCTAGTGTTTTAGCAGTAGCCCCCATGGTTCTATCTGTAGGTCCAATCCCCAAACAGAGGATTTATCTATGTAATTTCAAGGATACATATCAACCAGGGGTCCATCTGTTTGTCTGGAACCCAGCACGTTTGACACGGCCAGAGCCACCTCTTAGCGACATCTATTGAGAGTTGGCGGAAGTAATACCCAGATTTGGCATGTTGACTGTTTCCCTCCGACACTTAACCATAGGGATTCAATAACTGAATCTGCTTGTTATAATCATGTTCCCCACTCATCCTGCGATATGAACTGGTCCGCTCAGAAATTAGTTAATTAGTTATCCACGAGCCAAGGAAGCTTCAGCCTGGAGAATATAAATGCAAGAACATACATGATGAAGGGGTTTATTACGATGTCCGACGTCTGTTAACTTTAGAAAATCACTCGAACCTTTCATAAAAATAGGCCAGAAAAACGATGATCCCACCGCACGCAGGTTGTTCGTTTTGTTTATCTCCATATGTTTATAACATGGGGGGGGCAAAATAATCCATAAACATTCAACAAGGACACTTGGTGGCAAGTCAAACGAACCAACTAGCTATATATGCAACCAACACCCTTCAGTTACATGGCTTTTGTAATCATTGGCGCATCACGCAAAGCGCTTTCACAAAACTCTGGTTTGTCTGATTTGCCGTGAGTTGTACTTGGGTATTGATAATATTGGCGGCCCCCACATGTTATAAACAAATGAATATAAACAAACAGAACAGCCTTATACAGTGAACGGTATTTTCTCACCTATTTAATGGAAGGTCTAGGGATAATCTTCAATTAATAGTCGTCAAATATCTAAACAAACTCATTTAAGACGGGGGGGGGGGGGGGTAGTTGATCTGGTGCATATGACGCCATATGTGGGTCAAACCTGTGGAGGAAATTTTACATTAATGAGATTTATACCCTTTATATATTTTATTCCTAATAATATTTTATATAGAATAAAAAAGATCTGGTGTCTATAATCATCTCACAGCATTTGTTGGCCGCAAGTTGGTGTTTTGTATTGATTCTCTGCCCTGGAGGCCAGATAAGAAATCATGCAATTATGTGGTGGATGTTTTAACAACTGACAGGTAGGGTGGCGTCATCTAGTTGTGTACACTAGAACTAATGTGAAATGAACAAAGTTCATTCTTGCACACCATTTCACCAACATTCGTCTTACATATTTAAAAATATGTTGATGTAGACATGCAATACATATAGCAACCTGATCAGGAATCCAGGACAGCTAAAAATGTTATGTTTGGGTACCTTGTGTGTCCCCCAAACGTGTCGAGTATATGGACCCGAGCATTCAGTGTTACTGATCACCGACAGGTGTCACTATTGAGACCGGAAATACTTTTCCTAAATGCGCACTGCGAAAGTTCTCAAATGCCCACAAATCATAAATAATCACAATTACAAAAACAGGTAAAATTACCCCCAAAAAAGTAGAAACGGTGAAAATACTATGGTTGGCCTTAAGTTCGTGAAGGTTTCAAATTCACTATACAAGAGGAAGTGAATATGTTTGCATATAGTGAAAATAAAACCTACGTGAACTTTTAGGACGCCCAATCAACACAGCTGAACTATCATTTACATGTCTACCTGGTTTATCTTGTAATATAGCTATACCTGTAGCATCTAAAGTCAAAAGGCAAATGATTTATTAAATACATATAAATTCTTATGATGTTACACATGAATATAAGATACTTTATATTATGTGCAAAAAAAATGAGGTCGGTAATTTACTCGTTTGATACCCCCTTGAGAACTCTTCTTATAGGTAAGATTTTAGGAGCATATTCAATGAACCATATGATTAAAAAAAAAAAATGTTGTGTGTTGCTGTATCGTGTGATAGCGAAACTGGAGCCCTGGAGAAAAAGTGAAAAGTTAAACCCAGTGAATAGGCAGCCATTCACCTTTTTTTCTGGTTTAGACATCCTTTTGTTTTATCTTAATTTTACTACATGCATCATATGATAATGGGAAAAAAAAATGTTGCGTGTTGCAAACTGTATTGTATGTAAGCCAAAATGGTGCCCCAGCGAAACAGTTAGAGGTGAAAATTCAACCCTGTGAATATAAAGGGAGCCACAGTAACTCTTTTGGGTTAGATACCCTTGCATCTTAATTTAAGTAATTCTAGTTATACTTTTATTGCACACAAGCACGTATTAGCTCCTCTTGATAAATTGGCACCTTCATGACATGCGGTATTTCCTGCAGAGACATTTGACAGATGTCACTTCTGTTGGTGACATAGACAAATTGATATCGTCCCGTTCCCTCGCTATGCCGACCTGTACCTATATGACCTGCTCCCTTCCAAGGTCTTTCTATGCTATTCGGGGTATGATGAAAATGTCTGCTGGTATCCATAGCTCTGATTTATATCACGGTCCAAGGTCGAAGGTTTAAAATTGAATATCCAATTTTGGCCCACTCCAATTACAAAAAAGCCAAAATTCTTTAAGGTGTATAAATATAAAACCTTAACTGTCATTTGCTTGATTAATCATTCTGGATAATAGACTGCTTTCCAAGCTGCAATTTTACAACATGAATCCGTGTAATGATCTGATATTGTTTTCTCCCTCTGGTTTTACTCTTAACCATTTAATATGTATAAAAAATGCGTCAAAAAGTCGAGTCTGTAAGTGTCAGCTAGTAATGAGGGCATCAGGCTACCATGGCTTGCATTAATTAGGTGTTAATAAACAGGTCACAGCATATCAAGATAAGCAGTGTATACTCAAACTCAAAAGATGGAAACTGCAGATGACAGTCTTAGATGTCATGCAGTTTTGAGTCATTGCTCAAATCAGTGACATAAGAATCTGTTGGCTCCTCAGGGTATACACTTGATTCCGTTTAAACCCCATACACGTAGGGTTTAAAAGGCCAGTTAAAATGTTACTTTCACTTAACGATGGACTAAATAGTAAATAAGTCATTTTTTGTTACAAGGTAAATATGACAATTTCTGAAAAAAAGAACACTATATGAACTTAAGACAATACTTGGACCTTAACTAGATGTTTTCGATGATAAAAATATCCTCAAAACAGATAAAAAATTATGTGTTCTATTGAGAAAACAGACCGTAACAAGAGAAAGCAAGACTTTTATACTCTCACTCACAAACTATTTATAAAAAAACAACTAACAATGAAAAACAAAATTGAAACAAGGAGAGCAACCAATCACAGATGAATTCTTCTTTTTTATTTATCTATTTTTTTTATTTTTTTTTTGTGCGTATAAATAGTTCAGGGTTTTGTTGAAAAGGGCCTCCGTGCAAGTAAATATCCATGTTGCAAATAAATTGAATGCTATGGTATAAATATTTTCAAATACAAGTACAAATGCAAATACACTTACATATACTTTTGCACTTAAATGTTTCTACCCGATACCAAGGCATGTGCGTACATTCAGGGGCGCATATTTCGACCTATATAGAAGCTCTAGGGAATAGAATAATGCACGCTTAACACAAAAATAGGGTCGGATTTTGGGCATCGCACAATTTTAGTCTCTGAACTTCTGCATGCATAAAGTCTACTAACACATGTCCTTGTTTATCTATGAGAGGGCGGGGACCCCCTCCTTTTCTAAAATCCTCTATTTACCCCTAATATTGTAATGAATAACTTTGGTAAATAAGCTCTTACAGTTTGGGTTCGAATTTCTTCCGGTCGGGCGTTCAAGCGCCATCTATTCCTTCTTAGGAATTGTTAGTCATGAAAACTTAATCCAAAAAACTGCTGGAACCATTCATTTTGAATTATTTTATTGAAAAAAAATTTAAAGATTCTTATTAAATATATTTGGGATTATTTTTTCTAGATTGCACTGTGGACATGTAGATGCATTTGAAAATTAATATTTTCAGTCCTGTTTGAATGAAAATGCAGAGTTTCCCATAGCTCGGCATTTAGAATTAATTGTACAAATGCGCATGAGATAATTTTCAAATGCAAACTTTCAAATGTTAGTGCATTTGCAATTTTAAGCCATGCCTTGTATATTTATATAATTATTCTGGCTGTTACATCATTTGTTAATGTTGAATCCTATATATTAATATGCAAGCATGCAGACACACACATCAATTACTCAGCTGAGCGGGCTATACACGGGTTATTGTCCATTAGTTATACGAATGTCTTCTATCTGAGTCGTTTCTGAGACTTCGAGGTCACATGTCCGTGACACCAGAGTGCGCCCCATCAATTTGCGGTTGACCTTTGACTCAGTGTGCTATCATTCATCAGCGACCTCTGTTGTATGATTTTGGACTTACTTCTGGCGGCGCAAAATGTATGTCGTGCTGCTTGTTCAGAAACACTAGAACCTCAATAAAATGACCGAAACAGTGTAATGTAGTGCTGAAGTGAGCACTCAAGTCGGAGTAATTCTGACCCAGTCCTGAGTCCGAGAGTACCCGGGTAGGCTAAATAGTGAGACATTTAAGTATTTATGTACCGTAGTTATTAAAGGGGCCTATTCCGATATGTGGATCTATTAGAGGAGCCCAATCACCTATCTGACCTTTATAAACTAAAGGTGATCCCTTTGAGCTTTTATAAAATTATGCCGGCAAACATGGATATCACTGCACACAGAATGCTTGTTTTGTTTATATCAACGTGTTTATGATATGTGGGGGCCTGCCAAATTAATCAAACAAATTCAACAAGGGCATCTGGAGGCAAGTCAGATGAGCAAGAGTTTTGCAAATGGCATTTTGCAACAAGTGACCTTTCTACCTCCGCATATATGCAACCTACCGCCTTAGGTTACATGTTTTTCCCGTGTGTCAACAAATTTGTGTTTACAAACATGTTGTTGATAAACAAGTTCATACATCTTTCACGGAGGCGTTAAAATGATTTTTCATAACTAGAATTACCATCAGATCAAAAATATATACACAAAGGAAGCCATGAATCATATAAATTCGTTTTCAAAAGGTATGTGAATGGGCACCTTTAATGAAAGATGAGTCCTTGAACCCTTTATAAAAATATAGGGCAGAAAACGTCAATCCAACAGCACACGGGCTGTTGGTTCTGTATATTTCCACGTATATGTAACATGTATGAGGTTAATAAAAACACACAAATATATTAAACAAGGACATCTGGCAGTAAGTCAGACGAGCGGCGTTTTTCAACAAAAAACCTTTCAACTCCCTTGTATTTGCAACCAACAACACTAGGTAACATTTTTTCTTTTTGTCAACATTGCTGTGTTTACTAACAGCTTTTAGATAAACAAGCTTATATTTCCGCCTCAGAGGCGTTTTAAGGTCTTTTCTCAACAGGCATACCCTATATATATATATATGTATATATATATATATATATATATATATATATATATATATATAGAGAGAGAGAGAGAGAGAGAGAGAGAGAGAGAGAGAGAGAGAAGATCACGCCAGTAATCCATAAATCACATAAACTTTATAGAAAGAGCAGGTGAATGACTTTCAGTGCGCCTGTACTCTTAATAATACACTTCTCACAAATGTAAATATAGATAAGGCATTCTTGCACACTGAAGTGTCATAGAATCCCTCTACATGCATTATCAGCTTTATATATATATATATATTTATATATATATATATATTAGTAGTAGTAGTGACATAAATTTTCTATATTTTTTTATTTTCTTTTTTAAAAAGTTGCCGTAGTATCGAGTACTCGACCCGCAAATCAGGTATTAACAGTCGTCTAACCGAGACCATTATAAGCTGTTATATGTTAATTTTAGCCGTATATATATATATATCTCCATGTGTGACTTCACTTAGAAATTTTGCAATCGAGCATTCGGTCGCAATGTCGACTCGGTTTCGAGTAGTCTTTTCTCTGACGACACTCCGAAAGATATTATACGTAATTTAACTGGTTTTTTTTTTACTTTTTTTTTAAATATAGAAAAAAAACCAATGCATATGGTGCGGTACATGAATGTTATATATTTGACTTTGTGTTAGAAACACTCCACCAACGTTCCCTTTAACAAATAATAGACCGTGACTTTTTAAGTATCGATAATTTTAATAACCCCTTACCTGATATGACTTATGTACATTTTATACGTTTCCTCTCAGTACTTAAGATTAATTTAACAATTAAGATTAAATTGATAAACTCCATTTCTGATTTTATATATAAATTTTATTTATATTAATTTATATAAATTTAAAAATATTTTCTTTCTGTCAATCCGTCTGTGTACCCCCCGCCCCTCTCTCTCTCTCTCTCTCCTTTTTTTTTTTTTTTTTTTTTTTTTTTTTACTCCACTCTCCCCCACCCCACTCTATCTCTGTCTTCGCTTTTTATCTGGCTCTCTGCGTGTATTTCTGTCTATGTGGTTTCTGTTTCTCTGTCTCGGCCAATCTATCTAGCTTTCTGTCTATAATTGTCTTTCGATCCATCGTTGCCTCTTCTTCCTTCCTCCCTGTTCTGTGTCTCTAAAATCCACCGAAAAAACACAAAGATCAAACTCTGAAAAGAAAAATACGTTTTGCCATGCATTCTGTCACATTTTTGCTGACCTCCCCAAGATTCATGAAGTTACAGAGGCCTCATATATATCCAGACCCTAAAACCCTGAACTAACAAATAATCCCGATTTGACTGGAGGACCTGTCCTCTCCACATAAGTTTATAGTGAACAATCCTTGATGTAGAGTTTTATTGCCAGCACGTGTCCTGATATAAGTAAGGGTTATTCAAGTCAAGCCCATAATCAAACCACAAACAACAATTGAATTAATCCCACCGACGTAAATAAAAATAACTACAGTTTCATTCACAAGCCCAAATTACACGTATTAATTAAATCAAACATATAAAAGTCACATATTTTTAGCATTGCTGCATCGTGTCATTAGCCTTCTACAGAGTGTTATGTTTATCGTTATATGTCACGTGACCTTTGACCTGTCGTCATCTGTGGAGTATGTGGTCTGAATTCAAGTGGGTTTGTGGCCGGGTAGTCGTGTTTACTTTGTGGTTTAATGTCAATATTGTGGTCGGGCAGGGGAGACGGCTTTATCATCTAAATATATGCGTCCAGGAGCGTCCACGTGTATACTTTAAAATATTCTTGGTTGTAACGACAGGGAGTGCAAAAGCACGTACAGATGTATATCCACTCTGTTGAAAATATAGGCGACTGCATTGTGTTCGTTTATCCGTGTGTGAGGGTGAGGGTGTGTGTGTGTGTGTGTGTGTAGTGTAGTAATTAGTGTCTACACCCATTTCCTTGCCGGTGGCAACAGAATGTGTGCAACAAAAATGTTTTTAGGATTTCGCCAAGAGTTAAAACCAACAGAGGTAAATAAGTTAAACAGTACGTTTACAGTGATATAAATGTATATACAGAGAACCAATTCTACTACAATGTGTTCGTGATCCAGTTTGCCTCAAAGATCTAATTTGATTATTCCTTGGGTATTACCCTTACATATACACATACCACAAAACTCCATCAAGATCCCGTCTGTTCAAAACATGTTGCGTGCAATTGCTAACAGATAAATCAACCAAAGTGACCAGAGGGAAAACGTTACACATTCCCTGCTTGAAAAGTATAATGATTTTGTGAAGTAATTAATAGAATTACAGACTGAACAGGATTAAACAGGTTTTCTCAACTCCCAACTGCATACGCCTCCAGAGACGTGGGATAGGTGGTTGAAATCCTGAATTTTTGTAACATGATTATGTCTGACGTATTTTTTATGGTTTTATGAGAAACGCTTTGCATTTAATTATTCTATCTGATGGAGCACTCTATTCTAAAAATGCCAAAATGTTATACAATTTTTTTTAATATAATCTAATTACATTTTATACTTATGATTAAAAACAGGTACCCATGTACATAACCGCTATTAAAGTAAATTAAAATGTTGATTGCAAAATTGTGTTATTCTAATTAATGTTCTTACTCAAAGGCATTCTATCAATTATATATATATATATATATATATATATATATATATATATATATATATTTATATATATATATATTTATATATATATACTACTGCAGTAATGAATTTGAGTGACACAACTTTGTTGAAAACTGCAAAATGGCCCTGCGTATTCAACCTCTTATTAAAACTCAGAAATTGAAATTTATAGCGATCAAATGGCGTTTATGACAAATATCATGACAGACTTGTTTTCCTAACATAGAGGGTGTTACGGACACATTTGAAAACAATATGGGATAGGTTTGGATTAGGGCGTGGATGTTTATATAAGCCACCGCCCCCTTCTTCCGCAAGAAGTTGAGGGCGACGTAAAGTTTCAGCCTCCCTATGTAAGTGGACCCTGAGAATCAGCATCCACAGTGTCTGGTATCCTTTTCATCGAGCAAGGAAATTCCCAAGCGAACCGCGATAACAAGATCTCTTTGTTAACGAAACTACATAGTGATCCCGCGGATAAAACTACCAGGGTTCAGGGTTAGCCCGTGCAGTGCTTAGAGTATACTATAATGTGATAGAGCTTTCAAATTGTTACCAAAAATGGTTCAGTTCTGCATAATCCGTGACTGAATGAGTTTGCTATAAATATAAAACATATTATGGTAGTTTATACATACATATGTGTATATATATATGTGTATACTCTTTCATTATAATAAAAAAAACGTAAGCTAAGGTCGAAGCTATGTAATTTTTTAATTGATAGTACATGTATTTGTATAATACAAGTATTGTTAATGTAAAAATATATGAATTTCATACAAAACGGTCATCAGTATTATTTTTTTTTAGATTACATGATGAGTATTAGTACAATAATTACAAATGTTTAAATTAAGATTATACAAACTGATATAACAATATTCAAACAACACACATATTTCTGCTAGGTATAAAATAACTTTTCTATATGTCTGTGTTTTGGTTTGCGTACGTTACATGGAATTTCTGATCAATCAATCAAATTGGTCCTGTTAATATTGCTTCCCGCTAGGGGTCGCCACAAAATCTGAAAAGTGCGCACACCATCGGTGTCACGTGTTCTCATCATAGGGAGTGATTATGGAAAAAAAAAAACGAAAAAAGTTTGGAAACAAAATAATCACAGGTCAAGGTCGATCACATATCGTGCTATAATCCAAGATATATTGGTATTAATAAAGTTGTCTAACAGTAGATCCCAAGGGTAAATACGACCTGAGTTAAAGGTCTCTATTACTTATACCTTCGTGAATATGCTACGAAGACTAATACAATAGTTAATAATGTAACAGACAGACAGTGGTATTGATGCAGATGTACAGATGGCCGTCCAGGTATTTCATGTCAGTTAGTGTATTTCTATAAATATGCCCCGGCTTCTAGACAGGACAGTCGGCATACAATCACGATGTGTGGTCGGACCACACAAGTATAATGGCCGGTCTATCACGCCAAGTGCATAAAAAAGTCCTCACAGCAAAGGTCACGCACGCCTACAACAGAACCTGGCATCTGCGAAAGAACGGCCCACCCAAAGTATACAGGCGGTTGTCGCGGGATCAAGATACATGATACTAAAAACTATAAATGTTAAACTCATCTACCAAATTGATCGGATGGTTTAGACCACTTTCTGTGTGTCGTTCTTTGTCTGTATCATCAGGTAGTTATAAACTCCTTGGTTTCATTAAGTCTAGCCCCGTAGGATGGGGAGGATTCTAGAGGTTGACGAGTTTATTTCTGTATATTCACATTTGTGTGTGTGTGGACCTACTTATCCCCCCCCCTACACACACACCCAGGTGAGAAACCATCGATTTCAAATTAAAATATCCATTTTTTTTTTGTTTATTTTACAATTTTCTGTTTGTGCTAGATTTCCAATATGGCTTAATTTCAAAAGCACTATATAAGTCGTTGGTCATGCACATATTTACACCTCATACTTGTTTTTGATCTTGTTCGTACACTCCATGGCCGATTATCCTTTATCGCTCTGGTTTTTTTTTTTTTTTTTTTTTTGTTATTATTTTTGTACTTAAGTACATATTTTTCTGTCTTTCCGGAGCTTCAAAATCGTGAGAACAAATGATTTTAGTCTACAATAGACTGTTTTATCAGGTTTTATCTTCATATTCTTAAACATATACACAGCTTATGGTTATTTATACATATATATCACTTTTGTCACATGGATTCAATGTATTGGCGGTCATGGTATATATGTATTTTCTATGGTTTAGTTACGTTATATAGGAAAATTATAGGTAAGTCAATACTTACTATTTAGTAGGTTAAATTATCCCCCTGTCTCTCTCTCTCTCTCTCTCTCTCTCTCTCTCTCTCTCACACACACACACACCTATACGACGGAAGTATTGTTTTATTACATAGTTCCAATGCTGTTGTTGATCTGTTGTATATCAGGCAGTAATATACTCAGCTACTTGAGGTTACGTTGCCCTGCTGTTCTAATCTGAGAAATACTTTATTGATATTACTTTTTACCGCGTGCTGTTATATGATATGCTTGGTATTTTGTCTTTTTACTAGGACATAATTAGTAAGCTATATTTATTCTTTTCAAATCTTGTTCCAGAAACATGAAGTACAAATGACAGGCCTACCTGGTTTTAGGTCTTGCATAATTGGCTACCTATTACAAAAGTAACCAGGGGTGGAATCAAAGGGGATTTAGGAGATTTAAATCCCTTTACTGTGAGAAATCTCCCCCTCTCTGATTTTTAAGACTTATTCCACCCTTGAATGCAGCTGCAAACTTTTTTTAGTGTAGTTAATTCCAGGGTTTAAACAGTAAACCCCTTCTTCTTCAGAATACTGGATCAGCCCTTGATATTTGTTCCTAACTATACATATTTTATATATAATATCCTGGGAAATCACAATACTAAAAGTTGGAACTGTTCTTATAATGCCGCTTGTTTGTGCAATCCTATGTTCAACCAGTGTTGTGGCCAGTTCCTCTGTTCTAGACAAGTATTTACGGCTATTGACCTTCGTGAATATTAATAGGATCCCGTGACCTCAAGTAACGTCCTTGCCCCGGCTACAGGTGTCAGCACAATCGGCAGGTAATTGCGGGCCGTTCTGGGAGGGAATGTAAACAGTGATTAATTTTACCTCGAGGACTCGGTGTGTGGTAGATACAATAGTTGACACCATACAGACATATAGCCATATACAGGTGAGCCTCCTCATAGTACACTGGCCCCCCATTGACCATGGCAGCTATATACCTTACACACGACCCCTGATTGGTCGCCAGGTGTTACAAGCTCGTGTCACACTGAACAATAAACATTCCGTTTTCTTTCATATGAATGACCCTCACAGGGAGGCCATTCATTGGAATCTTGAATCATCTCTGCATACAAGACAAAACACATACGCACGCACGCACCTGACTGCAATGATTTTAATTAAATTATGGTAGAATTGTGTTATAAAAAAGATCTTCATTACCTTTCCCATATATACAGGTACTTCAGAACGAGATACCGGGGGGAGAGAGAGAGAGAGAGAGAGAGAGAGAGAGAGAGAGAGAGAGAGAGAGAGAGAGAGAGAGAGAGAGAGATGTGTCATTCACGGTGTACTGGGCCATAACTGCTGTTAAATCAGCCCACATTCAGTCTCTTAAGTACAAAATATCAGTTCCAGGTCATTTATGACCATACGGCTATAGGCATAAATATTACCATATGATATCAAGTTAAAGTGCTATGTTAAATTAATTTTGTATAATAAAAAAGCTCAAAATAATATCATGTTACCTATTATTTTATCATATTATATACTATTATGAAATATTTTTTAAATATTATAATATCAATAATTAAATATAATAGGAAAATATAATAATATAATATAATATAATATAATATAATTTTAAATATTATATTGTTTTGTATTGCATATATTATATTACATTATATTATATCATATCATATTACATCAAATTATACTGCGTTATATTATCTATAATTTATCATATGCTGTAAAATGTATTATCATACTATATAATACTATATACTACATTCTATTTTGTTCTTTTTATATCATATTCATAATCTTATATTTTATCAGATTTATAACTAATGAAGCTCTTCCTGTACCAGGAAAGAGTGACACAACAATATCTAGCTATGGATGCGTGCGCATAATGTAATATGACATCGGATATTTATGGCCCAAAGTTTATTTTGACATAATGGGGGATTATTATAGTACTGGGTTAGGACTACAGTGATCCATAACGCATGGTGTGAGGAGAGGACGCTAGCCTAATTTCTGATCGCTGTCAGTGTGCTCAGGAAAGTGTGAAAAACAGCCATTTCACGATCGGCAACGACAGCAATATTGTCAGAATAATCAAAACATTATGGCTGTGGATGAGCCTGCTAAACACTTGAAAAATTCACCCTTTTGCTGGATACAATACAATTATTGTAGCTGCACACTTAAGGCTTGGAGAGCCTTATAAAAGAGTGGTGTAGTTACATTAAAGAGCCGCGTTCAAGCGAGACTATGTTATACCTGTAGATGTATAGGACGATACAGTTAGTAGCAGCTGCCTGTACTAAACTAGTGGAGAATTACACCACCAAAACAAGGAGTGGGCATAAAAGTAGTTAATAAATAAAACCATGGCAAGCGCATGAACTACATAGCGACATGTCTGTGCCTCCAACTTTTCTGGTAGATGTTGGAGTGGCAGGGATGCAGCATTGAAAACTGAACTTAAACTCTCCGGAGGAAACAGATCTGTCTCTCTTTTCTTCAATAGGTATACTTGCTACATCATGTTGAAAAGAAAAAACTGTTTCGCGGTTTTTTGTATGTATTTCTGTTTCCTCAACACATGTTTGTAAATTTCGCATAATGACCGATTATATTATTAAATCTCTTTAAATTTCGAAGGCATTTTCCCATCCGACCATGACAGGTCCGTGACACAGGGAAACATTGTGAGTAAACAGTAGCATGCCTATCCGACACGTCCGGCAGTTGTTAGTTCACACTGCGCAGTCTTTTTATCCAATACAAGCATGCGTATTGCGAGTAAGTTACCTGATTTGTCTTCAGACCGCTAGGGTTGTTTCAAAACGAACCTCCTCCAGTTTGTGATTGTGGGACGTTCCGGGCGACTTGTCTTAACTGTTAAAATTCAAGTACAAGAAAAATGTTGATCTGTCGAACTGATCTGGTATGTCCCCCGTCTGTTGCGGAAGTAGCTGGAGAAAAGTTTGTGAATACCTGTATGGAATCTGAGATGGGTCAAAGTCATCCACCAAGTTTGACTCTGTGACCATGAAAACTGCAACAAGGCGGTGGACAAAAAGTCGGTTTACCTTGCATGCGGATGCAATATGTAAATATTACTTATTCAGTGAAGCCCTAAAGCGGAATGATATTTGAAAAATGGTCTCTCGTTTTTGATTTACCAGACCCGAACACACCGTGTCAATCATGGCCGATAGATGTCGCTCTTCAGATGGGACAGGTCTATTTGTGCTGGGAATCATTAACTATAGTATTCATGATCATATTCGTGAATTAACACCATTATTTCAAAAATGGCCTACCTGCAGGTGTCTCGATTAATATCTACCGTAATATCGTATTTGCTTTAAAGCCATTGTTTATTCAGAGACAATGGGCATTCAAATGCCCGTACAGGTTAATCTTTTGTTAGCTCTTATAAACTTAATGTTAAAGGTGTGACCGTGGTTTTGCCTCGGAGGCAGGATGCGCTCTACTGAATGCACTCTAGTGTTTTTACAAAGCGTAGGTAAAGACCCTTGAAGTAAAGAGTTCATCTGTCGTAGGCTGGCAGTATATATGGCCACTTTATTTAATATATAAAATAATTTTTCCGTATACTCTCAGGAAAAAGGTTAGGGCTTGCATTGTTAATCTAGTAGGCTTCATATTATACTGGGAAGGGAAATATCAGAAGGAATTAAGAGACATAAATAGCAGACCCCCCCCCCCCCCCACCCCCGGGGTAACCCACCTAATAAATCTTCTCCTTTTTTGGTAAAACCTAATACCATTTCGCATTATATTTTATGAATGAATTTAGTTGTAGAGTTTTCTTAAGAACTTGAATTCAAGCAGAATTAAGCTGTAAAATATCTTAATGAACCACATTATATGACGGAATGTAGTTGTACAGTTGTAATAAATAATACCGAAGTACAAGTTCTTAATAGAAGTATTAAAAGAAACGTCAACATGATCACTTAACCTTCAATACCTGTTAACATATGGTGTCGTCGAGGTGAAACACACAGAGACACGAGAGTCCATGGGCGATACGCACGAGGACACGCTCCCACTGTTAGTTTGCTTAAAAGTATACGCTGACATGCAGGTCCCATTCACACAAACACTAAATCATGGCCTCTTAAAAATACATTCATACTCTATGTGTGTATAAAAAATTAAATGTGCCAAATACGTGATCGGAATAACACCCAAAAGCCACCAGACAAATCAGCTATGGATGATAAAAAATTGCCATACAGAGGCGCTAAAGTTATAAATAATTCCTTATTTATGGGGGATGGAGCATACATTGGGATACATACGTATGCTCTCAGGGTCTCCAGCTGAGAAGAACGATCGCGACCCTTGTGGTCAAATGTTTCTATTATCGCCCAGATCGGATGTAATGAATTATTGTGCAGGAAAAAAATGGAGGATGCTTATCACTTAAACTTTGACATTTTCAACAGATATCAGCAAATAAATAAGAATTTATAAAAATAATTAAGTTGTTTAATCTTTGTATAAATACTAGGCCTACAGGAGAAACGTTGACAGGGCCATTTGACCTTAAAGTTACATGAACATTTGCAATAATAATTAATATGTGTGTTATTTCACTCTCACATCATTTTGGCTAAATACAAAAAAAACCCAACAGAAACCTTCCCAGCGTATTTATGCTTTCTCCAATTCATCGGATTTACATTGAGTGATTAAAGAATCCGCGTGCACGAATCCGTTTACCAGGACAAGATTTAGTGGCCGAAGTTCCAATCTTAAGCGTGCGTGACAGATTCTAAACACAGGAAAACGGTAGAAACACCAGCTGGAAGCTTATAAAATTTGATTTATAAAGTTGAGCGGTACGTCCACCAGGAACGCAACGTTAACATTTGCACCGCTGATCGCTCAGGGTGTATTTTTTGTTTCTACTTGTATGCATGAGTTCGCAAACGGTGTAAGTACGAAATATTAACAGACACCTTAACTTTTTAAAGGGGCCCAATCACCTATCTGACCTTTATAAACTAAAGGTAATGCCTTGTAGCTTTTTTTTAAAAATAGACAAGAAAACGTGGATATCACCGCACACCCACTGCTTGTTTTGTTTAGATCAACGTGTTTTTTATATGTGGGACCCGCCAAAATAATAAAATAAAAATCAACAAAGTCATCTGGCGGCAAGTTAGATAAACAAGAGCTTTGCAAATGGCGTTTTGCAACAAGTGATCTTTCTACTTCCGCATATATGCAATCTACCGCCTTAGGTTAAATGTTTTTCCCTTTTGTCAACGAAGTTGTGTTTACAAATATATCGTTGCAAAAACAAGTTAATAATCCTTTACGGAGGTGTTATAAGAACTTTTCATAACCGAAGTTACCCATTGGTCATTAAAATATACACAAAGGAAGCCAGAAATCGCATAAATTCTTGTTCAAAAGGTAGGTGAATGGCCATCTTTAGGGATGAAACACTATACTTCATGTATATTTAACATACCTGGTACGTGAACCGGTCCCCTTTAATATACACGAGAGCCGTGTTTTCAAATCGGCTCGATACGATTATCATTGGCTCTGACAAGATTCAATGTCAAAATTATTGAAATCTCACATATCTTATGAGTGGTTTGATTTATCCGCCCGAAATTTTGCATGCCCAAAGATCTTTGACACCTTTATCTTGAACATAAGGTAGTAGTGCCACCTACAATACATTTTTATTTTGTCCGTCCGTACGTCTTGGGATACTTTTACATCTCTGATGCAACACACAGGACACATGAGAACATTATTTATATATTGCAAATGAAATATAATATTAAATAAAATTCAGACTTTGGTTCCACTTATGAGTTTACCATATGAAATATTATATCTAAACCTTGTTCAAAGTAAACATATACTGGACAAATAATACCTTATTTCCTCAATACTTATACTTGTAATATTGTAATATATTTGAAATTTGTCAAAAGTTATATATATACACATAATAATTATATGAGTATGTGTCTGTTTTTGTCTACGAGTCATCACCCCCCCCCACACACACACACACACACTGGAAGATAGATTGACGCCACTGAAAGGGGGTTATATACCCAGGACACGCAGGTGCGGTACACCAGGCCTGGTTTATGTTAGGACATGAGATAAAGTGCGTGCTACCGCTCTGTTATGTAATGCGAAACCGTAATGGGATTCTATACACCTGTACACGTATTTAAGCAATGGAGGTAAATATTTCAGTTCAAAGTAATCGCAGGTTTTTTGCTTACGTATGCAGAATCATGAACATGACATTTTACCTAAGATCTTTTACAAGAGGCTTTGGATATTGATTCTAAATAGTCGTGTTCATGTATACGCATAACAGTTAGTGCATATAAGGCAAGCCTCGCTCGGAGCTGGTAGGTTTTATGTATTAAAGGGTCAGAGATTATGGCCTTGCTCACAGAACGAGCTAGGCTTACAATGGAAGCCTTGTTTATGATTAAATAAGTCTGATGAATGCAAATTTCATTCATGCTAACGAAGCCTTAGTTATACAAACGGCGTAAAAAGGTCTAAACAATTTACCTCCATATAACATGTACGCTTATGATCCCGACAAATACTGAAGATGTGTCAAAGAAATTATTTGCTTTTCAGCCGAGGACAGATAAAGGGGTTAATTCCAGTATCTGACGTAAAGACAATCAAACTGAGAATTTTATAATAACTATAGGCCAGAAATCGAGGATCCTACCGCCCACACGTTGTTTAATTTTGTTTTTATAAATGTATATGGTTTATTCAACAGACTAAACAGTCGCATGGTTGGCCTTAAAATGTTCGTGATACTTAGAGGAAAAGTCATTATCTCCTAGTCTCATTGGCACAAAGTGTACGACGTATGTATGTATGTATGTATATATATATATATTCTTTAATCTGAATTAAAGGCAAAGGATATATGTCATCTTACTATTATTTGCGGGATGAGGGCGCGGTCATGCATAGAGCGTTCGTCAGGCCTCTACATTTAAAATACGGATCTGAAGGCTACCGTAATCTCTCCGCAGATAATATATCCGCTCTCCTATCGTATTCCTCGGCCTTATCAAACCTTCAAACCACGAACGTGAAACCCGTTCGAAACACTGAAGATGTGGAAATAATGAAACTTAAACTACGCGTATCTGAAGCCAACCACATGCTTTACATCAAACGTCAACAACCAGAAGGGGACAGTTACAGGATAATTTTTCGCATAATGACCATGCATGGCTGGCGCACAACAAATTTACCTAAAACAAGTTTACCAAGCCTGTGTCAGGGGAGGTTAGAGGATTTGAGAATAGTGAGAAGGGGGGGGGGGGGGAGGGGGAGGAGAATTCTGTTAAATTTTGTTACATGGCTGATTTCCCATGTGGTAAGTTAACTTGGCTGCCGGAGGGTCTGAAATGTTTTTCTCCATAGACCGTTTTCTCGTTTTTTTTAAATTAATTTCTTAAATATTACTGAAGGTCAGTGTTCTGTTTCCTTAATGCAGATTTGGTATATGCTTAACTTTAAGTATATGTACATCTGCAGAATTCCATTCCGGTTACGGAAATAAACTCTTAGTTCATATTTTGGTGTTAAACAGGCGAGGTGACTTCTGCACCTGCGGGTCCTGGGTGTGTAATCGTCCCCATTACCGGGTCATGCTACAGAGAAACCCCCGAAAGGAGCACTCGTTTGTGAGTGAAACACGGCCGTTGGGCACGGCCTTCCCATCAAGCCTGCAGAGCGCTCAGCCTGGCCGACCGTGAAATATCTCACCGCTTCGGCTGAAATTCGAACTCACCCTCTCCCGGCTTTGAGTCCTGTGTGCTACCCATGATCCACAGAAGCCCGTGCCACATAAGGACTCATAGTAGGCAGCATCAGGGACTACAATGGTACAGACTCGCACGGACACACACGTGCATGTGGGCCACTCAAGTTTGCTGCCTGGTGAAGCCGTTTGTTTTCTCAAGTAGTCGCAGAAATGACCTATGAACCTTGTGAATATCAAAACAGAGAGGAAACTTTCAAAGCCACAAGCCAGCCTGAAGCACAATGAGGTGGCCATAAATTAATGTACAAACACGCGCGTATACAAAAGGGATGTACCGTGATAAATCATACAGTTATATAGGCCTACGCTCCGTTCATACCAACATCCCCTTGGCATTGTGTTGTGTGATAGTGCCAGAAGTCCTCGAATCAAATCCACGTCACTGCACCGCGGTACAGTGTTCTGGTTTTCATTGAGAAACCCAGGCTCTAGTTCCATCCATTCATAGATTCTCTGGGCCTGGTCTCATTCATAAAGAGACTGTAAGCCGGGTACAGTGGCACGCGTCGCCTTTGAAGGGAGGGGTTGAAGTGTTTTGTGGCACGATGCCTGGTATGCCAGCGCGTACGGCCCGACTTCAAAGAGACGCCGCCGTATTGTTATTGGTACATAAAGGCGACAGTATACGCGCGGACTCTCGGGGAGATACCGGCACAATGGTGATAACAGAGTGTATAGAAATTGTTCACCTTCTCCAACTTCGAGTGTTACTATGAAGGGTATCTTTTTCATTCAATAGCACTTTCCTTTCAATTTCGCTCACGCATGGCATCTCAGCTGAATAGCGCTAATTTAAATTATCCTTGCATTTAAGCCACCATGGCGGACAAGGACTCGTCAACTTTCACTTCTAACAGTACGATCCGGATGAGGTCGCTTTCTCTGTTACCCTTTGCAGTCTCTGTATTATTTTATCCATTATTTTCTGTATGAAAATACAATTCATAATAATAATGTTTGTATATGTACATTTATATTTTCGTCCATGTTCATTTCAATCATATGTATCGATAACGGTGTGTATATAAATATATAGAAATTCATTTACCTACAATTATTGAAACATCACATTTCCGACTGTTCATATTTAGACTGATACCCTACTATATTTTGATTGTTTGTCTTTTAACGGGTACTCTTCTGAAATTAGGGCTTTTAAGTATACTAATATCAATGCATTGTAATACAGGAATATCAAAATAGTCCTTCAACAGTCTATCACCTGGCCAGCTTAATAATTATGCTTGACGTCATGAAAGTGTAGCTCCCCATAGGAAGAAAAATGGGAAAATATAATCTTGAACTATAATTTAAGTCTTCATTAAAATCAATTGGAATAATTGATACCATAGGTAAAACATTTCTTTCAGTCCAATCAGACCAATATCTTAATTTTTAATTATACAATAAATACATTTATAGATATCCTCTCCGTTTCTCTATCTTTACCTACATGTTTGTCTGTCTGCCTGTCTTTCTCTAGGCAAACGGGGGTCATTATAAAGATAAACAGATTTTATGCATACTTAAATGTAATAATTCTCCATGCCAGTCCACGTGACCTCCATAAAGGTGATTTGTTAGGGTTGTTGATTAAAACTTAGCCACGGGTTGGCCTAGTTCACAACGTCCTCGTCAGAATCAATGTGACCTGATCCCTCCGTCCGTTCACCTCCGTAACTATAACTATTGATCGTGTACTTAAGGCGAGTCATATCTTCCAGCACATATAGGGATTTTAGGGGTGCGAGCCCTCATAGGGTTTGAAAATGAATTAACACCCCCCCCCCCCCCATTTTCCAAGTCAGAAAAGTGTTTTGTGACAAGTTAGATGTAACAAACAACTATAAGGTCACCGTTTTTCATAAAAATGTCAATTTTACGATTGTTGACGATTATTAGACCTTTACGAAATAAATATTTTGGAAAATGGAGAATTATACCTTTGTAATACCGCAAAGAGCACTGTAATTCCTTAGAAATTTCTACACCATCGGGGAAATCCCCCTCCCAACCCCCCATCCCTACCCACATCCCCACCCCCTGCCTCTATATTGCCCCCCCCCTATTCTAAAATCCTGTATCTGTCCCTTTAACTTGCGATGATGAATACAACATGTTTATTCTAGGTTAAGATTTTAACCTACCTTTAACATTAACTTGTTTGCATATATTTGAATGGACATACTAAGTATATAAAATACACATAAAATTTATTGTTTTCATCCTAAAATATCAGGGTTTCGGCCATCTGTTCGTTCTTAAACCGTTTTCTTGCTCCTGTACACGAGTAACAAGTTTGCACCGGACACGAGCAGTGGTCCAAAACATAAACATAGCGCCCACGCCACCTGGTGGCCTTACTGCGTTCTCAATCAGTATTTCTTCTATGTTTCTTCCTTCATTTTTCTCCTCCTTGTTTGGGAGTTGTCGGATATGCTTTATCACGCAGTCTTGTTTTGGTAAACAGACACACCTAGACTGTCTTTACTCAAACATAGACCCATACATAACAAAGTATAAAACAGGTGGACTGGCGATAAAGTAATTTTTGTACCGAAAAACGTTTATATTCACCCAAAATGAACGACCTATAATATATATTATATAGCGTGGTATTGCCTATATATATGTATATATATATATATATATATATATATATATATATATATATATATATATATATATATATTAATGATCCAATTATGGAATGATCATTGTAACTTAAATACCTTCTCTCTTTCTGCACCATAATTTCTCATGAGAAAAGCGATCGTGAGTTGAAAATGCCTCAATGTCGAGAACAGACCCTCAAAAGATAGCTTTAAATTGTTTTATGCTGTATTTGTTTAGAAAAAGGTACCCCTTTGGGACAGATTTGTAATTAGAAGAGTATAGACCGGTACTTCGCGATAATATGGCTTCTGGATGCATAATTTATATGATGCATCAAGGTAAAAAATCCGCGACAATGTCGCGTACCCGCTTCCTCGCAATTTTGTTAGCTGAATGATAATCCAGCAACTTATTTTTTATTTTTAGAAATATATTCGAAGAGTAGACACGAAAAATAATTGTCAGAAATGGCGCGTATATTTGCCCCACTCAAACTGGATGACAAGTAGGCGTATCAGTGAGGATAGAGGCGCTGTGCGCACTGGTTTTATACACATCCGTGCAAAACCTGCGACCAGCGATGGCTGCTGGCTTGAAACGGCACCTATTTCTGCTCATTCACAAATGACAGGCAAAGAGGGAAATAATTGTGTCATGTGATCTGGTCAACCAATAAGCACCTCGATCCAAGATATGTATAATCGCTTTGGTGGCAAACTATACAGCTAGGGGATAAACGAGCCAGATCTGGGAACCTGCATATGAAATCTTACAGGAAATTCATTGTTAGAGATAAGTTTTACTATAGATTTGACCACATATTATCTTTATTCGTCGATGTGCGAGACCCGAGGACTCAGTGTCAGTAGTCACCGCTAGTCGTCAGTAGTTCTGTAAAGGGAAGCTCTATTGGGTCTTAGGAAAATTACACATGGTTACTTTTGTCACTTTTTCTTAATGTGAACAACATAAGTCCGACCAGAATTCTTCAATCAAAACTGTCATCTATAATCTGCTTCGTCAGTTTTACCTTCAAATACATTTGGAGTCAAATTTGCAGTTCAAATTGATCAATTTCGAAGTATGGGTACTGGGGTCAATTTTCAGTTGTTTCCACTTAGCGTATACATTGTCAGTCACGAACCTTAGGTTGCTCTCTGGATCTGGACACGTGACTGACGAGTTCCATCTGAACGTATTGCCGTTATTTACCAGTCTATGCTGAAAGATATTCCTAGCAACGTTTTGTGATACTTGTTGCAGCTGAATTTTCAGCTCTGATTTGACAATGTCGGCACGATTCATTCTCACAGAGTATACAATTTATTTCTACGCCCTCTAGTAACGTTATCACGTATTACACAGGGTGGTGGTAGATTTTAATATTTTGGCTTTATTTTTTAAACATACTACAGCCAAACGCTTCCCAAAGGAACATTTTGGTTCGGTGACATTAACCTCAAATGGTAACTTCAATAAAAGGACGAGGCCTGCTTTTGTACACCCAAAAACATTATATATGCAATGGCCCGTCCAAGGTCGGTGGTTTTCTCCAGGTTCTCCGGTTTCCTCCACCCCTACATACTACCGAATGCCAACATCAGAGTCCCGGAGAGTGCTTCATAATAGTTATAACTAGTTGAATAATTTAAGTAAAATAAGTAGAGTTTAAATAGCGTTATTCCGGTTTCTTCTCTGTCCCTACTCCCTTTACAAATGGATTCTCGCCTTAATACTGCCCTCGGTGTATTTTAGTGTCAAATTTCCTTGCACTCATCAAACCCATTTATTCCTTGCAAGCAATTAAAAATAGATGTACATACTTCCATCTTTCCGTAAGACTAAAATCCAGATTTTCATCTCGAAATTAAGGGTTTTAAACATAGCAGAATGATTGATATAAACACTAAAATAACATGTTTCATTGTAAATGATCATCCAATATGGTCCAAGATTGAATGATCGCAACAAAATCAGTATCAATAGGTAATTGCTCAACAAAAAAATGGAAAGGCTCTTTTCAGTGCAAATACAGAAATATTAAAATTATACATTTTTATGGTACAATACTTGCAACTTGATTTAAAGATTTTATATACGCAATTTTCAAGGTTAAAGTGTCATATACAAATAATTATTTTGTTAAAAGCTGGCCATGCAGTATTCACTAACCAAGTACTAGATATTTCTACAGGAAGAATCAAAAGATTCTATTTAGTAGCACCTTTAACTTACATGTCATTGTTCATCCAATTGTGTGGCTCATCCAATAATAACTGCATTATGTATCCTAGGGCTAGAGCACAAGACTTAAAGATTGTGGGTTCGAATCTCAGCCGAGGAGGCGAGATTCTACACGGTCGGCCCCAACCCAGGGTGCGCGCTCTATAAGCATATTGCGAAGCCATGCCCCATGGGGTTATTTCACTTACAAACATGTGTCCCTTTTGGGGGTTCCTTAGTGGTATGACCCAGCAATGGGAATCATAACACACACAAGGCCCGCAGGTGCAGTAATCACCTGGCCTGGTTAACAGCAGGCTATAAATTAAGAGGAAGTGTGTGCTACTGCCCTGTCATTTAGCCTGAAACCGGAAAGGAATTCTGCAGATGTACAAACATAATAAAGCAAGCATTCAATATGAAGGCGGTAACCTTCAATAAAAAAAATTATAAAAAATGTGGCTCTGCAAGTTATCATAATTCCAGCCATCAGTTAATGTGCTGGTACACTCTTTGGTTTAAAACGACAAAATGACTACAGGTAAAAAAAAAGAATAATAATAAATAAACTCTAATGGCGGCCTTAATTTATGATAATGACTACTCTGAATACCAATACTGTTTGGGAACCTGTTATGGATAATATGGTTACTCAGCAAACTCGATATTTTGTACACTGCACGACAATATGTCAGTATTGTTTAAGTTTTGCTTTTATCATGTCATTATCGATAACAAGGTCCTTAACATTCAGAAATTGGCTGTTACTGATACCTACTGGCTATCTACAAGTTGTTGACATATGAATTATATTAACCTTGAAATGTGGTTTTATTTTAGAAAGTACCATGTAACAGAATCTGACGACTGCCTTGAATGTGTCACGACGGAACCGCCCTCCCCTTCTTCCAACAAAACTTACCTATAAACACGTACATCAATAACATGACCACCAGTTTAACAAACTACAGTATCCATCCAACATCAGTAACATGACCACTCCTCTAGTACGACCCCCCCCCCCCAAAATCCCCCTAGCATGACAACCCCTCCCCCGAACCAAGTCCTCTATCATGATCACCTCTCTAACAAACTCAGTCCTCTATTAATTGTCACCCCTCTAACAAACCCAGTCCTCTATCATGATCACCTCTAACAAACTCAGTCCTCTATCATGATCACCCCTCTAACAAACCCATTCCTCTATCATGATCACCTCTCTAACAAACCCAGTTCTCTATCATGATCAACCTTCTAACAAACCCAGTCCTCTATCATGATCACCTCTCTAACAAACACAGTCCTCTTTCATGATCACACCTCTAAAAAAACCTAATCCTCTATCATGATCACCTCTCTAACAAACCCAGTCCTCTATCATGATCACCCCTCTAACAAACCCAGTCCTCTATCATGATCATCTCTCTAACAAACCCAGTCCTCTATCATGATCAACCTTCTAACAAACCCAGTCCTCTATCATGATCACCTCTCTAACAAACACAGTCCTCTATCATGATCACCCCTCTAACAAACCCAATCCTCTATTATGATCACCCCTCTAACAAACCCAATCCTCTATCATGATCATCCCTCTAACACACCCAATCCTCTATCATGATCACCCCTCTAAAAAACCCAATCCTCTATCATGATCATCCCTCTAACAAACCCAATCCTCTATCATGATCACCTCTCTAACAAACCCAATCCTCTATCATGATCACCCCTCTAACAAACCCAATCCATTTTTCATGATCACCGCTCTAACACACCCAATTCCCTATCATTTTCACACCTCTAACACACCCAGTCTTCTATCATGATCACCTCTCTAACACACCCAATCCTCTATCATGATCACCTCTCTAACACACCCAATCCTGTATCATGATCACCTCTCTAACACACCCAATCCTCTATCATTATCACCCATCTAACAAACCCAATCCTCCATCATGAACACCCTTCTAACACACCTAATCCTCTATCACGAACACCCTTCTAACACACCAAATCCCCTATCATTATCGATTCTCTAACAAACCCAATCCTCAGTCATGATCATCCCTCTAACACACCCAATCCTCTATCATGATCTCCTCTCTAACAAACCCAATCCTTTATCATGAACACCCTTCTAACACACCTAATCCTCTATCAGGAACACCCCTCTAACACACCCAATCTTCTATTATTATCGATTCTCTAACAAACCCAATCCTCAGTCATGATCATCCCTCTAACACACCCAATCCTCCCTCATGACCTCCTCTCTTACAAACCCAATCCTCTGTCATGAACACCCTTCTGACACACCTAAACCTCTATCACGAACACCGCTCTAACACCCCCAATCCTCTATCATTATCACTCCTCCAACAAACCCAATCCTCAGTCATGATCATCCATCTAACACACCCAATCCTCTATGATGACCATCTCCCTAACAAACCCTATCCTATATCATGACCTCCTCTATAACAAACCCAATCCTCTATCATGAACACCATTCTAACACACCCAATCCCCTATCATTATCGATTCTCTAACAAACCCAATCCTCAGTCATGATCATGCCTCTAACACACCCAATCCTCTATCATGATCTCCTCTCTAACAAACCCAATCCTTTATCATGAACACCCTTCTAACACACCTAATCCTCTATCAGGAACACCCCTCTAACACACCCAATCCTCTATCATTATCACTCCTCTAACAAACCCAATCTTCAGTCATGGTCATCCCTCTAACACACCCAATCCTCTATCATTATCACTCCTTTAACAAACCCAATCCTCTATCATGACCTCCACTCCAACAAACCCAATCCTCTATCATGAACACCCCTCTAACACCCCCAATCCTCTATCATTATCACTCCTCCAACAAACCCAATCCTCAGTCATGATCATCCATCTAACACACCCAATCCTCTATGATGACCATCTCCCTAACAAACCCTATCCTATATCATGACCTCCTCTATAACAAACCCAATCCTCTATCATGAACACCATTCTAACACACCCAATCCTCTATCATGATCACCTCTCTAACAAACCCAATCCTCTATCATGAGAACCCTTCTAACACACCCAATCCTCTATCATGATCACCTCTCTAACAAACCCAATCCTCTATCATGATCACCCCTCTTACAAACCCAATCCTCTATCATGACAACCTCTCTAACAAACCCAATTCTCTATCATTATCACCCATCTAACAAACATAATCCTCTATCATGATCACCTCTCTAACAAACCCAATCCTCTATAATTATCACTCCTCTAACAACCCAATCCTCTATCATGATCACCTCTCTTACAAACCCAATCCTGTATCATGACAACCTCTCTAACAAACCCAGTTCTCTATCATTATCACCCCTCTAACAAACCCAATCCTCTATCATGATCATCCCTCTAACACCCAATCCTCTATCATTATCACCTCTCTTACAAACCCAATCCTCTATCATGACAACCTCTCTAACAAACCCTATTCTCTATCATTATCACCCTTCTGACAAACCCAATCCTCTATCATTACCATCCCTCTAACACACATAATCCTCTATCATTATCACCTCTCTTACAAACCCAATCCTCTATCATGATCACCTCTCTTACAAACCCAATCCTCTATCATGACAACCTCTCTAACAAACCCAATCCTCTATCGTGATCTCCCCTCTTACAAACCCAATCCTCTATCATGACAACCTCTCTAACAAACCCAATTCACTATCATTATCACCCATCTAACAAACCCAATCCTCTATCATGATCATCACTCTAACACATCCAAACCTCTATCATGATCACCTCTCTAACAAACCCAATCCTCTATAATTATCACTCCTCTAACAAACCCAATCCTCTATCATGATCACCTCTCTTACAAACCCAATCCTCTATCATGACAACCTCTCTAACAAACCCTATTCTCTATCATTATCAACCTTCTGACAAACCCAATCCTCTATCATGACCATCCCTCTAACACACATAATCCTCTATCATTATCACCTCTCTTACAAACCCAATCCTCTATCATGATCACCTCTCTTACAAACCCAATCCTCTATCATGACAACCTCTCTATCAAACCCAATCCTCTATCGTGATCACCCCTGTAACGAACCCAATCCTCTATCATGATCACCTCTCTTACAAACCAAATCCTCTATCATGACAACCTCTCTAACAAACCCAATTCACTATCATTATCACCCATCTAACAAACCGAGTCCTCTATCATGATCATCACTCTAACACATTCAATCCTCTATCATGATCACCTCTCTAACAAACCCAATCCTCTTTCATGATCACCCCTCTTACAAACCCAATCCTCTATCATGACAACCTCCCTAACAAACCCAATTCTCTATCATTATCACCCATCTGACAAACCCAATCCTCTATCATGATCACCTCTCTAACAAACCCAATCCTCTATCATGACCTCCACTCCAACAAACCCAATCCTCTATCATGAACACCCCTGTAACACCCCCAATCCTCTATCATTATCACTCCTCCAACAAACCCAATCCTCAGTCATGATCATCCATCTAACACACCCAATCCTCTATGATGACCATCTCCCTAACAAACCCTATCCTATATCATGACCTCCTCTATAACAAACCCAATCCTCTATCAAGAACACCATTCTAACACACCCAATCCTCTATCATGATCACCTCTCTAACAAACCCAATCCTCTATCATGAGAACCCTTCTAACACACTCAATCCTCTATCATGATCACCTCTCTAACAAACCCAATCCTCTATCATGATCACCCCTCTTACAAACCCAATCCTCTATCATGACAACCTCTCTAACAAACCCAATTCTCTATCATTATCACCGATCTAACAAACCTAATCCTCTATCATGATCACCTCTCTAACAAACCCAATCCTCTATAATTATCACTCCTCTAACAAACCCAATCCTCTATCATGATCACCTCTCTTACAAACCCAATCCTGTATCATGACAACCTCTCTAACAAACCCAGTTCTCTATCATTATCACCCCTCTAACAAACCCAATCCTCTATCATGATCATCCCTCTAACACCCAATCCTCTATCATGATCACCTCTCTTACAAACCCAATCCTCTATCATGACAACCTCTCTAACAAACCCTATTCTCTATCATTATCACCCTTCTGACAAACCCAATCCTCTATCATTACCATCCCTCTAACACACATATTCCTCTATCATTATCACCTCTCTTACAAACCCAATCCTCTATCATGACAACCTCTCTAACAAACCCAATCCTCTATCGTGATCTCCCCTCCTACAAACCCAATCCTCTATCATGACAACCTCTCTAACAAACCCAATCCCCTATCAATATCGATTCTCTAACAAACCCAATCCTCAGTCATGATCATCCCTCTAACACACCCAATCCTCTATCATGATCTCCTCTCTAACAAACCCAATCCTTGATCATGAACACCCTTCTAACACACCTAATCCTCTATCAGGAACACCCCTCTAACACACCCAATCTTCTATCATCATCGATTCTCTAACAAACCCAATCCTCAGTCATGATCATCCCTCTAACACACCCAATCCTCCATCATGACCTCCTCTCTAACAAACCCAATCCTCTGTCATGAACACCCTTCTAACACACGTAAACCTCTATCACGAACGTCCCTCTAACACACCCAATCCTCTATCATTATCACACCTCTAACAAACCCAATCTTCAGTCATGGTCATCCCTCTAACACACCCAATCCTCTATCATTATCACTCCTTTAACAAACCCAATCCTCTATCATGACCTCCACTCCAACGAACCCAATCCTCTATCATGAACACCCCTCTAACACCCCCAATCCTCTATCATTATCACTCCTCCAACAAACCCAATCCTCAGTCATGATCATCCATCTAACACACCCCATCCTCCATCATGAACATCTCCCTAACAAACCCTATCCTATATCATGACCTCCTCTATAACAAACCAAATCCTCTATCATGAACACCATTCTAACACACCCAATCCTCTATCATGATCACCTCTCTAACAAACCCAATCCTCTATCATGAGAACCCTTCTAACACACCCAATCCTCTATCATGATCACCTCTCTAACAAACCCAATCCTCTATCATGATCACCCCTCTTACAAACCCAATCCTCTATCATGACAACCTCTCTAACAAACCCAATTCTCTATCATTATCACCCATCTAACAAATCAATCCTCTATCATGATCACCTCTCTAACAAACCCTATCCTCTATAATTATCACTCCTCTAACAAACCCAATCCTCTATCATGATCACCTCTCTTACAAACCCAATCCTGTATCATGACAACCTCTCTAACAAACCCAGTTCTCTATCATTATCACCCCTCTAACAAACCCAATCCTCTATCATGATCATCCCTCTAACACCCAATCCTCTATCATGATCACCTCTCTTACAAACCCAATCCTCTATCATGACAACTTCTCTAATAAACCCTATTCTCTATCATTATCACCCTTCTGACAAACCCAATCCTCTATCATTACCATCCCTCTAACACACATAATCCTCTATCATTATCACCTCTCTTACAAACCCAATCCTCTATCATGACAACCTCTCTAACAAACCCAATCCTCTATCGTGATCACCCCTCTAACGAACCCAATCCTCTATCATGATCACCTCTCTTACAAACCAAATCCTCTATCATGACAACCTCTCTAACAAACCCAATTCACTATCATGACCTCCACTCCAACAAACCCAATCCTCTATCATGAACACCCCTCTAACACCCCCAATCCTCTATCATTATCACTCCTCCAACAAACCCAATCCTCAGTCATGATCATCCATCTAACACACCCAATCCTCTATGATGACCATCTCCCTAACAAACCCTATCCTATATCATGACCTCCTCTATAACAAACCCAATCCTCTATCATGAACACCATTCTAACACACCCAATCCTCTATCATGATCACCTCTCTAACAAACCCAATCCTCTATCATGAGAACCCTTCTAACACACCCATTCCTCTATCATGATCACCTCTCTAACAAACCCAATCCTCTATCATGATCACCCCTCTTACAAACCGAATCCTCTATCATGACAACCTCTCTAACAAACCCAATTCTCTATCATTATCACCCATCTAACAAACCTAATCCTCTTTCATGATCACCTCTCAAACAAACCCAATCTTCTATATTTATCATTCCTCTAACAAACCCAATCCTCTATCATGATCATCCCTCTAACACCCAATCCTCTATCATGATCACCTCTCTTACAAACCCAATCCTCTATCATTATCACCCCTCTAACAAACCCAATCCTCTATCATGATCATCCCTCTAACACCCAATCCTCTATCATGATCACCTCTCTTACAAACCCAATCCTCTATCATGACAACCTCTCTAACAAACCCTATTCTCTATCATTATCACCCTTCTGACAAACCCAATCCTTTATCATTACCATTCCTCTAACACACATATTCCTCTATCATTATCACCTCTCTTACAAACCCAATCCTCTATCATGACAACCTCTCTAACAAACCCAATCCTCTATCGTGATCTCCCCTCTAACAAACCCAATCCTCAGTCATGATCATCCCTCTAACACACCCAATCCTCTATCATGATCTCCTCTCTAACAAACCCAATCCTTGATCATGAACACCCTTCTAACACACCTAATCCTCTATCAGGAACACCCCTCTAACACACCCAATCTTCTATCATTATCGATTCTCTAACAAACCCAATCCTCAGTCATGATCATCCCTCTAACACACCCAATCCTCCATCATGACCTCCTCTCTAACAAACCCAATCCTCTGTCATGAACACCCTTCTAACACACGTAAACCTCTATCACGAACGTCCCTCTAACACACCCAATCCTCTATCATTATCACACCTCTAACAAACCCAATCTTCAGTCATGGTCATCCCTCTAACACACCCAATCCTCTATCATTATCACTCCTTTAACAAACCCAATCCTCTATCATGACCTCCACTCCAACGAACCCAATCCTCTATCATGAACACCCCTCTAACACCCCCAATCCTCTATCATTGTCACTCCTCCAACAAACCCAATCCTCAGTCATGATCATCCATCTAACACACCCAATCCTCTATCATGACCATCTCCCTAACAAACCCTATCCTATATCATGACCTCCTCTATAACAAGCCAAATCCTCTATCATGAACACCATTCTAACACACCCAATCCTCTATCATGATCACCTCTCTAACAAACCCAATCCTCTATCATGAGAACCCTTCTAACACACCCAATCCTCTATCATGATCACCTCTCTAACAAACCCAATCCTCTATCATGATCACCCCTCTTACAAACCCAATCCTCTATCATGACAACCTCTCTAACAAACCCAATTCTCTATCATTATCACCCATCTAACAAATCAATCCTCTATCATGATCACCTCTCTAACAAACCCTATCCTCTATAATTATCACTCCTCTAACAAACCCAATCCTCTATCATGATCACCTCTCTTACAAACCCAATCCTGTATCATGACAACCTCTCTAACAAACCCAGTTCTCTATCATTATCACCCCTCTAACAAACCCAATCCTCTATCATGATCATCCCTCTAACACCCAATCCTCTATCATGATCACCTCTCTTACAAACCCAATCCTCTATCATGACAACTTCTCTAATAAACCCTATTCTCTATCATTATCACCCTTCTGACAAACCCAATCCTCTATCATTACCATCCCTCTAACACACATAATCCTCTATCATTATCACCTCTCTTACAAACCCAATCCTCTATCATGACAACCTCTCTAACAAACCCAATCCTCTATCGTGATCACCCCTCTAACGAACCCAATCCTCTATCATGATCACCTCTCTTACAAACCAAATCCTCTATCATGACAACCTCTCTAACAAACCCAATTCACTATCATTATCACCCATCTAACAAACCCAGTCCTCTATCATGATCATCACTCTAACACATTCAATCCTCTATCATGATCACCTCTCTAACAAACCCAATCCTCTTTCATGATCACCCCTCTTACAAACCCAATCCTCTATCATGACAACCTCTCTAACAAACCCAATTCTCTATCATTATCACCCATCTAACAAACCTAATCCTCTATCATGATCACCTCTCTAACAAACCCAATCCTCTATCATGACCTCCACTCCAACATACCCAATCCTCTATCATGAACACCCCTCTAACACCCCTAATCCTCTATCATTATCACTCCTCCAACAAACCCAATCCTCAGTCATGATCATCCATCTAACACAACCAATCCTCTATGATGACCATCTCCCTAACAAACCCTATCCTATATCATGACCTCCTCTATAACAAACCCAATCCTCTATCATGAACACCATTCTAACACACCCAATCCTCTATCATGATCACCTCTCTAACAAACCCAATCCTCTATCATGAGAACCCTTCTAACACACCCATTCCTCTATCATGATCACCTCTCTAACAAACCCAATCCTCTATCATGATCACCCCTCTTACAAACCGAATCCTCTATCATGACAACCTCTCTAACAAACCCAATTCTCTATCATTATCACCCATCTAACAAACCTAATCCTCTTTCATGATCACCTCTCAAACAAACCCAATCTTCTATATTTATCATTCCTCTAACAAACCCAATCCTCTATCATGATCATCCCTCTAACACCCAATCCTCTATCATGATCACCTCTCTTACAAACCCAATCCTCTATCATTATCACCCCTCTAACAAACCCAATCCTCTATCATGATCATCCCTCTAACACCCAATGCTCTATCATGATCACCTCTCTTACAAACCCAATCCTCTATCATGACAACCTCTCTAACAAACCCTATTCTCTATCATTATCACCCTTCTGACAAACCCAATCCTCTATCATTACCATTCCTCTAACACACATATTCCTCTATCATTATCACCTCTCTTACAAACCCAATCCTCTATCATGACAACCTCTCTAACAAACCCAATCCTCTATCGTGATCTCCCCTCTAACAAACCCAATCCTCAGTCATGATCATCCCTCTAACACACCCAATCCTCTATCATGATCTCCTCTCTAACAAACCCAATCCTTGATCATGAACACCCTTCTAACACACCTAATCCTCTATCAGGAACACCCCTCTAACACACCCAATCTTCTATCATTATCGATTCTCTAACAAACCCAATCCTCAGTCATGATCATCCCTCTAACACAACCAATCCTCCATCATGACCTCCTCTCTAACAAACCCAATCCTCTGTCATGAACACCCTTCTAACACACGTAAACCTCTATCACGAACGTCCCTCTAACACACCCAATCCTCTATCATTATCACACCTCTAACAAACCCAATCTTCAGTCAAGGTCATCCCTCTAACACACCCAATCCTCTATCATTATCACTCCTTTAACAAACCCAATCCTCTATCATGACCTCCACTCCAACGAACCCAATCCTCTATCATGAACACCCCTCTAACACCCCCAATCCTCTATCATTGTCACTCCTCCAACAAACCCAATCCTCAGTCATGATCATCCATCTAACACACCCAATCCTCTATCATGACCATCTCCCTAACAAACCCTATCCTATATCATGACCTCCTCTATAACAAACCCAATCCTCTATCATGAACACCATTCTAACACACCCAATCCTCTATCATGATCACCTCTCTAACAAACCCAATCCTCTATCATGAGAACCCTTCTAACACACCCAATCCTCTATCATGATCACCTCTCTAACAAACCCAATCCTCTATCATGATCACCCCTCTTACAAACCCAATCCTCTATCATGACAACCTCTCTAACAAACCCAATTCTCTATCATTATCACCCATCTAACAAATCAATCCTCTATCATGATCACCTCTCTAACAAACCCTATCCTCTATAATTATCACTCCTCTAACAAACCCAATCCTCTATCATGATCACCTCTCTTACAAACCCAATCCTGTATCATGACAACCTCTCTAACAAACCCAGTTCTCTATCATTATCACCCCTCTAACAAACCCAATCCTCTATCATGATCATCCCTCTAACACCCAATCCTCTATCATGATCACCTCTCTTACAAACCCAATCCTCTATCATGACAACCTCTCTAACAAACCCTATTCTCTATCATTATCACCCTTCTGACAAACCCAATCCTCTATCATTACCATCCCTCTAACACACATAATCCTCTATCATTATCACCTCTCTTACAAACCCAATCCTCTATCATGACAACCTCTCTAACAAACCCAATCCTCTATCGTGATCACCCCTCTAACGAACCCAATCCTCTATCATGATCACCTCTCTTACAAACCAAATCCTCTATCATGACAACCTCTCTAACAAACCCAATTCACTATCATTATCACCCATCTAACAAACCCAGTCCTCTATCATGATCATCACTCTAACACATTCAATCCTCTATCATGATCACCTCTCTAACAAACCCAATCCTCTTTCATGATCACCCCTCTTACAAACCCAATCCTCTATCATGACAACCTCTCTAACAAACCCAATTCTCTATCATTATCACCCATCTAACAAACCTAATCCTCTATCATGATCACCTCTCTAACAAACCCAATCCTCTTTCATGACCTCCACTCCAACAAACCCAATCCTCTATCATGAACACCCCTCTAACACCCCCAATCCTCTATCATTATCACTCCTCCAACAAACCCAATCCTCAGTCATGATCATCCATCTAACACACCCAATCCTCTATGATGACCATCTCCCTAACAATCCCTATCCTATATCATGACCTCCTCTATAACAAACCCAATCCTCTATCATGAACACCATTCTAACACACCCAATCCTCTATCATGATCACCTCTCTAACAAACCCAATCCTCTATCATGAGAACCCTTCTAACACACCCATTCCTCTATCATGATCACCTCTCTAACAAACCCAATCCTCTATCATGATCACCCCTCTTACAAACCCAATCCTCTATCATGACAACCTCTCTAACAAACCCAATTCTCTATCATTATCACCCATCTAACAAACCTAATCCTCTTTCATGATCACCTCTCTAACAAACCCTATCCTCTATAATTATCACTCCTCTAACAAACCCAATCCTCTATCATGATCACCTCTCTTACAAACCCAATCCTGTATCATGACAACCTCTCTAACAAACCCAGTTCTCTATCATTATCACCCCTCTAACAAACCCAATCCTCTATCATGATCATCCCTCTAACACCCAATCCTCTATCATGATCACCTCTCTTACAAACCCAATCCTCTATCATGACAACCTCTCTAACAAACCCTATTCTCTATCATTATCACCCTTCTGACAAACCCAATCCTCTATCATTACCATCCCTCTAACACACATAATCCTCTATCATTATCACCTCTCTTACAAACCCAATCCTCTATCATGACAACCTCTCTAACAAACCCAATCCTCTATCGTGATCACCCCTCTAACGAACCCAATCCTCTATCATGATCACCTCTCTTACAAACCAAATCCTCTATCATGACAACCTCTCTAACAAACCCAATTCACTATCATTATCACCCATCTAACAAACCCAGTCCTCTATCATGATCATCACTCTAACACATTCAATCCTCTATCATGATCACCTCTCTAACAAACCCAATCCTCTTTCATGATCACCCCTCTTACAAACCCAATCCTCTATCATGACAACCTCTCTAACAAACCCAATTCTCTATCATTATCACCCATCTTACAAACCTAATCCTCTATCATGATCACCTCTCTAACAAACCCAATCCTCTTTCATGACCTCCACTCCAACAAACCCAATCCTCTATCATGAACACCCCTCTAACACCCCCAATCCTCTATCATTATCACTCCTCCAACAAACCCAATCCTCAGTCATGATCATCCATCTAACACACCCAATCCTCTATGATGACCATCTCCCTAACAAACCCTATCCTATATCATGACCTCCTCTATAACAAACCCAATCCTCTATCATGAACACCATTCTAACACACCCAATCCTCTATCATGATCACCTCTCTAACAAACCCAATCCTCTATCATGAGAACCCTTCTAACACACCCATTCCTCTATCATGATCACCTCTCTAACAAACCCAATCCTCTATCATGATCACCCCTCTTACAAACCCAATCCTCTATCATGACAACCTCTCTAACAAACCCAATTCTCTATCATTATCACCCATCTAACAAACCTAATCCTCTTTCATGATCACCTCTCAAACAAACCCAATCTTCTATATTTATCATTCCTCTAACAAACCCAATCCTCTATCATGATCATCCCTCTAACACCCAATCCTCTATCATGATCACCTCTCTTACAAACCCAATCCTCTATCATTATCACCCCTCTAACAAACCCAATCCTCTATCATGATCATCCCTCTAACACCCAATCCTCTATCATGATCACCTCTCTTACAAACCCAATCCTCTATCATGACAACCTCTCTAACAAACCCTATTCTCTATCATTATCACCCTTCTGACAAACCCAATCCTTTATCATTACCATTCCTCTAACACACATATTCCTCTATCATTATCACCTCTCTTACAAACCCAATCCTCTATCATGACAACCTCTCTAACAAACCCAATCCTCTATCGTGATCTCCCCTCTAACAAACCCAATCCTCAGTCATGATCATCCCTCTAACACACCCAATCCTCTATCATGATCTCCTCTCTAACAAACCCAATCCTTGATCATGAACACCCTTCTAACACACCTAATCCTCTATCAGGAACACCCCTCTAACACACCCAATCTTCTATCATTATCGATTCTCTAACAAACCCAATCCTCAGTCATGATCATCCCTCTAACACACCCAATCCTCCATCATGACCTCCTCTCTAACAAACCCAATCCTCTGTCATGAACACCCTTCTAACACACGTAAACCTCTATCACGAACGTCCCTCTAACACACCCAATCCTCTATCATTATCACACCTCTAACAAACCCAATCTTCAGTCATGGTCATCCCTCTAACACACCCAATCCTCTATCATTATCACTCCTTTAACAAACCCAATCCTCTATCATGACCTCCACTCCAACGAACCCAATCCTCTATCATGAACACCCCTCTAACACCCCCAATCCTCTATCATTGTCACTCCTCCAACAAACCCAATCCTCAGTCATGATCATCCATCTAACACACCCAATCCTCTATCATGACCATCTCCCTAACAAACCCTATCCTATATCATGACCTCCTCTATAACAAGCCAAATCCTCTATCATGAACACCATTCTAACACACCCAATCCTCTATCATGATCACCTCTCTAACAAACCCAATCCTCTATCATGAGAACCCTTCTAACACACCCAATCCTCTATCATGATCACCTCTCTAACAAACCCAATCCTCTATCATGATCACCCCTCTTACAAACCCAATCCTCTATCATGACAACCTCTCTAACAAACCCAATTCTCTATCATTATCACCCATCTAACAAATCAATCCTCTATCATGATCACCTCTCTAACAAACCCTATCCTCTATAATTATCACTCCTCTAACAAACCCAATCCTCTATCATGATCACCTCTCTTACAAACCCAATCCTGTATCATGACAACCTCTCTAACAAACCCAGTTCTCTATCATTATCACCCCTCTAACAAACCCAATCCTCTATCATGATCATCCCTCTAACACCCAATCCTCTATCATGATCACCTCTCTTACAAACCCAATCCTCTATCATGACAACTTCTCAAATAAACCCTATTCTCTATCATTATCACCCTTCTGACAAACCCAATCCTCTATCATTACCATCCCTCTAACACACATAATCCTCTATCATTATCACCTCTCTTACAAACCCAATCCTCTATCATGACAACCTCTCTAACAAACCCAATCCTCTATCGTGATCACCCCTCTAACGAACCCAATCCTCTATCATGATCACCTCTCTTACAAACCAAATCCTCTATCATGACAACCTCTCTAACAAACCCAATTCACTATCATTATCACCCATCTAACAAACCCAGTCCTCTATCATGATCATCACTCTAACACATTCAATCCTCTATCATGATCACCTCTCTAACAAACCCAATCCTCTTTCATGATCACCCCTCTTACAAACCCAATCCTCTATCATGACAACCTCTCTAACAAACCCAATTCTCTATCATTATCACCCATCTAACAAACCTAATCCTCTATCATGATCACCTCTCTAACAAACCCAATCCTCTATAATGACCTCCACTCCAACAAACCCAATCCTCTATCATGAACACCCCTCTAACACCCCTAATCCTCTATCATTATCACTCCTCCAACAAACCCAATCCTCAGTCATGATCATCCATCTAACACAACCAATCCTCTATGATGACCATCTCCCTAACAAACCCTATCCTATATCATGACCTCCTCTATAACAAACCCAATCCTCTATCATGAACACCATTCTAACACACCCAATCCTCTATCATGATCACCTCTCTAACAAACCCAATCCTCTATCATGAGAACCCTTCTAACACACCCATTCCTCTATCATGATCACCTCTCTAACAAACCCAATCCTCTATCATGATCACCCCTCTTACAAACCGAATCCTCTATCATGACAACCTCTCTAACAAACCCAATTCTCTATCATTATCACCCATCTAACAAACCTAATCCTCTATCATGATCACCTCTCTAACAAACCCAATCCTCTTTCATGACCTCCACTCCAACAAACCCAATCCTCTATCATGAACACCCCTCTAACACCCCCAATCCTCTATCATTATCACTCCTCCAACAAACCCAATCCTCAGTCATGATCATCCATCTAACACACCCAATCCTCTATGATGACCATCTCCCTAACAAACCCTATCCTATATCATGACCTCCTCTATAACAAACCCAATCCTCTATCATGAACACCATTCTAACACACCCAATCCTCTATCATGATCACCTCTCTAACAAACCCAATCCTCTATCATGAGAACCCTTCTAACACACCCATTCCTCTATCATGATCACCTCTCTAACAAACCCAATCCTCTATCATGATCACCCCTCTTACAAACCCAATCCTCTATCATGACAACCTCTCTAACAAACCCAATTCTCTATCATTATCACCCATCTAACAAACCTAATCCTCTTTCATGATCACCTCTCAAACAAACCCAATCTTCTATATTTATCATTCCTCTAACAAACCCAATCCTCTATCATGATCATCCCTCTAACACCCAATCCTCTATCATGATCACCTCTCTTACAAACCCAATCCTCTATCATTATCACCCCTCTAACAAACCCAATCCTCTATCATGATCATCCCTCTAACACCCAATCCTCTATCATGATCACCTCTCTTACAAACCCAATCCTCTATCATGACAACCTCTCTAACAAACCCTATTCTCTATCATTATCACCCTTCTGACAAACCCAATCCTTTATCATTACCATTCCTCTAACACACATATTCCTCTATCATTATCACCTCTCTTACAAACCCAATCCTCTATCATGACAACCTCTCTAACAAACCCAATCCTCTATCGTGATCTCCCCTCTAACAAACCCAATCCTCAGTCATGATCATCCCTCTAACACACCCAATCCTCTATCATGATCTCCTCTCTAACAAACCCAATCCTTGATCATGAACACCCTTCTAACACACCTAATCCTCTATCAGGAACACCCCTCTAACACACCCAATCTTCTATCATTATCGATTCTCTAACAAACCCAATCCTCAGTCATGATCATCCCTCTAACACACCCAATCCTCCATCATGACCTCCTCTCTAACAAACCCAATCCTCTGTCATGAACACCCTTCTAACACACGTAAACCTCTATCACGAACGTCCCTCTAACACACCCAATCCTCTATCATTATCACACCTCTAACAAACCCAATCTTCAGTCATGGTCATCCCTCTAACACACCCAATCCTCTATCATTATCACTCCTTTAACAAACCCAATCCTCTATCATGACCTCCACTCCAACGAACCCAATCCTCTATCATGAACACCCCTCTAACACCCCCAATCCTCTATCATTGTCACTCCTCCAACAAACCCAATCCTCAGTCATGATCATCCATCTAACACACCCAATCCTCTATCATGACCATCTCCCTAACAAACCCTATCCTATATCATGACCTCCTCTATAACAAGCCAAATCCTCTATCATGAACACCATTCTAACACACCCAATCCTCTATCATGATCACCTCTCTAACAAACCCAATCCTCTATCATGAGAACCCTTCTAACACACCCAATCCTCTATCATGATCACCTCTCTAACAAACCCAATCCTCTATCATGATCACCCCTCTTACAAACCCAATCCTCTATCATGACAACCTCTCTAACAAACCCAATTCTCTATCATTATCACCCATCTAACAAATCAATCCTCTATCATGATCACCTCTCTAACAAACCCTATCCTCTATAATTATCACTCCTCTAACAAACCCAATCCTCTATCATGATCACCTCTCTTACAAACCCAATCCTGTATCATGACAACCTCTCTAACAAACCCAGTTCTCTATCATTATCACCCCTCTAACAAACCCAATCCTCTATCATGATCATCCCTCTAACACCCAATCCTCTATCATGATCACCTCTCTTACAAACCCAATCCTCTATCATGACAACTTCTCAAATAAACCCTATTCTCTATCATTATCACCCTTCTGACAAACCCAATCCTCTATCATTACCATCCCTCTAACACACATAATCCTCTATCATTATCACCTCTCTTACAAACCCAATCCTCTATCATGACAACCTCTCTAACAAACCCAATCCTCTATCGTGATCACCCCTCTAACGAACCCAATCCTCTATCATGATCACCTCTCTTACAAACCAAATCCTCTATCATGACAACCTCTCTAACAAACCCAATTCACTATCATTATCACCCATCTAACAAACCCAGTCCTCTATCATGATCATCACTCTAACACATTCAATCCTCTATCATGATCACCTCTCTAACAAACCCAATCCTCTTTCATGATCACCCCTCTTACAAACCCAATCCTCTATCATGACAACCTCTCTAACAAACCCAATTCTCTATCATTATCACCCATCTAACAAACCTAATCCTCTATCATGATCACCTCTCTAACAAACCCAATCCTCTATAATGACCTCCACTCCAACAAACCCAATCCTCTATCATGAACACCCCTCTAACACCCCCAATCCTCTATCATTATCACTCCTCCAACAAACCCAATCCTCAGTCATGATCATCCATCTAACACACCCAATCCTCTATGATGACCATCTCCCTAACAAACCCTATCCTATATCATGACCTCCTCTATAACAAACCCAATCCTCTATCATGAACACCATTCTAACACACCCAATCCTCTATCATGATCACCTCTCTAACAAACCCAATCCTCTATCATGAGAACCCTTCTAACACACCCATTCCTCTATCATGATCACCTCTCTAACAAACCCAATCCTCTATCATGATCACCCCTCTTACAAACCCAATCCTCTATCATGACAACCTCTCTAACAAACCCAATTCTCTATCATTATCACCCATCTAACAAACCTAATCCTCTTTCATGATCACCTCTCAAACAAACCCAATCTTCTATATTTATCATTCCTCTAACAAACCCAATCCTCTATCATGATCATCCCTCTAACACCCAATCCTCTATCATGATCACCTCTCTTACAAACCCAATCCTCTATCATTATCACCCCTCTAACAAACCCAATCCTCTATCATGATCATCCCTCTAACACCCAATCCTCTATCATGATCACCTCTCTTACAAACCCAATCCTCTATCATGACAACCTCTCTAACAAACCCTATTCTCTATCATTATCACCCTTCTGACAAACCCAATCCTTTATCATTACCATTCCTCTAACACACATATTCCTCTATCATTATCACCTCTCTTACAAACCCAATCCTCTATCATGACAACCTCTCTAACAAACCCAATCCTCTATCGTGATCTCCCCTCTAACAAACCCAATCCTCAGTCATGATCATCCCTCTAACACACCCAATCCTCTATCATGATCTCCTCTCTAACAAACCCAATCCTTGATCATGAACACCCTTCTAACACACCTAATCCTCTATCAGGAACACCCCTCTAACACACCCAATCTTCTATCATTATCGATTCTCTAACAAACCCAATCCTCAGTCATGATCATCCCTCTAACACACCCAATCCTCCATCATGACCTCCTCTCTAACAAACCCAATCCTCTGTCATGAACACCCTTCTAACACACGTAAACCTCTATCACGAACGTCCCTCTAACACACCCAATCCTCTATCATTATCACACCTCTAACAAACCCAATCTTCAGTCATGGTCATCCCTCTAACACACCCAATCCTCTATCATTATCACTCCTTTAACAAACCCAATCCTCTATCATGACCTCCACTCCAACGAACCCAATCCTCTATCATGAACACCCCTCTAACACCCCCAATCCTCTATCATTGTCACTCCTCCAACAAACCCAATCCTCAGTCATGATCATCCATCTAACACACCCAATCCTCTATCATGACCATCTCCCTAACAAACCCTATCCTATATCATGACCTCCTCTATAACAAGCCAAATCCTCTATCATGAACACCATTCTAACACACCCAATCCTCTATCATGATCACCTCTCTAACAAACCCAATCCTCTATCATGAGAACCCTTCTAACACACCCAATCCTCTATCATGATCACCTCTCTAACAAACCCAATCCTCTATCATGATCACCCCTCTTACAAACCCAATCCTCTATCATGACAACCTCTCTAACAAACCCAATTCTCTATCATTATCACCCATCTAACAAATCAATCCTCTATCATGATCACCTCTCTAACAAACCCTATCCTCTATAATTATCACTCCTCTAACAAACCCAATCCTCTATCATGATCACCTCTCTTACAAACCCAATCCTGTATCATGACAACCTCTCTAACAAACCCAGTTCTCTATCATTATCACCCCTCTAACAAACCCAATCCTCTATCATGATCATCCCTCTAACACCCAATCCTCTATCATGATCACCTCTCTTACAAACCCAATCCTCTATCATGACAACTTCTCAAATAAACCCTATTCTCTATCATTATCACCCTTCTGACAAACCCAATCCTCTATCATTACCATCCCTCTAACACACATAATCCTCTATCATTATCACCTCTCTTACAAACCCAATCCTCTATCATGACAACCTCTCTAACAAACCCAATCCTCTATCGTGATCACCCCTCTAACGAACCCAATCCTCTATCATGATCACCTCTCTTACAAACCAAATCCTCTATCATGACAACCTCTCTAACAAACCCAATTCACTATCATTATCACCCATCTAACAAACCCAGTCCTCTATCATGATCATCACTCTAACACATTCAATCCTCTATCATGATCACCTCTCTAACAAACCCAATCCTCTTTCATGATCACCCCTCTTACAAACCCAATCCTCTATCATGACAACCTCTCTAACAAACCCAATTCTCTATCATTATCACCCATCTAACAAACCTAATCCTCTATCATGATCACCTCTCTAACAAACCCAATCCTCTATAATGACCTCCACTCCAACAAACCCAATCCTCTATCATGAACACCCCTCTAACACCCCTAATCCTCTATCATTATCACTCCTCCAACAAACCCAATCCTCAGTCATGATCATCCATCTAACACAACCAATCCTCTATGATGACCATCTCCCTAACAAACCCTATCCTATATCATGACCTCCTCTATAACAAACCCAATCCTCTATCATGAACACCATTCTAACACACCCAATCCTCTATCATGATCACCTCTCTAACAAACCCAATCCTCTATCATGAGAACCCTTCTAACACACCCATTCCTCTATCATGATCACCTCTCTAACAAACCCAGTCCTCTATCATGATCACCCCTCTTACAAACCGAATCCTCTATCATGACAACCTCTCTAACAAACCCAATTCTCTATCATTATCACCCATCTAACAAACCTAATCCTCTTTCATGATCACCTCTCAAACAAACCCAATCTTCTATATTTATCATTCCTCTAACAAACCCAATCCTCTATCATGATCATCCCTCTAACACCCAATCCTCTATCATGATCACCTCTCTTACAAACCCAATCCTCTATCATTATCACCCCTCTAACAAACCCAATCCTCTATCATGATCATCCCTCTAACACCCAATGCTCTATCATGATCACCTCTCTTACAAACCCAATCCTCTATCATGACAACCTCTCTAACAAACCCTATTCTCTATCATTATCACCCTTCTGACAAACCCAATCCTCTATCATTACCATTCCTCTAACACACATATTCCTCTATCATTATCACCTCTCTTACAAACCCAATCCTCTATCATGACAACCTCTCTAACAAACCCAATCCTCTATCGTGATCTCCCCTCTAACAAACCCAATCCTCAGTCATGATCATCCCTCTAACACACCCAATCCTCTATCATGATCTCCTCTCTAACAAACCCAATCCTTGATCATGAACACCCTTCTAACACACCTAATCCTCTATCAGGAACACCCCTCTAACACACCCAATCTTCTATCATTATCGATTCTCTAACAAACCCAATCCTCAGTCATGATCATCCCTCTAACACAACCAATCCTCCATCATGACCTCCTCTCTAACAAACCCAATCCTCTGTCATGAACACCCTTCTAACACACGTAAACCTCTATCACGAACGTCCCTCTAACACACCCAATCCTCTATCATTATCACACCTCTAACAAACCCAATCTTCAGTCAAGGTCATCCCTCTAACACACCCAATCCTCTATCATTATCACTCCTTTAACAAACCCAATCCTCTATCATGACCTCCACTCCAACGAACCCAATCCTCTATCATGAACACCCCTCTAACACCCCCAATCCTCTATCATTGTCACTCCTCCAACAAACCCAATCCTCAGTCATGATCATCCATCTAACACACCCAATCCTCTATCATGACCATCTCCCTAACAAACCCTATCCTATATCATGACCTCCTCTATAACAAACCCAATCCTCTATCATGAACACCATTCTAACACACCCAATCCTCTATCATGATCACCTCTCTAACAAACCCAATCCTCTATCATGAGAACCCTTCTAACACACCCAATCCTCTATCATGATCACCTCTCTAACAAACCCAATCCTCTATCATGATCACCCCTCTTACAAACCCAATCCTCTATCATGACAACCTCTCTAACAAACCCAATTCTCTATCATTATCACCCATCTAACAAATCAATCCTCTATCATGATCACCTCTCTAACAAACCCTATCCTCTATAATTATCACTCCTCTAACAAACCCAATCCTCTATCATGATCACCTCTCTTACAAACCCAATCCTGTATCATGACAACCTCTCTAACAAACCCAGTTCTCTATCATTATCACCCCTCTAACAAACCCAATCCTCTATCATGATCATCCCTCTAACACCCAATCCTCTATCATGATCACCTCTCTTACAAACCCAATCCTCTATCATGACAACCTCTCTAACAAACCCTATTCTCTATCATTATCACCCTTCTGACAAACCCAATCCTCTATCATTACCATCCCTCTAACACACATAATCCTCTATCATTATCACCTCTCTTACAAACCCAATCCTCTATCATGACAACCTCTCTAACAAACCCAATCCTCTATCGTGATCACCCCTCTAACGAACCCAATCCTCTATCATGATCACCTCTCTTACAAACCAAATCCTCTATCATGACAACCTCTCTAACAAACCCAATTCACTATCATTATCACCCATCTAACAAACCCAGTCCTCTATCATGATCATCACTCTAACACATTCAATCCTCTATCATGATCACCTCTCTAACAAACCCAATCCTCTTTCATGATCACCCCTCTTACAAACCCAATCCTCTATCATGACAACCTCTCTAACAAACCCAATTCTCTATCATTATCACCCATCTAACAAACCTAATCCTCTATCATGATCACCTCTCTAACAAACCCAATCCTCTTTCATGACCTCCACTCCAACAAACCCAATCCTCTATCATGAACACCCCTCTAACACCCCCAATCCTCTATCATTATCACTCCTCCAACAAACCCAATCCTCAGTCATGATCATCCATCTAACACACCCAATCCTCTATGATGACCATCTCCCTAACAAACCCTATCCTATATCATGACCTCCTCTATAACAAACCCAATCCTCTATCATGAACACCATTCTAACACACCCAATCCTCTATCATGATCACCTCTCTAACAAACCCAATCCTCTATCATGAGAACCCTTCTAACACACCCATTCCTCTATCATGATCACCTCTCTAACAAACCCAATCCTCTATCATGATCACCCCTCTTACAAACCCAATCCTCTATCATGACAACCTCTCTAACAAACCCAATTCTCTATCATTATCACCCATCTAACAAACCTAATCCTCTTTCATGATCACCTCTCTAACAAACCCTATCCTCTATAATTATCACTCCTCTAACAAACCCAATCCTCTATCATGATCACCTCTCTTACAAACCCAATCCTGTATCATGACAACCTCTCTAACAAACCCAGTTCTCTATCATTATCACCCCTCTAACAAACCCAATCCTCTATCATGATCATCCCTCTAACACCCAATCCTCTATCATGATCACCTCTCTTACAAACCCAATCCTCTATCATGACAACCTCTCTAACAAACCCTATTCTCTATCATTATCACCCTTCTGACAAACCCAATCCTCTATCATTACCATCCCTCTAACACACATAATCCTCTATCATTATCACCTCTCTTACAAACCCAATCCTCTATCATGACAACCTCTCTAACAAACCCAATCCTCTATCGTGATCACCCCTCTAACGAACCCAATCCTCTATCATGATCACCTCTCTTACAAACCAAATCCTCTATCATGACAACCTCTCTAACAAACCCAATTCACTATCATTATCACCCATCTAACAAACCCAGTCCTCTATCATGATCATCACTCTAACACATTCAATCCTCTATCATGATCACCTCTCTAACAAACCCAATCCTCTTTCATGATCACCCCTCTTACAAACCCAATCCTCTATCATGACAACCTCTCTAACAAACCCAATTCTCTATCATTATCACCCATCTAACAAACCTAATCCTCTATCATGACCACCTCTCTAACAAACCCAATCCTCTTTCATGACCTCCACTCCAACAAACCCAATCCTCTATCATGAACACCCCTCTAACACCCCCAATCCTCTATCATTATCACTCCTCCAACAAACCCAATCCTCAGTCATGATCATCCATCTAACACACCCAATCCTCTATGATGACCATCTCCCTAACAAACCCTATCCTATATCATGACCTCCTCTATAACAAACCCAATCCTCTATCATGAACACCATTCTAACACACCCAATCCTCTATCATGATCACCTCTCTAACAAACCCAATCCTCTATCATGAGAACCCTTCTAACACACCCATTCCTCTATCATGATCACCTCTCTAACAAACCCAATCCTCTATCATGATCACCCCTCTTACAAACCCAATCCTCTATCATGACAACCTCTCTAACAAACCCAATTCTCTATCATTATCACCCATCTAACAAACCTAATCCTCTTTCATGATCACCTCTCAAACAAACCCAATCTTCTATATTTATCATTCCTCTTACAAACCCAATCCTCTATCATTATCACCCCTCTAACAAACCCAATCCTCTATCATGATCATCCCTCTAACACCCAATCCTCTATCATGATCACCTCTCTTACAAACCCAATCCTCTATCATGACAACCTCTCTAACAAACCCTATTCTCTATCATTATCACCCTTCTGACAAACCCAATCCTCTATCATTACCATTCCTCTAACACACATATTCCTCTATCATTATCACCTCTCTTACAAAACCAATCCTCTATCATGACAACCTCTCTAACAAACCCAATCCTCTATCGTGATCTCCCCTCTTACAAACCCAATCCTCTATCATGACAACCTCTCTAACAAACCCATATCACTATCATTATCACCCATCTAACAAACCCAATCCTCTATCATGATCATCACTCTAACACATCCAAACCTCTATCATGATCACCTCTCTAACAAACCCAATCCTCTATAATTATCACTCCTCTAACAAACCCAATCCTCTATCATGATCACCTCTCTTACAAACCCAATCCTCTATCATGACAACCTCTCTAACAAACCCTATTCTCTATCATTATGACCCTTCTGACAAACCCAATCCTTTATCATGACCATCCCTCTAACACACATAATCCACTATCATTATCACCTCTCTTACAAACCCAGTCCTCTATCATAATCACCTCTCTTACAAACCCAATCCTCTATCATGACAACCTCTCTAACAAACCCAATCCTCTATCGTGATCACCCCTGTAACGAACCCAATCCTCTATCTTGATCACCTCTCTTACAAACCAAATCCTCTATCATGACAACCTCTCTAACAAACCCAATTCACTATCATTATCACCCATCTAACAAATCCAGTCCTCCATCATGATCATCACTCTAACACATTCAATCCTCTATCATTATCACCTCTCTTACAAACCCAATCCTCTATCATGATCACCTCTCTTACAAACCCAATCCTCTATCATGACAACTTCTCTGACAAACCCAATTCACTATCATTATCACCCATCTAACAAACCCAATCCTCTATCATGATCATCACTCTAACACATCCAATCCTTTATCATGATCACCTCTCTAACAAACCCAATCCTCTATAATTATCACTCCTCTAACAAACCCATTCCTCTATCATGATCACCTCTCTTACAAACCCAATCCTCTATCATGAAAACCTCTCTAACAAACCCTATTCTCTATCATTATCACCCTTCTGACAAACCCAATCCTCTATCATGACCATCCCTCTAACACACATAATCCTCTATCATTATCACCTCTCTTACAAACCCAATGCTCTATCATGACAACCTCTCTAACAAACCCAATCCTCTATCGTGATCACCCCTCTTATAAACCAAATCCTCTATCATGACAACCTCTCTAACAAACCCAATTCACTATCATTATCACCCATCTAACAAACCCAGTCCTCTATCATGATCATCACTCTAACACATCCAATCCTCTATCATGATCACCTCTCTAACAAACCCAATCCTCTATCATGATCACCCCTCTTACAAACCTAATCCTCTATCATGACAACCTCTCTAACAAACCCAATTCTCTATCATTATCACCCATCTAACAAACCTAATCCTCTATCATGATCACCTCTCTAACAAACCCAATCCTCTATAATTATCACTCCTCTAACAAACCCAATCCAATATCATGATCAACTCTTACAAACCCAATCCTCTATAATGACAACCTCTCTAACAAACCCAGTTCTCTATCATTATCACCCCTCTAACAAACCCAATTCTCTATCATTATCACCCTTTTGACAAACCCAATCCTCTATCATGACAATCCCTCTAACACACATCATCCTCTATCATTATCACTTCTCTTACAAACCCAATCCTCTATCATGATCACCTCTCTTACAAACCCAATCCTCTATCATGACAACCTCTCTAACAAACTCAATCCTCTATCGTGATCACCCCTCTAACGAACCCAATCCTCTTTCATGATCACCTCTCTTACAAACCCAATCCTCTATCATGACAACCTCTCTAACAAACCCAATTCACTATCATTATCACCCATCTAACAAACCCAATCCTCTATCATGATCATCACTGTAACACATCCAATCCTCTATCATGATCACCTCTTTAACAAACCCAATCCTCTATAATTATCACTCCTCTAACATACCCAATCCTCTATCATGATCACCTCTCTTACAAACCCATTCCTCTATCATGACAACCTCTCTAACAAACCCTATTCTCTATCATTATCACCCTTCTGACAAACCCAATCCTCTATCATGACCATCCCTCTAACACACATAATCCTCTATCATTATCACCTCTCTTACAAACCCAATCCTCTATCATGATCACCTCTCTAACAAACCCAATTCACTATCATTATCACCCATCTAACAAACCCAATCCTCTATCATGATCATCACTCTAACACTTCCAATCCTCTATCATGATCACCTCTCTAACAAACCCAATCCTCTATAATTATCACTCCTCTAACAAACCCTATCCTCAGTCATGATCATCCCTCTAACACACCCAATCCTCCATCATGACCTCTTCTTTAACAAACCCAATCCTCTGTCATGAACACCCTTCTAACACACCTAAACCTCTATCACGAACACCCCTCTAACACACCCAATCCTCTATCATTATCACTCCTCTTACAAACCCAATCCTCTATCTTGATCACCTCTCTAACAAACCCAATCCCCTATCAATATCGATTCTCTAACAAACCCAATCCTCTTTCATGATCATCCCTCTAACACACCCAATCCTCTATCATGATCTCCTCTCTAACAAACCCAATCCTTGATCATGAACACCCTTCTAACACACCTAATCCTCTATCAGGAACACCCCTCTAACACACCCAATCTTCTATCATTATCGATTCTCTAACAAACCTAATCCTCTATCATGAACACCATTCTAACACACCCAATCCTCTATCATGATCACCTCTCTAACAAACCCAATCCTCTATCATGAGAACCCTTCTAACACACCCATTCCTCTATCATGATCACCTCTCTAACAAACCCAATCCTCTATCATGATCACCCATCTAACAAACCCAATCCTCTATCATGATCATCCCTCTAACACATCCAATCCTCTATCAAGATCACCTCTCTTACAAACCCAATCCTCTATCATGATCGCCTCTCTAACAAACCCTATTCTCTATCATTATCACCCTTCTGACAAACCCAATCCTCTATCATGACCATCCCTCTAACACACATAATCCTCTATCATTATCACCTCTCTTACAAACCCAATCCTCTATCATGATCACCTCTCTTACAAACCCAATCCTCTATTATGACAACCTCTCTAACAAACCCAATCCTCTATCGTGATCACCCCTCTAACGAACCCAATCCTCTATCATGATCACCTCTCTTACAAACCCAATCCTCTATCATGATCACCTCTCTAACAAACCCAATTCACTATCATTATCACCCATCTAACAAACCCAATCCTCTATCATGATCATCACTCTAACACATCCAATCCTCTATCATGATCACCTCTCTAACAAACCCAATCCTCTATAATTATCACTCCTCTAAAAAACCCAATCCTCTATCATGATCACCTCTCTTACAAACCCAATCCTCTATCATGACAACCTCTCTAACAAACCCTATTCTCTATCATTATCACCCATCTGTCAAACCCAATCCTCTAACATGATCATCCCTCTAACACACCCAATCCTCTATCATTATCACCTCTCTTACAATCCCAATCCTCTATCATGATCACCTCTCTAACAAACACTATTCTCTATCATTATCAACCATCTGACAAACCCAATCCTCTATCATGATCATCCCTCTAACACACCCAATCCTCTATCATTATCATCTCACTTACAAACCCAATCCTCTATTATTATCACCTCTCTTACAAACCCAATCCTCTATCATGACAACCTCTCTAACAAACCCAATCATCTATCGTGATCACCCCTCTAACAAACCCAATCCTCTATCATGATCACCTCTCTTACAAACCCAATCCTCTATCATGACAACCTCTCTAACAGACCTAATTCGCTATCATTATCACCCATCTAACAAACCCAATTCTCTGTCATGATCACTCCTCTAACAAACCCATTCCTCTATCATGATCACCTGTCTAACAAACCCTATCCTCCATCGTGACCTCCTCTCTAACAAACCCAATCCTCGATCATGAACACCCTTCTAACACGCCTAATCCTCTATCATGATCACCTCTCTAACAAACCCAATCCTCTATCATGATTATCCCTCTAACACACCCAATCCTCTATCATGATCACCTCTCTAACAAACCCAATCCTCTATCATGATCACCTCTCTTACAAACCGAATTCTCTATCATTATCACCCTTCTGACAAACCCAATCCTCTATCATGACCATCCCTCTAACACATTAATCCTCTATCGTGATCACCCCTCTAACAAACCCAATCCTCTATCATGATCACCCCTCTAACAAACCCAATCCTCTATTATGACAACCTCTCTAACAAACCCAATTCTCTATCATTATCAACCATCTAACAAACCCAATCCTCTATCATGATCATCCCTCTAACACACCCAATCCTCTATCATGATCGGCTCTCTTACAAACCCAATCCTCTATCATGATCACCTCTCTTACAAACCCAATCCTCTATATTGACGACCTCTCTAACAAACCCAATCCTCTATCGTGATCACCCCTCTAACAAACCATATCCTCTATCATGATCACCTCTCTTACAAACCCAATCCTCTATCATGACAACCTCTCTAACAAACCCAATTCTCTATCATTATCACCTCTCTAACAAACCCAATCCTCATTCATGATCATCCCTCTAACACACCCAATCCTCTATCATGATAACTTTTCTTATAAACCCAATCCTCTATCATGACTACCTCCCTAACAAACCCAATCCTCTATTATGATCACCCCTCTAACAAACCCAATCCTCTATTATGATCACCCCTCTAACAAACCCAATCCTCTATCATGATCATCCCTCTAACACACCCAATCCTCTATCATGATCACCCATCTAACAAACCAAATCCTCTAACATGATCATCCCTCTAACACATCCAATCCTCTATCATGATCACCTCTCTTACAAACCCAATCCTCTGTCATGATCACCCCTCTTACAAACCCAATCCTCTATCATGACAACCTCTCTAACAAACCCAATTCTCTATCATTATCACCCATCTAACAAACCTAATCCTCTATCATGATCACCTCTCTAACAAACCTAATCCTCTATAATTATCACTCCTCTAACAAACCCAATCCTCTATCATGATCACCTCTCTTACAAACCCAATCCTGTATCATGACAACCTCTCTAACAAACCAAGTTCTCTATCATTATCACCCCTCTAACAAACCCAATCCTTTATCATGATCATCCCTCTAACACACCCAAACCTCTATCATGATAACCTCTCTTACAAACCCAATCCTCTATCATGACAACATCTCTAACAAACCCTTTTCTCTATCATTATCACCCATCTGTCAAACCCAATCCTCTATTATTATCACCTCTCTTACAAACCCAATCCTCTATCATGACAACCTCTCTAACAAACCCAATCATCTATCGTGATCACCCCTCTAACAAACCCAATCCTCTATCATGATCACCTCTCTTACAAACCCAATCCTCTATCATGATCATCCCTCTAACACACCCAATCCTCTATCATTATCATCTCACTTACAAACCCAATCCTCTATTATTATCACCTCTCTTACAAACCCAATCCTCTATCATGACAACCTCTCTAACAAACCCAATCATCTATCGTGATCACCCCTCTAACAAACCCAATCCTCTATCATGATCACCTCTCTTACAAACCCAATCCTCTATCATGACAACCTCTCTAACAGACCTAATTCGCTATCATTATCACCCATCTAACAAACCCAATTCTCTGTCATGATCACTCCTCTAACAAACCCATTCCTCTATCATGATCACCTGTCTAACAAACCCTATCCTCCATCGTGACCTCCTCTCTAACAAACCCAATCCTCGATCATGAACACCCTTCTAACACGCCTAATCCTCTATCATGATCACCTCTCTAACAAACCCAATCCTCTATCATGATTATCCCTCTAACACACCCAATCCTCTATCATGATCACCTCTCTAACAAACCCAATCCTCTATCATGATCACCTCTCTTACAAACCGAATTCTCTATCATTATCACCCTTCTGACAAACCCAATCCTCTATCATGACCATCCCTCTAACACATTAATCCTCTATCGTGATCACCCCTCTAACAAACCCAATCCTCTATCATGATCACCCCTCTAACAAACCCAATCCTCTATTATGACAACCTCTCTAACAAACCCAATTCTCTATCATTATCAACCATCTAACAAACCCAATCCTCTATCATGATCATCCCTCTAACACACCCAATCCTCTATCATGATCGGCTCTCTTACAAACCCAATCCTCTATCATGATCACCTCTCTTACAAACCCAATCCTCTATATTGACGACCTCTCTAACAAACCCAATCCTCTATCGTGATCACCCCTCTAACAAACCATATCCTCTATCATGATCACCTCTCTTACAAACCCAATCCTCTATCATGACAACCTCTCTAACAAACCCAATTCTCTATCATTATCACCTCTCTAACAAACCCAATCCTCATTCATGATCATCCCTCTAACACACCCAATCCTCTATCATGATAACTTTTCTTATAAACCCAATCCTCTATCATGACTACCTCCCTAACAAACCCAATCCTCTATTATGATCACCCCTCTAACAAACCCAATCCTCTATTATGATCACCCCTCTAACAAACCCAATCCTCTATCATGATCATCCCTCTAACACACCCAATCCTCTATCATGATCACCCATCTAACAAATCAAATCCTCTAACATGATCATCCCTCTAACACATCCAATCCTCTATCATGATCACCTCTCTTACAAACCCAATCCTCTGTCATGATCACCCCTCTTACAAACCCAATCCTCTATCATGACAACCTCTCTAACAAACCCAATTCTCTATCATTATCACCCATCTAACAAACCTAATCCTCTATCATGATCACCTCTCTAACAAACCTAATCCTCTATAATTATCACTCCTCTAACAAACCCAATCCTCTATCATGATCACCTCTCTTACAAACCCAATCCTGTATCATGACAACCTCTCTAACAAACCAAGTTCTCTATCATTATCACCCCTCTAACAAACCCAATCCTTTATCATGATCATCCCTCTAACACACCCAAACCTCTATCATGATAACCTCTCTTACAAACCCAATCCTCTATCATGACAACATCTCTAACAAACCCTTTTCTCTATCATTATCACCCATCTGTCAAACCCAATCCTATATCATGATCATCCATCTAACACACCTAATCGTCTATCATTATCACCTCTCTTACAATCCCAATCCTCTATCATGTTCACCTCTCTAACAAACCCTATTCTCTATCATTATCACCCATCTGACAAACCCAATCCTCTATCATGATCATCCCTCTAACACACCCAATCCTCTATCATTATCACCTCACTTACAAACCCAAATCCTCTATCATGATCACCTCTCTTACAAACCCAATCCTCTATCATGATCACCTCTCTAACAAACCCAATCCTCTATAATTATCACTCCTCTAACAAACCCAATCCTCTATCATGACCATCCCTCTAACACACATAATCCTCTATCATTATCACCTCTCTTACAAACCCAATCCTCTATCATGATCACCTCTCTTACAAACCCAATCCTCTATCATGACAACCTCTCTAACAAACCCAATCCTCTATCGTGATCACCCCTCTAACGAACCCAATCCTCTATTATGATCACCTCTCTTACAAACCCAATCCTCTATCCTGATCACCTCTATAACAAACCCAATTCACTATCATTATCACCTCTCTTCCAAACCCAATCCTCTATCATGACAACCTCTCTAACAAACCTAATTCTCTATCATTATCACCCCTCTAACAAACCCAATCCTCTATCATGATCATCCCTCTAACACACCCAATCCTCTATCATGATCACCCATCTAACAAACCCAATCCTCTATCATGATCATCCCTCTAACACATCCAATCCTCTATCAAGATCACCTCTCTTACAAACCCAATCCTCTATCATGATCGCCTCTCTAACACACCCTATTCTCTATCATTATCACCCATATGACAAACCCAATCTTCTATCATGATCATCCCTCTAACACACCCAATCCTCTATCATTATCACCTCACTTACAAACCCAAATCCTCTATCATGATCACCTCTCTTACAAACCCAATCCTCTATCGTGATCACCTATCTAACAAACCCAATCCTCTATAATTATCACTCCTCTAACATACCAAATCCTCTATCATGATCACCTCTCTTACAAACCCATTCCTCTATCATGACAACCTCTCTAACAAACCCTATTCTCTATCATTATCACCCTTCTGACAAACCCAATCCTCTATCATGACCATCCCTCTAACACACATAATCCTCTATCATTATCACATCTCTTACAAACCCAATCCTCTATCATGATCACCTCTCTTACAAACCCAATCCTCTATCATGACAACCTCTCTAACAAACCCAATCCTCTATCGTGATCACCCCTCTAACGAACCCAATCCTCTATCATGATCACCTCTCTTACAAACCCAATCCTCTATCATGATCACCTCTCTAACAAACCCATTTCACTATCATTATCACCCATCTAACAAACCCAATCCTCTATCATGATCATCACTCTAACACATCCAATCCTCTATCATGATCACCTCTCTAACAAACCCAATCCTCTATATTTATCACTCCTCTAACAAACCCAATCCTCTATCATGATCACCTCTCTTACAAACCCAATCCTCTATCATGACAACCTCTCTAACAAACCCAATTCTCTATCATTATCACCCCTCTAACAAACCCAATCCTCTATCATGATCATCCCTCTAACACACCCAATCCTCTATCATGATAACCCCTCTTACAAACCCAATCCTCTATCATGACAACCTCTCTAACATTCCCTATTCTCTTTCATTATCACCCATCTGTCAAACCCAATCCTCTATCATTATCATCCCTCTAACACACCCAATCCTCTATCATTATCACCTCTCTTACAATCCCAATCCTCTATCATGATCACCTCTCTAACAAACACTATTCTCTATTATTATCAACCATCTGACAAACCCAATCCTCTATCATGATCATCCCTCTAACACACCCAATCCTCTATCATTATCACCTCACTTACAAACCCAATCCTCTATCATGATCACCTCTCTTACAAACCCAATCCTCTATCATGACAACCTCTCTAACAAACCCAATCATCTATCGTGATCACCCCTCTAACAAACCCAATCCTCTATCATGATCACCTCTCTAACAAACCCAATTCACTATCATTTTCACCCATCTAACAAACCCAATCCTCTATCATGATCATCACTCTAACACATCCAATCCTCTATGATGTTCACCTCTCTAACAAACCCAATCCTCTATAATTATCACTCCTCTAACAAACCCAATCCTCTATCATGATCACCTCTCTTACAAACCCAATCCTCTATCATGACAACCTCTCTAACAAACCCAATTCTCTATCATTATCACCCCTCTAACAAACCCAATCCTCTATCATGATCATCCCTCTAACACACCCAATCCTCTATCATGATAACCTCTCTTACAAACCCAATCCTCTATCATGATTATCCCTCTAACACACCCAATCCTCTATCATGATCACCTCTCTAACAAACCCAATCCTCTATCATGATCACCTCTCTTACAAACCGAATTCTCTATCATTATCACCCTTCTGACAAACCCAATCCTCTATCATGACCATCCCTCTAACACATTAATCCTCTATCGTGATCACCCCTCTAACAAACCCAATCCTCTATCATGATCACCCCTCTAACAAACCCAATCCTCTATTATGACAACCTCTCTAACAAACCCAATTCTCTATCATTATCAACCATCTAACAAACCCAATCCTCTATCATGATCATCCCTCTAACACACCAAATCCTCTATCATGATCAGCTCTCTTACAAACCCAATCCTCTATCATGATCACCTCTCTTACAAACCCAATCCTCTATATTGACGACCTCTCTAACAAACCCAATCCTCTATCGTGATCACCCCTCTAACAAACCATATCCTCTATCATGATCACCTCTCTTACAAACCCAATCCTCTATCATGACAACCTCTCTAACAAACCCAATTCTCTATCATTATCACCTCTCTAACAAACCCAATCCTCATTCATGATCATCCCTCTAACACACCCAATCCTCTATCATGATAACTTTTCTTACAAACCCAATCCTCTATCATGACTACCTCCCTAACAAACCCAATCCTCTATTATGATCACCCCTCTAACAAACCCAATCCTCTATTATGATCACCCCTCTAACAAACCCAATCCTCTATCATGATCATCCCTCTAACACACCCAATCCTCTATCATGATCACCCATCTAACAAACCAAATCCTCTAACATGATCATCCCTCTAACACATCCAATCCTCTATCATGATCACCTCTCTTACAAACCCAATCCTCTGTCATGATCACCCCTCTTACAAACCCAATCCTCTATCATGACAACCTCTCTAACAAACCCAATTCTCTATCATTATCACCCATCTAACAAACCTAATCCTCTATCATGATCACCTCTCTAACAAACCTAATCCTCTATAATTATCACTCCTCTAACAAACCCAATCCTCTATCATGATCACCTCTCTTACAAACCCAATCCTGTATCATGACAACCTCTCTAACAAACCCAGTTCTCTATCATTATCACCCCTCTAACAAACCCAATCCTTTATCATGATCATCCCTCTAACACACCCAAACCTCTATCATGATAACCTCTCTTACAAACCCAATCCTCTATCATGACAACATCTCTAACAAACCCTTTTCTCTATCATTATCACCCATCTGTCAAACCCAATCCTATATCATGATCATCCATCTAACACACCTAATCCTCTATCATTATCACATCTCTTACAATCCCAATCCTCTATCATGTTCACCTCTCTAACAAACCCTATTCTCTATCATTATCACCCATCTGACAAACCCAATCCTCTATCATGATCCTCCCTCTAACACACCCAATCCTCTATCATTATCACCTCACTTACAAACCCAAATCCTCTATCATGATCACCTCTCTTACAAACCCAATCCTCTATCATGATCACCTCTCTAACAAACCCAATCCTCTATAATTATCACTCCTCTAACAAACCCAATCCTCTATCATGATCACCTCTCTTACAAACCCAATCCTCTATCATGACAACCTCTCTAACAAACCCAGTTCTCTATCATTATCAGCCCTCTAACAAACCCAATCCTCTATCATGATCACCCATCTAACAAACCCAATCCTCTATCTTGATCATCACTCTAACACATCCAATCCTCTATCATGATCACCTCTCTAACAAACCCAATGCTCTATAATTATCACTCCTCTAACAAACCGAATCCTCTATCATGATAACCTCTCTTACAAACCCAATCCTCTATCATGACAACCTCTCTAACAAACCCTATTCTCTATCATTATCACCCTTTTGACAAACCCAATCCTCTATCATGACCATCCCTCTAACACACATAATCCTCTATCATTATCACCTCTCTTACAAACCCAATCCTCTATCATGATCACCTCTCTTACAAACCCAATCCTCTATCATGACAACCTCTCTAACAAACCCAATCCTCTATCGTGATCACCCCTCTAACGAACCCAATCCTCTATCATGATCACCTCTCTTACAAACCCAATCCTCTATCATGATCACCTCTCTAACAAACCCAATTCTCTATCATTATCACCCATCTAACAAACCCATTCCTCTATCATGATCATCACTCTAACACATCCAATCCTCTATCATGATCACCTCTCTAACAAACCCAATCCTCTATAATTATCACTCCTCTAACAAACCCAATCCTCTATCATGATCACCTCTCTTCCAAACCCAATCCTCTATCATGACAACCTCTCTAACAAACCTAATTCTCTATCATTATCACCCCTCTAACAAACCCAATCCTCTATCATGATCATCCCTCTAACACACCCAATCCTCTATCATGATCACCCATCTAACAAACCCAATCCTCTATCATGATCATCCCTCTAACACATCCAATCCTCTATCAAGATCACCTCTCTTACAAACCCAATCCTCTATCATGATCACCTCTCTAACAAACCCAATCCTCTATAATTATCACTCCTCTAACAAACCCAATCCTCTATCATGATCACCTCTCTTACAAACCCAATCCTCTATCATGAAAACCTCTCTAACAAACCCTATTCTCTATCATTATCACCCTTCTGACAAACCCTATCCTCTATCATGACCATCCCTCTAACACACATAATCCTCTATCATTATCACCTATCTTACAAACCCAATCCTCTATCATGATCACCTCTCTTACAAACCCGATCCTCTATCATGACAACCTCTCTAACAAACCCAATCCTCTATCGTGATCACCCCTCTTACAAACCAAATCCTCTATCATGACAACCTCTCTAACAAACCCAATTCACTATCATTATCACCCATCTAACAAACCCAGTCCTCTATCATGATCATCACTCTAACACATCCAATCCTCTATCATGATCACCTCTCTAACTAACCCAATCCTCTATCATGATCACCTCTCTTACAAACCCAATCCTCTATCATGACAACCTCTCTAACAAACCCAATTCTCTGTCATTATCACCCATCTAACAAACCTAATCCTCTATTATGATCACCTCTCTAACAAACCCAATCCTCTATAATTATCACTCCTCTACAAACCCAATTCTCTATCATGATCACCTCTCTTACAAACCCAATCCTCTATCATGACAACCTCTCTAACAAACCCAGTTCTCTATCATTATCACCCCTCTAACAAACCCAATCCTCTATCATGATCATCCCTCTAACACAACCAATCCTCTATCATGATCACCTCTCTTACAAACCCAATCCTCTATCATGACAACCTCTCTAACAAACCCAATTCTCTATCATTATCACCCTTCTGACAAACCCAATCCTCTATCATGACCATCCCTCTAACACACATAATCTTCTATCATTATCACTTCTCTTACAAACCCAATCCTCTATCATGATCACCTCTCTTACAAACCCAATCCTCTATCATGACAACCTCTCTAACAAACTCAATCCTCTATCGTGATCACCCCTCTATCGAACCCAATCCTCTATCATGATCACCTCTCTTACAAACCCTCTCCTCTACCATGACAACCTCTCTAACAAACCCAATTCACTATCATTATCACCCATCTAACAAACCCAATACTCTATCATGATCATCACTCTAACACAACTAATCCTCTATCATGATCACCTCTCTAACAAACCCAATCCTCTATAATTATCACTCCTCTAACATACCCAATTCTCTATCATGATAACCTCTCTTACAAACCCAATCCTCTATCATGACAACCTCTCTAACAAACCCCATTCTCTATCATTATCACCCTTCTGACAAACCCAATCCTCTATCATGACCATCCCTCTAACACACATAATCCTCTATCATTATCACCTCTCTTACAAACCCAATCCTCTATCATGATCACCTCTCTTACAAACCCAATCCTCTATCATGACAACCTCTCTAACAAACCCAATCCTCTATCGTGATCACCCCTCTAACGAACCCAATCCTCTTTCATGATCACCTCTCTTACAAACCCAATCCTCTATCATGATCACCTCTCTAACAAACCCAATTCACTATCATTATCACCCATCTAACAAACCCAATCCTCTATCATGATCATCACTCTAACACATCCAATCCTCTATCATGATCACCTCTCTAACAAACCCAATCCTTTATAATTATCACTCCTCTAACAAACCCAATCCTCTATCATGATCACCTCTCTTACAAACCCAATCCTCTATCATGACAACTTCTCTAACAAACCCAATTCTCTATCATTATCACCCCTCTAACAAACCCAATCCTCTATCATGATCATCCCTCTAACACACCCAATCCTCTATCATGATCACCTCTCTTACAAACCCAATCCTCTATCATGACAACCTCTCTAACAAACCCAATCCTCTATCGTGATCACCCCTCTAACGAACCCAATCCTCTATTATGATCACCTCTCTTACAAACCCAATCCTCTATCCTGATCACCTCTATAACAAACCCAATTCACTATCATTATCACCTCTCTTCCAAACCCAATCCTCTATCATGACAACCTCTCTAACAAACCTAATTCTCTATCATTATCACCCCTCTAACAAACCCAATCCTCTATCATGATCATCCCTCTAACACACCCAATCCTCTATCATGATCACCCATCTAACAAACCCAATCCTCTATCATGATCATCCCTCTAACACATCCAATCCTCTATCAAGATCACCTCTCTTACAAACCCAATCCTCTATCATGATCGCCTCTCTAAGAAACCCTATTCTCTATCATTATCACCCATATGACAAACCCAATCTTCTATCATGATCATCCCTCTAACACACCCAATCCTCTATCATTATCACCTCACTTACAAACCCAAATCCTCTATCATGATCACCTCTCTTACAAACCCAATCCTCTATCGTGATCACCTATCTAACAAACCCAATCCTCTATAATTATCACTCCTCTAACATACCAAATCCTCTATCATGATCACCTCTCTTACAAACCCATTCCTCTATCATGACAACCTCTCTAACAAACCCTATTCTCTATCATTATCACCCTTCTGACAAACCCAATCCTCTATCATGACCATCCCTCTAACACACATAATCCTCTATCATTATCACATCTCTTACAAACCCAATCCTCTATCATGATCACCTCTCTTACAAACCCAATCCTCTATCATGACAACCTCTCTAACAAACCCAATCCTCTATCGTGATCACCCCTCTAACGAACCCAATCCTCTATCATGATCACCTCTCTTACAAACCCAATCCTCTATCATGATCACCTCTCTAACAAACCCATTTCACTATCATTATCACCCATCTAACAAACCCAATCCTCTATCATGATCATCACTCTAACACATCCAATCCTCTATCATGATCACCTCTCTAACAAACCCAATCCTCTATATTTATCACTCCTCTAACAAACCCAATCCTCTATCATGATCACCTCTCTTACAAACCCAATCCTCTATCATGACAACCTCTCTAACAAACCCAATTCTCTATCATTATCACCCCTCTAACAAACCCAATCCTCTATCATGATCATCCCTCTAACACACCCAATCCTCTATCATGATAACCCCTCTTACAAACCCAATCCTCTATCATGACAACCTCTCTAACATTCCCTATTCTCTTTCATTATCACCCATCTGTCAAACCCAATCCTCTATCATTATCATCCCTCTAACACACCCAATCCTCTATCATTATCACCTCTCTTACAATCCCAATCCTCTATCATGATCACCTCTCTAACAAACACTATTCTCTATTATTATCAACCATCTGACAAACCCAATCCTCTATCATGATCATCCCTCTAACACACCCAATCCTCTATCATTATCACCTCACTTACAAACCCAATCCTCTATCATGATCACCTCTCTTACAAACCCAATCCTCTATCATGACAACCTCTCTAACAAACCCAATCATCTATCGTGATCACCCCTCTAACAAACCCAATCCTCTATCATGATCACCTCTCTAACAAACCCAATTCACTATCATTTTCACCCATCTAACAAACCCAATCCTCTATCATGATCATCACTCTAACACATCCAATCCTCTATGATGTTCACCTCTCTAACAAACCCAATCCTCTATAATTATCACTCCTCTAACAAACCCAATCCTCTATCATGATCACCTCTCTTACAAACCCAATCCTCTATCATGACAACCTCTCTAACAAACCCAATTCTCTATCATTATCACCCCTCTAACAAACCCAATCCTCTATCATGATCATCCCTCTAACACACCCAATCCTCTATCATGATAACCTCTCTTACAAACCCAATCCTCTATCATGATTATCCCTCTAACACACCCAATCCTCTATCATGATCACCTCTCTAACAAACCCAATCCTCTATCATGATCACCTCTCTTACAAACCGAATTCTCTATCATTATCACCCTTCTGACAAACCCAATCCTCTATCATGACCATCCCTCTAACACATTAATCCTCTATCGTGATCACCCCTCTAACAAACCCAATCCTCTATCATGATCACCCCTCTAACAAACCCAATCCTCTATTATGACAACCTCTCTAACAAACCCAATTCTCTATCATTATCAACCATCTAACAAACCCAATCCTCTATCATGATCATCCCTCTAACACACCAAATCCTCTATCATGATCAGCTCTCTTACAAACCCAATCCTCTATCATGATCACCTCTCTTACAAACCCAATCCTCTATATTGACGACCTCTCTAACAAACCCAATCCTCTATCGTGATCACCCCTCTAACAAACCATATCCTCTATCATGATCACCTCTCTTACAAACCCAATCCTCTATCATGACAACCTCTCTAACAAACCCAATTCTCTATCATTATCACCTCTCTAACAAACCCAATCCTCATTCATGATCATCCCTCTAACACACCCAATCCTCTATCATGATAACTTTTCTTACAAACCCAATCCTCTATCATGACTACCTCCCTAACAAACCCAATCCTCTATTATGATCACCCCTCTAACAAACCCAATCCTCTATTATGATCACCCCTCTAACAAACCCAATCCTCTATCATGATCATCCCTCTAACACACCCAATCCTCTATCATGATCACCCATCTAACAAACCAAATCCTCTAACATGATCATCCCTCTAACACATCCAATCCTCTATCATGATCACCTCTCTTACAAACCCAATCCTCTGTCATGATCACCCCTCTTACAAACCCAATCCTCTATCATGACAACCTCTCTAACAAACCCAATTCTCTATCATTATCACCCATCTAACAAACCTAATCCTCTATCATGATCACCTCTCTAACAAACCTAATCCTCTATAATTATCACTCCTCTAACAAACCCAATCCTCTATCATGATCACCTCTCTTACAAACCCAATCCTGTATCATGACAACCTCTCTAACAAACCCAGTTCTCTATCATTATCACCCCTCTAACAAACCCAATCCTTTATCATGATCATCCCTCTAACACACCCAAACCTCTATCATGATAACCTCTCTAACAAACCCAATCCTCTATCATGACAACATCTCTAACAAACCCTTTTCTCTATCATTATCACCCATCTGTCAAACCCAATCCTATATCATGATCATCCATCTAACACACCTAATCCTCTATCATTATCACATCTCTTACAATCCCAATCCTCTATCATGTTCACCTCTCTAACAAACCCTATTCTCTATCATTATCACCCATCTGACAAACCCAATCCTCTATCATGATCCTCCCTCTAACACACCCAATCCTCTATCATTATCACCTCACTTACAAACCCAAATCCTCTATCATGATCACCTCTCTTACAAACCCAATCCTCTATCATGATCACCTCTCTAACAAACCCAATCCTCTATAATTATCACTCCTCTAACAAACCCAATCCTCTATCATGATCACCTCTCTTACAAACCCAATCCTCTATCATGACAACCTCTCTAACAAACCCAGTTCTCTATCATTATCAGCCCTCTAACAAACCCAATCCTCTATCATGATCACCCATCTAACAAACCCAATCCTCTATCTTGATCATCACTCTAACACATCCAATCCTCTATCATGATCACCTCTCTAACAAACCCAATGCTCTATAATTATCACTCCTCTAACAAACCGAATCCTCTATCATGATAACCTCTCTTACAAACCCAATCCTCTATCATGACAACCTCTCTAACAAACCCTATTCTCTATCATTATCACCCTTTTGACAAACCCAATCCTCTATCATGACCATCCCTCTAACACACATAATCCTCTATCATTATCACCTCTCTTACAAACCCAATCCTCTATCATGATCACCTCTCTTACAAACCCAATCCTCTATCATGACAACCTCTCTAACAAACCCAATCCTCTATCGTGATCACCCCTCTAACGAACCCAATCCTCTATCATGATCACCTCTCTTACAAACCCAATCCTCTATCATGATCACCTCTCTAACAAACCCAATTCTCTATCATTATCACCCATCTAACAAACCCATTCCTCTATCATGATCATCACTCTAACACATCCAATCCTCTATCATGATCACCTCTCTAACAAACCCAATCCTCTATAATTATCACTCCTCTAACAAACCCAATCCTCTATCATGATCACCTCTCTTCCAAACCCAATCCTCTATCATGACAACCTCTCTAACAAACCTAATTCTCTATCATTATCACCCCTCTAACAAACCCAATCCTCTATCATGATCATCCCTCTAACACACCCAATCCTCTATCATGATCACCCATCTAACAAACCCAATCCTCTATCATGATCATCCCTCTAACACATCCAATCCTCTATCAAGATCACCTCTCTTACAAACCCAATCCTCTATCATGATCACCTCTCTAACAAACCCAATCCTCTATAATTATCACTCCTCTAACAAACCCAATCCTCTATCATGATCACCTCTCTTACAAACCCAATCCTCTATCATGAAAACCTCTCTAACAAACCCTATTCTCTATCATTATCACCCTTCTGACAAACCCTATCCTCTATCATGACCATCCCTCTAACACACATAATCCTCTATCATTATCACCTATCTTACAAACCCAATCCTCTATCATGATCACCTCTCTTACAAACCCGATCCTCTATCATGACAACCTCTCTAACAAACCCAATCCTCTATCGTGATCACCCCTCTTACAAACCAAATCCTCTATCATGACAACCTCTCTAACAAACCCAATTCACTATCATTATCACCCATCTAACAAACCCAGTCCTCTATCATGATCATCACTCTAACACATCCAATCCTCTATCATGATCACCTCTCTAACTAACCCAATCCTCTATCATGATCACCTCTCTTACAAACCCAATCCTCTATCATGACAACCTCTCTAACAAACCCAATTCTCTGTCATTATCACCCATCTAACAAACCTAATCCTCTATTATGATCACCTCTCTAACAAACCCAATCCTCTATAATTATCACTCCTCTACAAACCCAATTCTCTATCATGATCACCTCTCTTACAAACCCAATCCTCTATCATGACAACCTCTCTAACAAACCCAGTTCTCTATCATTATCACCCCTCTAACAAACCCAATCCTCTATCATGATCATCCCTCTAACACAACCAATCCTCTATCATGATCACCTCTCTTACAAACCCAATCCTCTATCATGACAACCTCTCTAACAAACCCAATTCTCTATCATTATCACCCTTCTGACAAACCCAATCCTCTATCATGACCATCCCTCTAACACACATAATCTTCTATCATTATCACTTCTCTTACAAACCCAATCCTCTATCATGATCACCTCTCTTACAAACCCAATCCTCTATCATGACAACCTCTCTAACAAACTCAATCCTCTATCGTGATCACCCCTCTATCGAACCCAATCCTCTATCATGATCACCTCTCTTACAAACCCTCTCCTCTACCATGACAACCTCTCTAACAAACCCAATTCACTATCATTATCACCCATCTAACAAACCCAATACTCTATCATGATCATCACTCTAACACAACTAATCCTCTATCATGATCACCTCTCTAACAAACCCAATCCTCTATAATTATCACTCCTCTAACATACCCAATTCTCTATCATGATAACCTCTCTTACAAACCCAATCCTCTATCATGACAACCTCTCTAACAAACCCCATTCTCTATCATTATCACCCTTCTGACAAACCCAATCCTCTATCATGACCATCCCTCTAACACACATAATCCTCTATCATTATCACCTCTCTTACAAACCCAATCCTCTATCATGATCACCTCTCTTACAAACCCAATCCTCTATCATGACAACCTCTCTAACAAACCCAATCCTCTATCGTGATCACCCCTCTAACGAACCCAATCCTCTTTCATGATCACCTCTCTTACAAACCCAATCCTCTATCATGATCACCTCTCTAACAAACCCAATTCACTATCATTATCACCCATCTAACAAACCCAATCCTCTATCATGATCATCACTCTAACACATCCAATCCTCTATCATGATCACCTCTCTAACAAACCCAATCCTTTATAATTATCACTCCTCTAACAAACCCAATCCTCTATCATGATCACCTCTCTTACAAACCCAATCCTCTATCATGACAACTTCTCTAACAAACCCAATTCTCTATCATTATCACCCCTCTAACAAACCCAATCCTCTATCATGATCATCCCTCTAACACACCCAATCCTCTATCATGATAACCTCTCTTACAAACCCAATCCTCTATCATGACAACCTCTCTAACAAACCCTATTCTCTATCATTATCACCCATCTGTCAAACCCAATCCTCTAACATGATCATCCCTCTAACACACCCAATCCTCTATCATTATCACCTCTCTTACAATCCCAATCCTCTATCATGATCACCTCTCTAACAAACACTATTCTCTATCATTATCAACCATCTGACAAACCCTATCCTCTATCATGATCATCCCTCTAACACACCCAATCCTCTATCATTATCATCTCACTTACAAACCCAATCCTCTATCATTATCACCTCTCTTACAAACCTAATCCTCTATCATGACAACCTCTCTAACAAACCCAATCATCTATCGTGATCACCCCTCTAACAAACCCAATCCTCTATCATGATCACCTCTCTTACAAACCCAATCCTCTATCATGACAACCTCTCTAACAGACCCAATTCGCTATCATTATCACCCATCTAACAAACCCATTCCTCTATCATGATCACCTGTCTAACAAACCCTATCCTCCATCGTGACCTCCTCTCTAACAAACCCAATCCTCGATCATGAACACCCTTCTAACACGCCTAATCCTCTATCATGATCACCTGTCTAACAAACCCAATCCTCTATCATGATTATCCCTCTAACACACCCAATCCTCTATCATGATCACCTCTCTAACAAACCCAATCCTCTATCATGATCACCTCTTTTACAAACCGAATTCTCTATCATTATCACCCTTCTGACAAACCCAATCCTCTATCATGACCATCCCTCTAACACACTTATCCTCTATCGTGATCACCCCTCTAACAAACCCAATCCTCTATCATGATCACCCCTCTAACAAACCCAATCCTCTATTATGACAACCTCTCTAACAAACCCAATTCTCTATCATTATCAACCATCTAACAAACCCAATCCTCTATCATGATCATCCGTCTAACACACCCAATCCTCTATCATGATCACCTCTCTTACAAACCCAATCCTCTATCATGATCACCTCTCTTACAAACCCAATCCTCTATATTGACGACCTCTCTAATAAACCCAATCCTCTATCGTGATCACCCCTCTAACAAACCATATCCTCTATCATTATCACCTCTCTAACAAACCCAATCCTCATTCATGATCATCCCTCTAACACACCCAATCCTCTATCATGATCACTTTTCTTACAAACCCAATCCTCTATCATGACTACCTCTCTAACAAACCCAATCCTCTATCATGATCACCCCTCTAACAAACCCAATCCTCTATTATGATCACCCCTCTAACAAAGCCAATCCTCTATCATGATCATCCCTCTAACACACCCAATCCTCTATCATGATCACCCATCTAACAAACCAAATCCTCTAACATGATCATCCCTCTAACACATCCAATCCTCTATCATGATCACCTCTCTTACAAACCCAATCCTCTGTCATGATCACCCCTCTTACAAACCCAATCCTCTATCATGACAACCTCTCTAACAAACCCAATTCTCTATCATTATCACCCATCTAACAAACCTAATCCTCTATCATGATCACCTCTCTAACAAACCTAATCCTCTATAATTATCACCCATCTAACAAACCTAATCCTCTATCATGATCACCTCTCTAACAAACCTAATCCTCTATAATTATCACTCCTCTAACAAACCCAATCCTCTATCATGATTACCTCTCTTACAAACCCAATCCTGTATCATGACAACCTCTCTAACAAACCCAGTTCTCTATCATTATCACCCCTCTAACAAACCCAATCCTTTATCATGATCATCCCTCTAACACACCCAAACCTCTATCATGATAACCTCTCTTACAAACCCAATGCTCTATCATGACAACATCTCTAACAAACCCTTTTCTCTATCATTATCACCCATCTGTCAAACCCAATCCTATATCATGATCATCCATCTAACACACCTAATCCTCTATCATTATCACCTCTCTTACAATCCCAATCCTATATCATGTTCACCTCTCTAACAAACCCTATTCTCTATCATTATCACCCATCTGACAAACCCAATCCTCTATCATGATCATCCCTCTAACACACCCAATCCTCTATCATTATCACCTCACTTACAAACCCAAATCCTCTATCATGATCACCTCTCTTACAAACCCAATCCTCTATCATGATCACCTCTCTAACAAACCCAATCCTCTATCATGATCACCTCTCTAACAAACCCAATCCTCTATAATTATCACTCCTCTAACAAACCCAATCCTCTATCATGATCACCTCTCTTACAAACCCAATCCTGTATCATGACAACCTCTCTAACAAACCCAGTTCTCTATCATTATCAGCCCTCTAACAAACCCATTCCTCTATCATGATCACCCATCTAACAAACCCAATCCTCTATCTTGATCATCACTCTAACACATCCAATCCTCTATCATGATCACCTCTCTAACAAACCCAATCCTCTATAATTATCACTCCTCTAACAAACCCTATTCTCTGTCATTATCACCCTTCTGACAAACCCAATCCTCTATCATGACCATCCCTCTAACACACATAATCCTCTATCATTATCACCTCTCTTACAAACCCAATCCTCTATCATGATCACCTCTCTTACAAACCGAATCCTCTATCATGACAACCTCTCTAACAAACCCAATCCTCTATCGTGATCACCCCTCTAACGAACCCAATCCTCTATCATGATCACCTCTCTTACAAACCCAATCCTCTATCATGATCACCTCTATAACAAACCCAATTCACTATCATTATCACCCATCTAACAAACCCAATCCTCTATCATGATCATCACTCTAACACATCCAATCCTCTATCATGATCACCTCTCTAACAAACCCAATCCTCTATAATTATCACTCCTCTAACAAACCCAATCCTCTATCATGATCACCTCTCTTCCAAACCCAATCCTCTATCATGACAACCTCTCTAACAAACCTAATTCTCTATCATTATCACCCGTCTAACAAACCCAATCCTCTATCATGATCATCCCTCTAACACACCCAATCCTCTATCATGATCACCCATCTAACAAACCCAATCCTCTGTCATGATCATCCCTCTAACACATCCAATCCTCTATCAAGATCACCTCTCTTACAAACCCAATCCTCTATCATGATCGCCTCTCTAACAAACCCTATTCTCTATCATTATCACCCATCTGACAAACCCAATCCTCTATCATGATCATCCCTCTAACACACCCAATCCTCTATCATTATCACCTCACTTACAAACCCAAATCCTCTATCATGATCACCTCTCTTACAAACCCAATCCTCTTTCGTGATCACCTATCTAACAAACCCAATCCTCTATAATTATCTCTCCTCTAACAAACCCAATCCTCTATCATGATCACCTCTCTTACAAACCCAATCCTGTATCATGACAACCTCTCTAACAAACCCAGTTCTCTATCATTATCAGCCCTCTAACAAACCCAATCCTCTATCATGATCACCCATCTAACAAACCCAATCCTCTATAATTATCACTCCTCTAACAAACCCAATCCTCTATCCTGATCACCTCTCTTACAAACCCAATCCTCTCTCATGACAACCTCTCTAACAAACCCTATTCTCTATCATTATCACCCTTCTGACAAACCCAATCCTCTATCATGACCATCCCTCTAACACACATAATCCTCTATCATTATCACCTCTCTTACAAACCAAATCCTCTATCATGATCACCTCTCTTACAAACCCAATCCTCTATCATGACAACCTCTCTAACAAACCTAATCCTATATCGTGATCACCCCTCTAACGAACCGAATCCTCTATCATGATCAGCTCTCTTACAAACCCAATCCTCTATCATGATCACCTCTATAACAAACCCAATTCACTATCATTATCACCCATCTAACAAACCCAATCCACTATCATGATCATCACTCTAACTCATCCAATCCTCTATCATGATCACCTCTCTAACAAACCCAATCCTCTATAATTATCACTCCTCTAACAAACCCAATCCTCTATCATGATCACCTCTCTTACAAACCCAATCCTCTATCATGACAACCTCTCTAACAAACCTAATTCTCTATCATTATCACCCCTCTAACAAACCTAATCCTCTATCATGATCATCCCTCTAACACACCCAATCCTCTATCATGATAACCTCTCTTACAAACCCAATCCTCTATCATGACAACCTCTCTAACAAACCCTATTCTCTATCATTATCACCCATCTGTCAGACCCAATCCTCTATCATGATCATCCCTCTAACACACCCAATCCTCTATCATTATCACCTCTCTTACAATCCCAATCCTCTATCATGATAACCTCTCTAACAAACACTATTCTCTATCATTATCAACCATCTGACAAACCCAATCCTCTATCATGATCATCCCTCTAACACACCCAATCCTCTATCATTATCACCTCTCTTACAAACCCAATCCTCTATCATGATCACCTCTCTTACAAACCCAATCCTCTATCATGACAACCTCTCTAACAAACCTAATCCTATATCGTGATCACCCCTCTAACGAACCGAATCCTCTATCATGATCAGCTCTCTTACAAACCCAATCCTCTATCATGATCACCTCTATAACAAACCCAATTCACTATCATTATCACCCATCTAACAAACCCAATCCACTATCATGATCATCACTCTAACTCATCCAATCCTCTATCATGATCACCTCTCTAACAAACCCAATCCTCTATAATTATCACTCCTCTAACAAACCCAATCCTCTATCATGATCACCTCTCGTACAAACCCAATCCTCTATCATGACAACCTCTCTAACAAACCTAATTCTCTATCATTATCACCCCTCTAACAAACCTAATCCTCTATCATGATCATCCCTCTAACACACCCAATCCTCTATCATGATAACCTCTCTTACAAACCCAATCCTCTATCATGACAACCTCTCTAACAAACCCTATTCTCTATCATTATCACCCATCTGTCAGACCCAATCCTCTATCATGATCATCCCTCTAACACACCCAATCCTCTATCATTATCACCTCTCTTACAATCCCAATCCTCTATCATGATCACCTCTCTAACAAACACTATTCTCTATCATTATCAACCATCTGACAAACCCAATCCTCTATCATGATCATCCCTCTAACACACCCAATCCTCTATCATTATCACCTCACTTACAAACCCAATCCTCTATCATGATCACCTCTTTTACTAACCCAATCCTCTATCATGACAACCTCTCTAACAAACCCAATCATCTATCGTGATCACCCCTCTAACAAACTCAATCCTTTATCATGATCACCTCTCTTACAAACCCAATCCTCTATCATGACAACCTCTCTAACAGACCCAATTCGCTATCATTATCACCCATCTAACAAACCCAATTATCTGTCATGATCACTCCTCTAACAAACCCATTCCTCTATCATGATCACCTGTCTAACAAACCCAATCCTCCAACGTGACCTCCTCTCTAACAAACCCAATCCTCTATCATGATCATCACTCTAACACATCCAATCCTCTATCATGATCACCTCTCTAACAAACCCAATCCTCTATAATTATCACCTCTAACAAACCCAATCCTCTATCATGATCACCTCTCTTACAAACCCAATCCTCTATCATGACAACCTCTCTAACAAACCTAATTCTCTATCATTATCACCCCTCTAACAAACCCAATCCTCTATCATGATCATCCCTCTAACACACCCAATCCTCTATCATGATAATCTCTCTTACAAACCCAATCCTCTATCATGACAACCTCTCTAACAAACCCTATTCTCTATCATTATCACCCATCTGTCAAACCCAATCCTCTATCATGATCATCCCTCTAACACACCCAATCCTCTATCATTATCACCTCTCTTACAATCCCAATCCTCCATCATGATCACCTCTCTAACAAACACTATTCTCTATCATTATCAACCATCTGACAAACCCAATCCTCTATCATGATCATCCCTCTAACACACCCAATCCTCTATCATTATCACCTCACTTACAAACCCAATCCTCTATCATGATCACCTCTTTTACTAACCCAATCCTCTATCATGACAACCTCTCTAACAAACCCAATCATCTATCGTGATCACCTCTCTTACAAACCCAATCCTCTATCATGATCACCTCTTTTACTAACCCAATCCTCTATCATGACAACCTCTCTAACAAACCCAATCATCTATCGTGATCACCCCTCTAACAAACTCAATCCTTTATCATGATCACCTCTCTTACAAACCCAATCCTCTATCATGACAACCTCTCTAACAGACCCAATTCGCTATCATTATCACCCATCTAACAAACCCAATTATCTGTCATGATCACTCCTCTAACAAACCCATTCCTCTATCATGATCACCTGTCTAACAAACCCAATCCTCCAACGTGACCTCCTCTCTAACAAACCCAATCCTCTATCATGATCATCACTCTAACACATCCAATCCTCTATCATGATCACCTCTCTAACAAACCCAATCCTCTATAATTATCACTCCTCTAACAAACCCAATCCTCTATCATGATCACCTCTCTTACAAACCCAATCCTCTATCATGACAACCTCTCTAACAAACCTAATTCTCTATCATTATCACCCCTCTAACAAACCCAATCCTCTATCATGATCATCCCTCTAACACACCCAATCCTCTATCATGATAACCTCTCTTACAAACCCAATCCTCTATCATGACAACCTCTCTAACAAACCCTATTCTCTATCATTATCATCCATCTGTCAAACCCAATCCTCTATCATGATCATCCCTCTAACACACCCAATCCTCTATCATTATCACCTCTCTTACAATCCCAATCCTCTATCATGATCACCTCTCTAACAAACACTATTCTCTATCATTATCAACCATCTGACAAACCCAATCCTCTATCATGATCATCCCTCTAACACACCCAATCCTCTATCATTATCACCTCACTTACAAACCCAATCCTCTATCATGATCACCTCTTTTACTAACCCAATCTTCTATCATGACAACCTCTCTAACAAACCCAATCATCTATCGTGATCACCCCTCTAACAAACTCAATCCTTTATCATGATCACCTATCTTACAAACCCAATCCTCTATCATGACAACCTCTCTAACAGACCCAAATCGCTATCATTATCACCCATCTAACAAAACCAATTATCTGTCATGATCACTCCTCTAACAAACCCATTCCTCTATCATGATCACCTGTCTAACAAACCCAATCCTCCAATGTGACCTCCTCTCTAACAAACCCAATCCTCGATCATGAACTCCCTTCTAACACGCCTAATCCTCTATCATGATCACCTCTCTAACAAACCCAATCCTCTATCATGATCATCCCTCTAACACACCCAATCCTCTATCATGATCACCTCTCTTACAAACCAAATCCTCTATCATGATCACCTCTCTTACAAACCCAATCCTCTATTATGACAACCTCTCTAACAAACCCAATTCTCTATCATTATCACTCATCTAACAAACCCAATCCTCTATCATGATCATCCCTCTAACACACCCAGTCCTCTTTCATGATCACCTCTCTTACAAACCCAATCCTCTATCATGATCACCTCTCTTACAAACCCAATCCTCTATCATGACGACCTCTCTAACCAACCCAATCCTCTATCGTGATCACCCATCTAACAAACCATATCCTCTATCATGATCACCTCTCTTACAAACCCAATCCTCTATCATGACAACCTCTCTAACCAACCCAATCCTCTATCGTGATCACCCATCTAACACACCCAATCCTCTATCACTATCACCTCTTTTACAAACCCAATCCTCTATCATGATCATTTTTCTTACAAACCCAATCCTCTATCATGACAACCTCTCTAACAAACACTATTCTCTATCATTATCACCCCTCTAACAAACCCAATCCTCTATCATGATCATCCCTATTACACACCCAATCCTCTATCATGATCACCCATCTAACAAACCCAATCCTCTATCTCGATCATCCCTCTAACACATCCAATCCTCTATCATGATCACCTCTCTAACAAATCAAATCCTCTATAATTATCACTCCCCTAACAAACCCAAACATCTGTCATGATCACCTCTCTTACAAACCCAACTCTCTATCATGACAACCTCTCTAACAAACCCAATTCTCTATCATTATCACCCCTCTAACAAACCCAATCCTCTATCATGATCATCCTTCTAACACACCCAAACCTCTATCATGATAACCTCTCTTACAAACCCAATCCTCTATCATGACAACATCTCTAACAAACCCTATTCTCTATCATTATCACCCATCTATCAAACCCAGTCCTATATCATGATCATCCATGTAACACACCCAATCCTCTATCATTATCACCTCTCTTACAATCCCAATCCTCTATCATGATCACCTCTCTAACAAACCCTATTCTCTATCATTATCACCCATCTGACAAACCCAATCCTCTATCATGATCATCCCTCTAACACACCCAATTCTATATCATTATCACCTCACTTACAAACCCAAATCCTCTATCATGATTACCTCTCTTTCAAACCCAATCCTCTATCATGATCACCTCTCTAACAAACCCAATCCTTTATAATTATCACTCCTCTAACAAACCCAATTCTCTATCATGATCACCTCTCTTACAAACCCAATCCTGTATCATGACAACCTCTCTAACAAACCAAGTTCTCTATCATTATCACCCCTCTAACAAACCCAATCCTCTATCATGATCATCCCACTAACACCCCCAATCCTCTATCATTATCACCTCTCTTACAAACCCAATCCTCTATCATGACAACCTCTCTAACAAACCCTATTCACTATCATTATCACCCATCTGACAAACGCAATCCTCTATCATGACCATCCCTCTAACACACCTAATCCTCTATCATTATCACCTCTCTTACAAACCCAATCCTCTATCATGATCACCTCTCTTACAAACCCAATCCTCTATCATGACAACCTCTCTAACAAACCCAATCCTCTATCGTGATCACCCCTCTAACAAACCCAATCCTCTATCATGATCATCCCTCTCACACATCCAATCCTCTATCATGATCACCTCTCTAACAAACCCAATCCTCTATAATTATCACTCCTCTAACAAACCCAATCCTCTATCATGATCACCTCTCTTACAAACCCAATCCTCTATCATGACAACCTCTCTAACAAACCCAATTCTCTATCATAATCACCCATCTGTCAAACCCAATCCTCTATCATGATCATCCCTGTAACACACCCAATCCTCTATCATTAACACCTCTCTTACAATCCCAATCCTCTATCATGATCACCTCTCTAACAAACCCTATTCTCTATCATTATCACCCATCTGACAAACCCAATCCTCTGTCATGATCATCCCTCTGACACACCCAATCCTCTATCATTATCACCTCACTTACAAACCCAATCCTCTATCATGATCACCTCTCTTATAAACCCAATCCTCTATCATGACAACCTCTCTAACAAACCCAATCCTCTATCGTGATCACCCCTCTAACAAACCCAATCCTCTATCATGATCACCTCTCTTACAAACCCAATCCTCTATCATGACAACCTCTCTAACAAACCAAATTCGCTATCATTATCACCCATCTAACAAACCCAATTCTCTATCATGATCAACCCTCTAACACATCCAATCCTCTATCATGATCACCTCTCTAATAAACCCAATCCTCTATAATTATCACTCCTCTAACAAACCCATTCCTCTATCATGATCACCTCTCTAACAAACCCAATCCTCCATCGTGACCTCCACTCTAACAAACCCAATCCTCGATCATGAACACCCTTCTAACACACCTAATCCTCTATCATGATCACCTCTCTAACAAACCCAATCCTCTATCATGATCATCCCTCTAACACACCCAATCCTCTATCATTATCACCGCTCTTACAAACCCAATCCTCTATCATGATCACCTCTCTTACAAACCCAGTCCTCTATCATGACAACCTCTCTAACAAACCCAATCCTCTATCGTGATCACCCCTCTAACAAACCCAATCCTCTATCATGATCACCTCTCTTACAAACCCAATCCTCTATCATGACAACCTCTCTAACAAACCCAATTCTCTATCATTATCACCCCTCTAACAAACCCAATCCTCTATCATGATCATCCCTCTAACACACCCAATCCTTTATCATGATTACCTCTCTTACAAACCCAATCCTCTATCATGACAACCTCTCTAACAAACCCAATTCTCTATCATTATCACCCATCTAACAAACCCAATCCTCTATCATGATCATCCCTCTATCACACCCAATCCTCTATCATTATCACCTCTCTTACAAACCCAATCCTTTATCATGATCACCTCTCTTACAAACCCAATCCTCTATCATGACAACCTCTCTAACAAACCCAATCCTCTATCGTGATCACCCCTCTAACAAACCCAATCCTCTATCATGATCACCTCTCTTACAGACCCAATCCTCTATCATGACAACCTCTCTGACAAACCCAATCCTCTATCATGATCATCCCTCTAACACACCCAATCCTCTATCATTATCACCTCTCTTACAAACCCAATCCTCTATCATGATCACCTCTCTGACAAACCCAATCCTCTATCATGACAACCTCTCTGACAAACCCAATCCTCTATCGTGATCAGCCCTCTAACAAACCCAATCCTCTATCATGATCACCTCTCTTACAAACCCAATCCTCTATCATGACAACCTCTCTAACAAACCCAATTCGCTATCATTATCACCCATCTAACAAACCCAATCCTCTATCATGATCATCCCTCTAACACACCCAATCCTCTATCATTATCACCTCTCTTACAAACCCAATCCTCTATCATGATCATCTCTCTTACAAACCCAATCCTCTATCAAGACAACCTCTCTAACAAACCCAATCCTCTATCGTGATCACCCCTCTAACAAACAAAATCCTCTACCGTGATCACCCCTCTAACACACCCTATTCTCTATCATTATCACCCCTCTAACACACCCAATCCTCTATCATGATCACCTCTCTAACACACTCAGTCTTCTATCATGATCACCTCTCTTACAAACCCAATCCTCTATCATTATCACCCTTCTAACAAACCGAATCCTCTATCATGATCACCTCTCTTACAAAGCCATTCCTCTATCATGATCACACCTCTAACAAACACAATCCTCTATCATGACCAACCCTCTGTCACGATCACTTCTCTAACACGACCCCCCCCCCCCACCCCCGTTTTTTTACGACCATCCCTTTTGTAAAACTACCCTATGTCACGACTTTGCTGTTATGAGGTGCTCATTACCCTTTTAGAAACAATGGATGCAAAAGCAAGGCCCACCCATATTGCTTATGACGCTGCCACATCACTTACGACAGCCAATTTTCGAGATTCGCCGTTTGTATCAAATTTGTGGCAAATGGTCTATGCCCTTATTTGGGTTAAGAGCCAGGCATCTATAGTTTCGAAACCCTTTACCCACAAATCAGGCCATTCTCGACACGCGAGATCTCGTTTATGAATGGATGGATCTTTTGCCAATCAATGTGCGCACAGCACTTTTTCCAGTCTAACGCGAGCCATATCGCCTGGCAATTGAAAATAACAATAATTTAGTCAACGGAGCAAATATAGTTCATACATTGACAACATTCATTTCAAATATAACGGTTATAAAGAATATGATTGTCTGTTTGTTTTTAATTGTCGTAAAACTCGGGGAACTTTATTGCGGCGCGATATCGGTGACGTGGTGGTGTAAATGTATACAAACAAAAGCAGGTGCCACCCGGTTTATGCATGTGTTTGGTAATAGGGCGAGAATCTTGGGTGACAGGTGACGTCCGGGTGCATGTGGTCCGCCATGGGTGCATAATAATAATAATAAAAATAATAATAATAATAATAATAATAATAATAATAATAATAATAATAATAATAATTATAATAATAATAATAATTTTATTCCACTCAAAGACTCCTTTCGAGATACACAGAGGATATAGTGCTTGCTCCAGCAATCAGGGTCAATGTCGGTCAAGGCCGCTGAAGTCCCGTGTCGTGTGCACATTACCTTGCAGGGACCTTAACCCTCTACGGAGATTAAAATCAGGCAACATTCAGTACCTGTAGAACAAAGACTCCTCGCTGTAAAAAAGGTCCAGGGAGGCCTCTATGCCGAGTCTTGCAACAGAATGGTTGTAACAGAGGACTAGACATACTTCTTCTATTATCGCTTGAGAGACGGTCATCAAGCTGCGGTGTGCAAACCCGACGCCTAGGACCTATGGAGGGAGTAATATCAAACAATTCACCCGGTGGATTTACATATATCCTCTTGTATTTCAAAAGGGTGCAAAGATGAAATAGCTACATGTATAGACAAACCACCTATGTGATGAACAGACAGAACTTTGGTTAATTAATGGTTCACACTCAACATTGATGAGTTTGACCGGCAGATGGAGTGAACATGTACTAAACTGTATGTGGCACCGTTGCATGAGTACAGATGTAAAGACAATATTTTATTAGACATAATGCGAACATCAATAAGAGCATGTAATCATTTGTTATCCTGTCTTATCACGATCATAATTTATCATTAGGATTAATTATCTGATACGTATGGGTAACATATATGTGAATGGATAACGGATTCAGCGATAAAAGAAACGTAGGCGTGATAAAAGAGAAGATCAGCTCACAAGTCACGTAACATCACTTATACTAACAAACCCGTTATTAATAGTGATAATATGCACTAGATCACTCAAGCATATATATATATATATATATATATATATATATATATATATGAGAGAGAGAGAGAGAGAGAGAGAGAGAAAGAGAGAGAGAGAGAGAGAGAAAGAAAGAGACAGAGAGAGGGAGAGAGATTGCCAGACAGGCAGACAGTTGTTCAGCTTCTGAGACAGTTTACCAGGGAGAGTGATACAGACAGACAGACAGATTGACAGACAGGCGGACAACTTGACAGACAGTTGCACAGGTTCTGAAACAGCTACAAATAAGAGAACGATACAGACAGAGAGACCGACGGAAAGTCAGAGGAGAGCGAGAGAGAGAGAGAGAGAGAGAGAGAGAGAGGGAGCTGTTTATTTTTTTTAACATGCATCTCATTACACATACACAATATGACCGCGTGTGACCTTCCGTTGCGGTATATATTGGCAGTTTGCCCCACTGCCCTAATTTGGTGAAGTGCTCATCAAACACTCGGACGCGATGTGCATACACGGACGCCTGTAGACGCCACTCCTCGTGTCACGGCCGGGCTTTGTACAGGTGCGCGTTAATACTTTAAAAAGAACATGATTATATAAAAAATGATTTCAATCAAGACATGTTGCATGAATCCTGGACGATAATATCAAAATAATACAACCTTTCTCTCTTTCTATCTGTCTCTCTCTCCCTGCACCTCTTTCTCTCGATACAAATCTCATCCCTTAATTTGGGTCCCTGTCGGCCCTGGTGTCTTTCTGTCTGTCTGATATAATGATTTTTCGCCCCTGTTTAACTTCTCAGCCTATTTGCTTTTCGCAGCACACAGGTATATATATTTTTCTTTCAGGGTGCCGCTCCTACCCCTCGCCCATCTCTCTCTTTCTGTCTTTGCGTTTGTGTCCATCCTTTTAGTGTTGGTTGTTTGTCTCTGCTTTGTTTACATAATTATATTTTTATCTCTTTATTCCGTTTTTTTCTGTTTGTCGTTCCCTGTGCCTTCGTGCTTGATGATGATGAGCCGCTAGAGTATATCCTTAGCCCTCTCTATACCCCCCCCCCCCAGCTTCTCAGGGAATATAAAAAAAACGAAAGAACGGGGGTTATTTGAATGAACATATAGGTCCCAGGAATGGCATTTTCTTAATCCTTTATAGGGACTCAAAGCACATTAGGAGTATAAGAGCTAGGGGTCGGTTCTCTTTTAAAAACAATATATTATTTTATATTTCAGTTTTCTGTTCTTGTCTCAATTTACGGTACAACTCAAAACTAACAGGTAAGAATTTCACTCGCACAATTTGAATGGTTTTTCTGTTTTTGTCAGGAGATTTGTAACCACAAAACACTTAAACTCTAAATAACCATGCGCCAACAGCTGGCAGACGATCATCCAGCCTCTCGTCGTGATCACGTGGTCTGGCCACAACGCAAGTTATGCAAAGGTCAAACCCTTTACCACAACAACCTTCTTATCTGTACCTGTACGAACATAATGGGATTTCCAGAGCGGACTTTGCAATATTTCAGCAAACTGGAATGTCGTGCGATATCAAATTACCAAGACTTGTGTTTCCTGAAGAACATAGATAATATTTTTTTTCCTCCGTAAATATTCCGGAACCCGCCAGATCCGAAATATTTCAGAACCCTGGAAAAGAAAATGTGGTCTGTGATGCGTAAACGCAAAGAATATACCAATCCAAGCTGACTTTTCCTGCACATTATCCTGATTTTCCACAAAATTTCATTAAAAAACTGCCTTTTTATTTTAATTCGAATAAAAGAAAAACCAGCAGCGGCAAAAACGGGATAACTAATGTTGATGGTATACTATATATATATATATATATATATATATATATATATATATATATATATTGAAATCCCTTGTTTGAATAACACATTATCTTATAATTCAGTGAACCTACTGCGAAATAGTTTGTAGAAATGTATTTTCTGTTTCAGACGAGATTCATTACATAATACATTACATGAACATTACATAATATAACTACTAAAGTTTTCATGAATTCATTCTGGCTGCACAAATTGGGCACATGCATGTGTATTCGTATTACCCGATTAACACAAACAAATTTAGTGATTTTTATACTTAACTAGCACTGAGATCAGACGATCAACAAGTTTCCGTTCACGATCAAGTGGTTGACCACCAAAGTTATGGGGAGGACAAACCCATAACCACAGGAAACCGCAGTTAGTGCATCTTGTTAACGAGGTGGATTTTCAGTGTCAGGACGCCCACTGAAAGCTGCCAGGAATGTCGATTCACAAAAGTTCTGAGAAAAGCTTGTATTTTTAAATGGTTCCTTGGCAGGCGATTTTGTGATAGGCCTGTGTAACTGTTAAGAAGGCAAGGTAAGCAGTAAACATTGGAACTGTTGTAATATATGATAACAATAACACAATATTCGTCATAATCTACATTGTAATGTGTCTACATGCTTCCGCATATATATATATATATATATATATATATATATATATGTATGTATGTATGTATATCAATCATAAAATTGCAATTTTAATTACGTATTATTATATGCATTTATTTCACAATCCTTAGAGGAATCACGCTAAACATGCGTTTCAATGACACGTCAACTTAAAATAATTATATTAATACATATACAAATGTTAGTATTGGGTATCTAAACAAGCGTAATCATTCGATGAATAGGCGGGAACAAACTTTAACATGTGTAACTCGTGCCAGAATCAACCAAGATTTTTATACAGCATCTTAATTGATAAAGTTTTTCCCCGTTCAGAAATCCGCACCAAGAAATCCAGCCCTCCACTACTCCATGCATGCACAACAACAGAACGTACCTGATCGGACGGAGTGCAGCAGGCCGCGCAAAAGGCGCTTGAACCTGTTTTGTCATAAATTTTGGCTTACAGTTTTCACAGCGAAAATACTAGTCTTATCAAAATAATTGTAGATATAATTTGATGGGGGAGGGGGGAGAGAAGTAGTTACACTGGTATAGGTTTTTACCTGCCTCTTTAATAGAAATACTGACTCGCTACACAGGTGAATACTTTATATTATAGTACTTGTTACTATTTTTGTCCGCCATATTATTAAAGGACCTTTGCATAGTGGGGAAGGGACAACCCCACCCCATGCCCCTAAGCCGCTAATTTTACAAATAACCTTCCAGGTACTGGAATCAGTATACGTGAGGTTGTTTGGTTGAGAGTGATATCTGATTCCAAATACCCGTGTGTGTGAGGATAAAAACAGATCGATATATGGATTCCCCCAAAGTGTCGATACGTTTATGATACTAATGTACATACAGGGGTGGATATCGTTTAAGTGACCTCATACATGTGGCAGGTATATAATCCTGTATAAAACCATTCACTTTAAATCTATATTTTTATATCCAGATGTTTTTATAACCAAACCTGTTTAGATAAGCATGAGCACATTAAAAGGTAAATGTAACTTGTCAAACATTCTTGGTGCACATATTTATGTTTGAAAATATCTGTATAGCATATATAGTATACATCTGCAAAAGACAAGTGTAAGTTTTCCATTGGTATATAGGTATATAATATATTTTGAAATTACATCGGCCGAAATAAGGTATGCTAAAGTATACGCAGGGAGGATAGGGAGATTTTAGATGGGGGGCTCATCCAGAGATGCCATGTGGGGGGGGGGGGGGGAAGCACTGGTAAGTGGTGGTGTAGAAACATTTGAAAATTAAGCCTGTAAATGAGTAGAGACACTGTTTTTTTGGTAGTAATTTTATATATCGGTAATTTTTTTCCCAGATTATTCGGTCGGAAAGGGTGACCCCCCTAAATCCTCCCCTGGAAGGCGTAGAATATAATATAAGAAACCTAGGGAAGAGTTATATCTCTGATACCTGCATGTATTATATATATATATAGTAAATGCCCTAAGAAATATAAAAAGAGTACAAAACTCCTTAGATATATGTTTATCCCATAGATTATAACAAACATACGTTATATTTATATACATGCAGAGGCGCCACGGATGCAACTGGTGTCTTGGGAGCACATGTTATCAGGTAAGTGAGAGGTAATGTAAAACCAAACATCGCAACTCAAACGACTGACGCCAAGTCTCGATGGCGTCAAACCAGGATGTTCTCAAAGGGAACTGTGGCGTCGATTTTACATATGCCAGCAATAATAAATACATTCTGCAACATTTGACAAACACCACTTGTATATGCATTTGAATTTTTCTTCTGCTATTAAAGTTAGTTTTACCAGTGTCTATACAGTTTTTTATGTCTCCGTGACAGAAGATCTGGACCAAACATTGCTTTAAGGAATCGAGATCCTTTCAGACACAAATGTAACTAAAACACTAGTCATTTTGTCTATTTTACAGCCTCATTGTTACCAGGATACCTTTTCATCCCACAGGGCGCCTCATATCAGAATTATACTGCGTCTCCCACGAGTTTCCGTCTTCGCTCAAGAATGTCGAAAGAAGCAAAAATGAGGTGGAATGCGCACATGCATGTTTTCATTTATGCTATTTGGCCTGACAATACAGGAGTTAAGCATGCATTTCCCTTTACCAACAAAAATGACAAATGTCATCTAGTACATTAATCCAGTAACAGGACGTCACATTTTATATACGGAGCCTGGACGGTCGAGTGGTAAAACGCTCAGCTCTCTCCGCTTGCAACCCTATTTCGATCCCCATCGTGACAATGAGAGTGGATTGTAGTGGCCAGTCTAAGGCGGATGGTTTTCTCCGGGTTCTCCGGTTTCCTCCACCTCTAGATACTACATAACGCCACCACCTGAGCGATTGGGAGTACCTAGTATTATTTATAATAACCATTGGTACAATCCATGTAAGATAAATAAAGTTATATATATTCTTAAGAAACAAATACCATACTTTTGTATAATAAGTCTTGAGTAAGAGTGATTTTACTAATCGACAAATTAAATATGCAAGAAACAATCAAACTGGCTTCTTACGTACATTCTCGTTGAATCTTGGTAATTATTCACGTTAATTAGGTAATGAATCGTTCATTCCCGGGTTCCATAAAGCATTTGGGACCAGAAATATTTTCGTAAAGTATGCGTAGGAGGATAGTATTTGATGGAGGAGACATATTTGGTCCACGGAAGTTAAGCTATAAGGTTTCCATTATGCAATCGTTCATATCCGATATTTTGGTAAGCAATAAAAATGATGGATTTGATTAGCGTCCATTAGAACACAGCCAAATGTCACCAACTGTTACGTGGGCGGTTTTTATTTCTCTCAGAGGAACCAATGACGTCAGCAATGGTATTTTCATACCAGCTACAGGCTGTTTAACCAGCTTATCTGGCTTGAATGCTGTACCACAGAACGCCAACGTATACGCTATAAATAGTCCCCATTTAATCTCTGCATTGCAAATGCTACCATAAATAGAGCCGTAAATGCCAATCATTCAAACTGATGTTGCTTATGGAATAAATCGTATTAAAATAACATCCCACACAATATCAACATTTGTCAAAATGTCCACTTCAAAAATATACTTACCTACATCCATTAAATCTGTAACAGTATACATTTGACTGGCACGCAAATTAAGGCTTCAAATCTCTTGACAAGAAGTTTTAATTTCCGTCCAAAAGTTATTTTTGTTTCTCATATATTATTCTTGCTGACACAACTTTATAAATAAGCACATGATAAATGATTAAAGTTCTTCAAAACTTCGTCTTCCAACTTTTCAAGTTTTGTCCAACTTTCCTAGAGTAAGGCCACACCACAAAAATAATTGTTTTACGGATTCGTCGCTCCTTTTTACGTATATTAATTATTTTTACAAATGTGGATTAGGTCCTCGGTAATGTTGCTAATTTGTTCCATTGCATTCGGCTTCTGTGACTCAGGGGTAGAGCACAGGACTAAAAGCAGAGAGATCGTGAGTTCGAATCTCAACCGAGGCGGTGAGATTTTTCACGGTCGGCCCAACCTAAGGTGGACACTCTGCAGGCTTAATGGGAAGGCTCTGGCCAACGTCCGTGTTTTACTCACAAATGAGTGCGCCTTTCGGGGGTTCCTCTGTGGTATGACCAAGCATTCCGGACGATTACACCTCCAAGGCCCGCAGGTGCAGTAGTTACTGGGCCTGGTTGACACCAGGCTATAAAATGAAAGAAAGCGTTCGATTCTGCCCTGTCATGCATAGTCCGGAACTGGAATGGAATTCTGCATGATGTACATATATTAAGTTAAGCTAGCTTTAAAAAAATAGAAGAGGTAATCTCTAACAAAAAATATTTGAAAAAAAAAATTGTTTCACTGCCTCGATTCCATTGCCCTCTGCTCCCCTGGCATCTAGAAATGCGAATGACGTTAACCTAACATGCTGTCGAACTTTGACTGCTAGTAAAGCATTAGGGAGAAACCGTTTCAATTTTCAAAACTTATTTCAACGTATGTCATTTCGACTATAAACAGGCAGCAATCAATGCATGCCTATATATATAATCAACAGATGTCTCGTGCATAGTGTAAATGCACTCCAAATAATCCTTATTTATATAGTGGTGTTATTATTTCGAGGACTATTATATATATATTACTGTAATTTGAGGATTACGGCGTGGTCCAAGAATAGGGTTATTTCGCTCTATACACAACTCCTATACACTACCCCTTGCTACCAAACTCAATCTGCAGACACGCTACCCTCGGAGTATACTTTCGTGTCCCATCCCAGTGTCCTTATCGAACCCAGACAGGATTATTCCTCACATTTTCCCTAACCGCTCACGGGGGCTGCCATTGTGTGTACACACTAAAACCGGATGTGTCACATGTCGCATGTCCATGCAAAATATGGGTATACCTAGTTACTAATAATTATCACAGTCCGTCAGCAAATATAGGGACTTGGAACTCTCGCGAGTCTTTCTATGAATACGGTTACAGCTTTTCCATAACTTACGTTAAACGTTGCTCTGAGACCACCTGGCATATACAAATTAGAGAGCTATATACATTAGAACCTGTGAAATATATGTCAACCCTTTGCACTGGCCAAAAGTGGTCTCAATTTACAGGTGGTCTTATTAGGTAGATCGGTTATAACTGATATGAATGCTGTTGGTTTCCTGAAGGGCGGTATCAATAGACAGGTGTTATTATTAGACAGGCGGTCTTTCAAACCGACGTGTATCTTAATTTGATGAAAATTGTACAAACTGTAGGGAGATGTATAGAATATCGTAACTGAATAATGCTTCCATAAGTGAAAGAACACCGGTTAAAGATTTGTGAAGAAAAAAAACATATAGTTATTTATTTTTATAGAAAGTATATTTATATATTTTGTTCATGATATTTTATGGTTATATCAAATTAAAAAAGAATAATCCTTTTAATATTAGATATAAATTGGTTAGATAACACAGAAAAAGGCCATCCAGGCACGATTTAAACATGATATACGTCAAAACAAATCCTTGTTTATCAGGGTCAGTGATCCCGGTGAGGTTGTTAATGATCTAAGGAGCGGTCGTGATCACCCATTAAACACACTAAATAACCCACTACCCTAATAACCTTGTCAATATCATCTCTCTCGTGTGAGGGTCATGTGCTCATGAATAAACATAATTGACTTGCTCCTTCCCTTTTTTTTTTTTTTTTTTGCTGTTTAGCAAGTTAAGTAGTTCTCTATACACGATCTGTGTTTAACACTCGCTTAATCTGAAGGACAGTATAGAATGAAGGTCACTTTTGCCTGGTAAGTTGTATTTTATCCTGAGTGACTGCATATACTTGAACACACTCCGTCGGGGGGCGGATCCAGGCGGGCTGTATGGGATGCGGGGTTCTCTATATATAGAGAGAGTTTCATAGTGAAAGTTCTGAACAAATGTGTATATGGGCGCTTAATGTATATTTTTCCCAGGTGGGCATCAGTAAATGCATAAGCAGAATTATTATTTATCCATTACCACCTCATGAAGTAATGATCAATTATATATTGAATTTATTCAATACAATATATAAATATGACTGAAATAATTTTACATGAAATTTTTTAGGCCATTCAAAGATCCCCCCCCCTCCTCCTCTCCCGAATTTAATATTATTGGATCTCCCGCGTCTTTAATCAGGTCGCATAGACAAGGAAACAAACACAGCGCGACATCGAGGTTATACCAGGCAGAAGATAAGGTAGCAGACGACTTCAACTTTTCCCGCGCTGGTTCGCACCCATTGACCTCAACATGTCAGCATTTGTGGAAATTCACCACGGTTAACATTCCGACCCCTTCTAAAAAGGACAAACCGCTTTTGTGCATGGAATCTAAATTCATACCTTTTTTTTACCTGCGTTGGGAAGAAATATGTTTTGGTCGCTATTGATTTGGTGGTTTTATGTATTAGTAAATTTACTGGAATGTTTGTGAATTTTATAAAATTATTTTGTTCAGTGTTTAAGTGAAACCATTTTGGGGTTATCTGGATCACCATAATAAATATATTTTTTTCCTTTAAAGATTGTTTTCCGAGACAGGACACTATATGTTTTCTAGCCATAGATTCTTGTATAGGTATATAACCGTATATGTACATTAACGTACGGGGTTTAAAGAAATTTCTTGCAAGCATGTACAGGTTTGACCTAATTAACGTTACCCTAGTCGTAAATATCAGGACAGGTGGGTCGCTGATTTGCTAACATGTCTGATAATTAAGATGGTATATAAAAAACAATAACAGCAACATCACGACTGTACATCTTTTATATATAACAAAGAGTGCGGGCTCACAATTACTGCTAAAAAGTTTAAACTATTAAAGAGTAAAATTATTTAAAGTTAAAAGTATATCAGTACAAATTAAAATATCAGCAATTAACCAATTACTCCATAACCCTATACTGTTGTTTTTGCTATTTTTTTGTTGTAATTATTAATGATTGTCAACATTATTTCTATAATCCAATGCGGCTTAAGGCTGTGCGTTGGGGCTGTTTACATATATGACATAATTAAGATTAAGAGCAATGGTTATGTTATAGTGATACGGTTAATTTAGTTACCTGTTATATTGTCACACAAATCCCCAGGGGCTATTTTCCCTTAGACTCTGCGGATAGGTGTATATCTGATAGGAATGTAAAATATCTTTGACAAGGTTAAAACTAGATTTAAATTTGCAATGGTTGAACTTAGCCAATCTTGAAGGTAAAGAATTGATCTACTATATACACTAGTAGAACCATTTTAGCTGTGCTAACGTTACACATTATCTTCTGTTTTTATATATACTATCGTTTTAGTTTAATGAACATACTTTTATTCTTATAAAGGTCACCCTAGAAGATGTTGTAATAAATAAAAGGAATAAATAATCTGTGGCTGATATCATTTACATCCATTGCTATTCAACTAATCAATTTTACTAATTTATAATTAGGTGTAATATTAAGCTTATTTTTCTATGTCTAACTTGCACTTGTCTTTCACCTTATGCTTATTTATGACGTCACAATAACTGACACTCCTATACGTCAGACTGTCAGAAAATTTATATTAAATCCGGATCTGCTGTTACAGAGGGAAGGGACTGGGATACACGCCCCCTTGTGGACGCTTTATGCACTTTGTGCCAACTGCTTCAGCATCACAGTTACAAGACAGACCCACAGTTTCATAAGGTCCACCAGATAAAATCTCTGAATGACATTCTTTCTCTGATAACAATAGGAACAATTCAATATTTTGTTCGACAAAAAGCTCATCTGCGTGAACATAGAAAAAAAAATAAATTGTTTCTTTCGAAGCATAAACTGTCCGATAAGGAATAACAATAAAACACACAGCGGATTCTGGCGAGTTATCCCTGCGCCTCTTCGATGTTACCGTGGTTGTTTTTTTATTCGTGAAGGTTTTAAAATCAAGATATTCGTGAAATGGGAAGTATTAAATAAATACTTCTTGAATAAGAGGTCCAAGAAAAACTGCAGAAACGGGCTATGACAGTGGCCCAGTTTTGCTATCGGCGTCAGTCACATGCGCTAACTTACAGAATGGACACTAGTTTGGCCTTTCCACTTGCACACAATTGAATTCCCGGTGGCCTCACATCACCACACAGCTATCCATCTCGCCATTGCTGACCTTCACCTTGGCCCATTACCACAAAGACATGAATAATTGGTTCCGTATCAAGCACCAGACATCACTACCTTACGGGTCTGGGAATTCGCTACCCTACGGATCTGGGGACACACTACATGGAAATATACCCTTCCCCTGCAACGGGACCCAACAGGTCCCCATTTTCTATTAAGTAATAAACATAATAATGGTTAAAATCTGTGTAGTTCTTTACTAAGATGAGATCGCGAAAGTTGAACCCTCGCGAAACTTTGATAAAATTAAAATTGCGATATTTGCGAATATGAAGCCGGTATACGAAAGTATAAACACCGCCAATGATAAGCGCCAACGTGATGAAAACGCCTGCGGGGAGCAGCGCCCTGAGGAATGAAAACCGTACACTATGTTAAAAAAAAACCACATACTATGTGCGTGTGTTCATGAATGCATCTATAGCCTACTGAGCGTTAGAAATAGAAATTGACATTTAACTCTCCTTTTCATGAGCATGCGCAGTAGGCGTTATGATCCTCTGATGTGATCATTTGAAAAGAGTCAGCACCGCGGGGTTTTAAATTAAAACACATACAGCAGGGGCCGATTTGGAAAGGGGGGGAGGAGGGGTGGTCGACGACCAATAAAAGTCGGTCAAATGGAGCAATACACGCTTGATTCTGAAGGACAGCTTACCGATTGCGTCCTGGACAATTTTTTTCTCCCCAGATTGCACCATTACAAAATAAATATTCAAACCCCAACCCATAACTAATTATCTCCCGCCGTTATCAGTCTGACCTCCTCACACTTATTATACAAACCTTAGTCCGCTCCTGTACAGGGACCTACAACAACTTTTGCCTTATAGATTTATTGTTACTTTGCGATCCGATTAAGTATGAATTGAGTTCAGCAGTTGACACAGACCCAAAGACACAGTGTTATTTTTCTCTGAGTCGCTAGTCTTCAATATGAGCAAGGTAGATTATATGTGCGCATATATGGTAATGTCTCTGTTTTCTGTTTCAAAAACATCATCAAGTCTTTTTTGAGGATTACGTTAAGCCATATGACATGTATATGTTCACGTAAGTCACGTGACTCGTAAATGAGAAAACAAACCAAATGAAATATAAATGCGTTCACAGAGGCGTGAGACAGCAAAAAGAGGCATTATATACAGGTATCGTTCTACATGACATATTCTAACAACAACAACAACAACAATAATAATAATAATAATAATAATAATAATAATAATAATAATAATAATAATAATAATAATAATATTTTTTTATTGTGATTATGATTATTATTATTATTAAAATAAAATATTATTATTATTATCATTATTATTTTGATAATTATTACTATTAGCTCATCACATAACATATAATAGAGGGTTAACTTCTGTCCGTAAAGTAAACTTTTAAAATATAAAGGTATGTGTCATGAGGGTCTTATTTACAAAATCACAAAGAAGCAACACCAAAGAATAACACCATATCGATTCATGTGCCATTACTTTAGTTCAGGGGATGACTAGGTCTACCTGTCAATCATTAGACGCCAGGTGATATATGAGGTGGCATATTGTTATTTAGAAACTTGATGCAGTGATTCAATCGGGAACGTGCCTCATCAGGTATACGAGATGGCGCGCATGCGTGTCACGCGCAGTGAGGCGTCGGGATCAATCAATAAATGTTTAGTCAGACTTTACTTTCTACAGGAGGACGTGATTCACAAAGCCTCCTCCAGGAAATTGAATTACAAATAGGTCCCTGGATGAAATGACGTCAGGATGAGTCTGAGGGTCTTTCATTGGTAGATTACCGGTGTGAATTAACGGGCACAATGAAATTTGCTAAAAGGATTTAAACAAGCTTAGAATATCAATGTGTGATTCATCGAAAACTCTCCTTTTTATCGAAAGAATTGATAACAATTCCGTCGCCAGTTTATGACTCACGGAAGGCTGTTATTATACTCGATTAATCATAATTAATGGATAAAGGAAATTCAGTAAAAGATTTTTTAAGTGGCTTCAGACAAAAACTTAGATTCTTTGAAGGATCATGCATGAAGAAAAATCATATTTAAAAAAAATCACACACACACACACATATATATATATATTTATATATATTTATATATCATTAAACTCTCCACTATTTTTCGCTGCTTCTTCGTGAATGGCAATTCGGTAACTCATCTGTCGGTTGCATGTGTATCGGGAGGCGAACAAATTGATGGTCAAAGAGAGCGAGAGCGGCAGAGACAGGCAGATAATGTGGGTGATAGACGGATGGACACGCATGCAAAAGGGAAGATATGTGCACTAATTGATATGTGTAATATTGTGACCTTATTAATTATAAACATGTATCAATATGGCCGGTTTGTTAGGACAATCTGGCCCACGTGGACCTGCCAGCTGGCGGCTTCACTTCGTGAGGCCACACATGCATCCTGCACCAGCCCTGTCTATCGGTCTGCCAGTGACTGGTTCAGCTGAGTCATCTAGCCACGTTATCAGTCATACTTGTACCATGACCTGCTCTACCCCTGACTAATATCTGGTTATATATATATATATATATATATATATATATATATATTGTATCGTATATTAGAGACAACTGAAAAAAGTCGAACACTTGTTTGGAGAGGCTGTGTAAAATAATCTGCGAATCATATTTATATCTGGCAAACATTGTAATTTCATTATAAAAATAACTAAAATAATAGCACAGTGTAGTATGAACATGAATGACATAACGATATGCTGATAAAACTAACATAAATTATACCATAATCATACAGCACACTGCAAAGGCGGATATAAGATTTTTTTACGGGGAGGGAAGTTTCGGCGCTCTTTCCGGTTTTCAACGTGTATACTTTCCTATTTCACATTTTTTATAAAAAAAGGAAAGCGTCCCCAGCCTTTCCACATGCACGCTATATGAATCCATAAATGTTTGTTAATTTGATTGTAAAATTATGCATCCTGTTCACCCATTATAAAATAAAACACAGCTTGTCAACGTTTCAGAAATCAGGAAAAGAAAAACTTACAGCTTCCAAATAGGACTTTGGTACTTCAGTGATACTTTGGATTAAACTTTTGAAAAGAAAATGAGTACATGCTATGGTATAAATGTTATATAATAAAAAGAAATGGACATTCAAGACTTAAATACCCATAACTATATTTAGTTGAGATTATATTCAGTTTGCTTGATAAAAATGGGAAAATTATTGTAACTAGAAGATCATTAATGTGGCAATTTACTCTGATTAAAATACCATCCACAGAATTGTTTGTCGATTACATGCAGTGGGTTCTTTCACCAAGACACGCCCACTATGATGACGTCGCTGTTTCGCAGCCAATGGCTTAAAAGCTCATGGATGATTCACTGGCATATAAGATAAGTGGGAAAAGTCGTACAAATGAAAACTTTAGAACAAACTTTAGAAGTTTTATCAACAAACGTAAATTGTTGTCTCCTCGAGGTTTTTACTCTGATTGAAATATTTCTAATAGTTTTATTAATCAAACATTAGCATTAATACACTGATTATTAAATTTCCATTATGTATATCGCTCGGAAAAAATTATATGCATTGTTCTGTTACGCTTATCCGCAGATGATATAAAATGAAGAGCGAGAGGCGAATACAAGAAAGAAAAAGACAGATTCTGCTTATGATACAAGAAAACTTGTATTAAACAGATTTCATTTCATTATTGTTAATTTAAAAATTATTTAAAATTAGATTTCACGAAGTGTGTAGACAGCTTAAATTAAAACGTTTCGTAAAAAAACTATTTTACCTTTTAAGTTATACCTTTCTCTCCTTACAATGGTTCACTTACACTTTTTTAAATTTTAATGACAATATTGATAAAACATATTGCATTATCATTTAATATTATATTAAAAAAATATTGATTTTCAAGGCAAACATGGGTTGTTTTCATGTGTCTAACCACGGAACAGAGAGGTTTAAATTATCAATTTGCAAAAAAAATATATATATGTACAAGTGTGAAGTTGGGAAGGTTTCGTTACGATCTGCCCAGCGTGACGTGTACGTCACATATTTTGACATGTCTTGAATAGGAGGTACTTTGTATAGAAAAAGCAGGAATCCACCTGTTCGCACCTGTCTAAAAGGTATATATATAAAAGATATATATATATATATATATATATATATATATATAATAATTTATTGAATATATGAAGCATGCGTTGTTCTCTCCTCATCCATCACACTCGATCCGTGCCTTGGCGCTGTCGTCTGCTCAAGGTGCACCTGCCGTGGTCACGTGACCCCAGTTACCGCAAAGTTACTGTTGCAATTGAGAGAAGGATTGACAGGCCGCACAGCCTCTGTTTAATTAAGCCAATTAGTGTCATGTGGCGGCCGCTAGTGTGTCGTATCACTGAGTCTATTAAGGCTATTTGCGGTAGAAAAATCCTCGGGGCGGGTTAGTTCAACTGTTGTCCCCATACGGCTCGAGTCAAATCTTTTGTGGGGGCCAGTATTTGCAATGCGGCCATTCTAAAGGACCTTTTAAAGTGCTCGTTTCAATGGGTAATTTAGCACAGCGCCCTGCCCCCTTCGTGGCCCCTTAGTTAGCTCTTATATAGTATATTTGCGTTGGCGCTTTATATCTGTTGAGAAGAGGTAGAATTACCTGGCCCGTTGCCAGACGTAGAAAATGATTGACGCACTAATGCAACAAAGTTAGCTCCCTCAACCTGGGATCGTGGTTTACCTGGTCCGTTGGGCTCATTCGGCTTATGAGCGAGCGTGAAGCGCTGATTGGCCGCTCGGCCTAAAATATGTCAAAAGTGGCGCCGAGGCTCACTGAAACATGTCAACTCGACCTCTCTTGGCCCGCCTACGGCACGGGAGTACCGTTTGAACGCTAGGGCTACAACGTGTTGGACGCACTAGCAGCGTACTGGCTTCATGGACCGAAGTAATAGTGGATGGTTTCACCGTGCTGGACACGCTCTTGGGGGCTAGACATGCGAACCCGAACTGGATTATCAAATTTGTTCCTTTTAGCAACACTTGTTGTTGGGGGCTGTTGGGCCGCCCCTGGGGCTACTCAAGGATTGACCCAAACTACCACCACCTTTTCATCATTGCAAGGACCTAACTCGAGCACACCGGCAAACCATGCGGAATCCTTAGTTAAATATCCAAACGTAAGACATCCGAAACCAGGTGAGTGCTAAATGTACGGGATCGGTTCAGAAACGAGCAAGTTGTTCCGACTCAATGGACCGACCTGCGAGCATGTCACAAACACGCTTACCATGCAAGGCTATCTGTGTGCTTTTAGAAGTAATTTTTGTGACCCCCAGTTGGTCACATGAGCCGAGCGCCCCACCCCCTCCCTGCCCCATACAGGTGCGCTGGCAAACCGATATTCACCCTCTACTGTCATGGGGAGAGCCACTAACAGGTACAATAGAGCCCGTGTGGGCCCGCTCTGTCCAAACAGGTTCTACCTTTGTACAAGTAGCTCGTCCTAAATACTCGTGAGTGCCTTCTTCCCATCCCGGTATAGGGCTCGCTATAAGGCCTCAATAATAATACACACGCCGTCCAGAGCATGGCCAGTACCACTCACCTACGACAATTGGACCAGATGCCAAGATAACTCGGCGTTGAACGCTCAACGTGCAGCCAGAGTTGCATTTTACGATATCTAAAACTCTTTTACTACATGTGACCCGCAATGCACATTATACGAACCCCAAGTGCAAGTGAATTCGGTATGGATGGCTTTACATACAGTATAGGAAATAGGTACACCATACTTCTGACCCAATTAGGAGCAAATCATATCACTATCAGTTGGTATCATAGCAGATCTGGGTGGTAAAGTTAAGATAATTCACAACACCCTCTGGTGGTTTATTTAAATGACAAAATCTTTTTAATTAGATATATGCAGTTTATAAATGTTACAGAACCTACAGTCAACGGAATAGTGCTTTAGTTTAGCGAAAACATACCAGACACATCGCGAATTTCGAAAGCAAGAGTAGAAATTAACCATATATAAAAGTAGTTGATTTCAAATAAAACCTGTTGGAAATTAGGTTTTCATTCCAAATATCGTGACAGTCTCATCTTTGCAGGATTTTTTGAATCTGTAAAATTTTAAGAATTGTCTGTCACAGAAATATGGCGCTTGTAAGCGAGGAGGGCGTCTTAGATTGAAAAGGGTTCCACTTAAGTTACGACCCGGTATGTCCACTCACTTTAGCGATGTGATGCATGGCTAGTTGCGAATGTATAACATCCATTTAACACCCTCTCCCGTGCCCACGTGGTGAGAATAGGTAATATTGAATCTGTTACACTGATACTAAACCCAGTACAAAGGTACACACGATATGGTGACAATAATGACGGCTTATCTAACTGTATACACATACATCTGAGAGCACTCATCCGCTCGTGTATATATATATATATATATATATATATATATATATATATATATATATATATATATATATATATATATATATATGAAAACCAGTATATGTGAGAGAGAGAGAGAGAGAGAGAGGGAAGGAGGGAGGGTGGGAGAGAGAGATTGTGCCTGCATGCGCAGGTAAATATCAAAGAAATTTCTCTTTGTGTAGTAATGTGACAAAGGCTGCGTATATACCATATACATTAAAATCATTTTGACGATATTCACATTATACCACTGCATTAAACCTCAGGCGGGAAATGTTCTGATCAGATACAAACATAACCAGTCTCACTGTCAGTAAGTTCAGTCAGTGTGTGTGTTTACATGATATATGGGGTGAATTCTTAGTTTTGATCCAGCACTGAAGGTCTCTGTTAGGCACACATTATAAAAAGGCTGGGTATCGCATATAAACGAGGCAGCACCACGGAAAATCTAATAAATAGGCGATGCACGTCTTAAGACAGTCCTGGATCTTTCAGTTCAACTATCAATTACTCTATAACTGACCACTGACTAAAAGCAAATCTGAGAGCGAGGGGATCCACATACTATAACACAGTTTATAGATGCAATATGGTCACTCAGGCTTCTACATATATTACACTAGATAACAGTTCCGACGCGTGATAGAGATTAAATCAGTCTAGAGAAAAAAACAACAATGTTCCAGGGGCGGATCTAGGAAACAGGAGGGGAAGGGGGGGGGGGGGGGGGGGGTTCCCAACTCAGCAGGATAAATGACAAAGCCCAAAACAAGGTCACCACGTCCGGAAAAGGGTGACGTTCACGCCGCGAAAATTGGTCTGAAAAAAAAGATTGCGGGAGCTGAAAAAGAGGGTGGCGATCCGGACCCCATGCATGGACCCTCTTCCCTTTGGATCCGCTTCTTTTAATTTACAATCGAATCGGGAAAGAAATAATAGGTTAACTGCAGTTATTGCCTTTACTGCCATTTTCGGACATTTTTATCTTTAGCTCATACCAAAAGAGAAATAAACATGAAACATAATGTAGTAATTGGTATAAATTAACAATGAAAGGCACCTGATATCCTATACTTAATGTTAACGTACGAATGCATTCGATCATTTTTAGCTAGTTCTGCGTAAGCTTCATTAAAACATTCGTTTTAGCATACATAGCCTGAGAAGAAAACTATAAGTAAATTATACTCTGAAATACTATTATAAATGTTTGCCAAAATTGAATCGAGAATTATATGGTAATAAACGATAATGAAATTGAATCGAAGTCCACTTGCGATTCGCGGCCTAAGCGTACTGTGTTAATGTAAGAGTCATTTGTAAGAGATAACAGCGGGAAGAACTGCATGTCATCGTTACATTTGGAAGGGCACGTAAAATGGAGGTTTGGTAACCTCAGTTTTCCCCGAGGCGCACTATATAGGCAAATATTCTTGTGACCTTGCCATAAATATCGATTTCCTGACGGACAGTGACCACAGTGTGGTCATATATTGTTAAACTCGTTCCCGATCACATGGACGTCACTACATTGGACGACACAACCTCGTTGTAGACTTATTGTGAATTAAAGGGATACAGTAATTTTTATCTCCCTTTTTTTGTTTGGGAGTGGTACCGGGTAGCCACACGCCGATATTGTGGTTAAGGTCTTCCTTCCTTAAGGCTCCTCGTACAAGCACAGCTTTAGGATATTGTGCTGAGTCCGTTGACCCTGACGGACAGGTATCCTCTTCTTCTGTAGTTGGTAGAGAGACTTCGTATCATGCAGAAGGAAATACCATGCAGTTTTTTTACGTCATTGTGGTTGTATGTGTTACAGACTCGCTAGGGACGTCATCCACGGGGTGTTACCCTATTGTAAGTTAATGGTGTTTCATTTGACAAAGCTTGTTCACTGTATCGGCCAGTGTTGACCTTCCACTGGGCATCACTGGCATTCTACCGGACAGCGGTGGATTCTCACTAGGCATCAAAGGCCTTGTGCTGGATAGCGGTACCCTTCAAGAAGGCGTCGAAGGCATTGTGCCGGATAGCGGTACCCTTCCAGAAGGCGTCGAAGGCTTTGTGCCGGATAGCGGTACCCTTCCAGAAGGCGTCAAAGGCATTGTGCCGGATAGCGGTTCCCTTCCAGAAGGCGTCAATGGCATTGTGCCGGATAGCGGTACCCTTCCAGGAGGCGTCAAAGGCATTGTGCCGGATAGCGGTACCCTTCCAGAAGGCGTCAAAGGCATTGTGCCGGATAGCGGTACCCTTCCAGAAGGCGTCAAAGACATTGTGCCTGAAAGTGGTTCCCTGCCTCCGGCGTTAAAGGAACTAACTGCAACGCATAGAGTTACCGTTCCACTATGACTAGGCGTCAAAGGCTTTGTCACGGAAAGTGATGCCTCCCCCCAGGTATCAAAGGCATTGTAAAGAATAGCTGTACCCTTCCACTGGGCATCAAATTCAATTAAGCGGACAGAGGTGCCCTTCAAGCCGCAGGCTGTCATCAAAGTAGGGTAACAATTGGAAAGTGTAAGGAAAAAAGTAGGACAGATGAAGGGATGGAAATAAGGAAAAAGACAGGACTTGTGTGGGGAAAATGAAGGGACAAAAATAGGAATGGGACGAAACGAAAATAAGAAGGGGAGAGTAGGACAAAAGTATGAATGGATAAAAAGAAAAAGCCGAAACAGAAGTAGGAAAATAGATGGACAAAAACAGGGAAAAAAGTAGGACTGAAATCTTTGTATATGATATAGCGACATTGCTTGCACTCATACTACTCTTTCTTTCATCCCTACAGCTCTGTCACATAGCCAGTTATACTTTCCCATTATGTCAGATGTAGTATGACATTCCCTCCTATAAAAGATTGTAGATAAGATACCAGACCGCATGAGAGTAGTTCTGTTTGTTCCTTTATTGTATCGAGATCACATGGAGGGTGCTCCTGTTGTCCATAATTGTTCACTAGTAATAAATATCACACTTTCACAGAAGTACATGACCTTTGAAATAACACGTTTCAAAGCAAATAAATTACAGGAAAAAGTAGGTCTTCTGAATAAGATGTAGGAATATAGGACAGAGACAAAAAGGAATAGGAAAACAGAATAAGTTGAATTGCACCTGGTGTCAGTGGCGTTATTTCGCCCAGAGAATTCCTTCCTCTAGGCGTCATATCGGAAAGAGACGCCCTTTGTTAAATGTCTGTAGCGTCGTGTACGAGAGATACCCCTCTTGGCGTCAACGGGGTCATATCGGATAGAGACGCCCTTTATTAGGTGTCAGTAGCGTCGTGTACGAGAGATACCCCCCTTGGCGTCAATAGCGTCATGTCGGATAGGGACGTCCTTTATTAGGCGTCAGCGGAGTCGTGTACGAGAGATGCCCCTCTTGGCGTCAACGGCGTCATGTCAGATAGAGACGCCCTGTGCCATGGAACAGCAACTTTGGTGTACGAGAGATATCCCCCTTGGCGTAAATAGCGTCATATCGAACAGAGACGTCCTTTATTAGGCGTCAGCAGAGTCGTGTACGAGAGATGCCCCTCTTGGCGTCAACGGCGTCATATCGGATAGAGACGCCCTGTGCCATGGAACAGCAACTTGGGTGTACGAGAGATACCCCCTCTTGGCGTAAATAGCGTCATATCGGATAGAGACGCCCTTTATTAGGTGTCAGTAGCGTCGTGTACGAGAGATACCCCCTCTTGGCGTCAATAGCGTCATATCGGATAGAGACGTCCTTTTTGAGGCGTCAGCAGAGTCGTGTACGAGAGATGCCCCTCTTGGCGTCAACGGCGTCATGTCAGATCGAGACGCCCTGTGCCATGGAACAGCAACTTGGGTGTACGAGAGATACCCCCTCTTAACGTCAATAGCGTCATATCGGATAGAGACGCCCTGTATTAAGCGTTAGCTCCAAAGTATCTGACAGGGATACCCCGTATTCAATCCGCGTAGATCGCATGATCACATGAATAATTTTGCGTTTTAGGCATGTTGATCTTATGGATCATTATAAAGACCCATGCACTTCTTTTAAATAAAAATTAACTTTATCATATATTTAAATTTACTATATGTGTGTAATGCCATTGTCACTACAACGTGATAATGTAGCACTTAATGTAAATGTAATACAGCCCTTTATTACTCAACGAACAAAAAAATAGATCGTTGGACCAGTCCAGCACAGCATGCTTCCCGCACCGTATTTAATGACCGCAGCAACCCGCACCGTCCCCCCCCCCCCCCCATGTTATGACCGCAGCAACCCGCACCGTATGATATGACCATAGCAACCCGCACCGTATGTTATGACCGCAGCAACCCGCACCGTATGTTATGACCGCAGCAACCCGCACCGTATTTAATGACCGCAGCAACCCGCACCGCCCCCCCCCCCTCCCCCCATGTTATGACCGCAGCAACCCGCACCTTATGTTATAGTCACAGCAACCCGCATCGTATGTATTGACCACAGCAACCCGCACCGAATGTAATGACCACAGCAACCCGCACCTTATGTAATGACCACAGCAACCCGCACCTTATGTAATGACTGCAGCAACCCGAACTGTATGTTATGACCACAGCGAAATGGTACTCTCAGCTTAAACATCTCGTCCGGCAAACGTGTACAATTTAACTAGGTTTTAATTATTAAAACACACTGGGAGATATCTTCTAAACCACACATGGTGGTTGCAAGGTAACTTTTGATATAACGTATTTTTAAATTTGCCTTTTTTGGATTTGTAGTTCCATACACTATCCGGGAAGCACATTAGCATATGAAGCCCAGTTTCAGATTATAATTTAAATCGCACCATCAGTTGATGCCCATTGAACTTCGGTGATTATTTTCTACAACTCATATATCATCACATACATACACTGCTACAACAGAGGGATAAATGAATAAAAGCCAATTATATCAGCTGAAAACAAGTTCAGGACAAGAATCGAATTGTACAGCTTAATTTTTTTTGGGTATTAGGCCAAGTAACATATATAGCCTCCGCACGAGCTGCCTTTTCCAATTTGCTGGTTATGTTTTCAGAATATTTATGACACTGAGGAATTTATCAGGAGCTTTAAAACGTAGATTTTTTGCATGTGACCAGTGACCTTCAACTGTGAGACTGAGATGTTGTGAAAAATATGATTTGCCAGACTTTGATTTTATTGCATTTCTGAAATAGATTGAAAATATGGCTTTGAAAATATGGCTTTGGTTTAATTCGTGTTAATTTAGCCTGTGCCTCATTCCTTCTTTGTCGCTTACTTTTGATCTGATCTGACAATATATCCAATTAACAATGAGCATCCATCGATGGAATGGACTATTGTTTTACAAACGTGTTTATTAACTAGCAATGATAAAAAACGACACATGCTCATTTTGTGGATGGAAAATTACATGTTTGTGTTATCTTTCTACCTCCGCGCGTGTATATATATATATATATATATATATATATATATATATATATAGCGTGCCACTACAGTGTAAGAGGTACGCGCGACGGTTACATTTCACCGGAGCATATATATGCAAGCGCAAGCAGTATAAGTACACAGACGTCGTTTATTTAATTAATCAAGCGCGGTAAGCGTATGTGGCCCAAAACAATTGTTTTTGTACTTGATATAACATGCGTGCAAACAGTCTTTTCCATTGTATAGAAGTGGGACGTAGCATTAATATTGGCAAGGTGCTGGGATATAGTCTTAAAACATCCCAAGTGCAAATCCCGATCCTTTGATCAGGGATTATAGGGATTATATATGTCTTAGAATAAGTAGTACAATAAGTACTTCTGTTATAGATTATGAATATCATAACCGACACAGGCTGCCCAAGACTTGTTATTATTAGTGTTTATCTTATCTAGTAAGATGAACTTTGTATACATATAACCTGTATGTTCACTTGTGTCTGTCGGTTGGTCTGTTTGTTTATCCACACACTGACACTTTCTCAATGATAGGCTGTGAAAGGAAAGGATATGGATCAGGAAAATACCGGGATACATAAATTTTAGGGTGCATGGATTAAAATTTAGTCCTAATCCGGATTTTGATCTTGGAAGTAGCGGAGGTATGCGCTCTCAGAGTGCCAGTCTTATGATGCGGAAATCTAAAGATGTCAACGATATACACGTATCACCCAAATAGATGGATTAAGATATTGTAGAGAAAATTTTGCCACCCATGTTGTTTTGTTTTTGCAGTTAACTATATTTGGCACACGACAATATTGTATCGTCTATACTTTAAACTCATTTATATCTGTATTTGTAGGTCAAAGTAGTTTAAGAGATTTTCATTCTCGTGACAGCCAGCTGGGGATGTTCGGCATTGGGTGGCGTTGCATTCCATGTGTGACATTTTAAGTGACACCCGGCCAGACATAACAAACGAACAGTTACAGTAGATAACATTTCATGTCATACTATGATATTAAAAAGTAGACATAACATGTAATAATTTGTAAAACATTAGATATGAGTAAAACCACGTCAAGTTTAATGTGTATATTCAACTGCAGATCAGATATATGGTTATTATGCATATCATTTTCAGATAAATGGATTAAAAATTTTACAATTGCATCATCGCATTGTCATTTACCGACACGGACGTGGTCATCCAAGTATATTATTTCGACTTCCTCTCGACTGATTCGAGATTAAACCCTCAGATGATAAATTTAAACTTTTGAGCCTGTCTACAGAGTATCTTCATGTCGTATTTCCTTGCCATTGTTGCATCTTGACTGAATCATTCCTCGAAAGCATTAAAAAAAAGTTCATGTTTATCCATCTTCTGTAAAGACTACAACAAAAATATTTCACACCGCATGTCGGATTAATGGTAAACCACTGATTACTATGATATAGACATTTTTCATATAAAATAACAGAGAACGGGATATTTTATCGTAAATCATATAACGAATTTTATATTTCTATTTAATTATATGGCATAATAAGTTATTAAATAGGGTTATATAAAAAAACTGAGATAATTGTATTTTTTATAAATTATATAATTATATAAATGAATAAACGACTGTATGATATATATTATTAAAATATTATATAATATATATATTATAATATATAATCATAATAGTTATCGAGTTCGAAGCAATGTGATCCAAAGGGAAAACATTTAAACGGTTAAAACAGTAAATATATACTTATGTATAACACCATATAGACTGTCGTTTTGTATACACAATGTGTAACATGCAAGCACGCTGGTAAAATGCGAAAATTCTTTTATATACATAACATACTTAATAAACATTATATTATTCCTATCATTTTATTAATCATATCATAGAAAAAATAAAGTCCAGTTTGCCAACGAACTGGGAAGTTTAAATAGGAGATATATCACGTTGTAAAACATGGTGTTTTCTCTTACCGACGAGATTTCGTTAGGTTGCAAAGTGCTTGTCGGCCGGTTTATGGTGTCTCTTATCTAGACTAGCTAAGGTACGTATGGGTCGTTACAGCAAGGCACTGTTAGAAGCCAATTGATTGTTGGCTATTGATATTTATAACAACCATTAATAAATAAACACACGTCCCTTCGTTTAGGGGGCTCCAGATCTGAACCTACCATACACAGATTGTGACTTTGTGTTGAAATTACACGTCTGCTGTACGCCTCAGTGACCCAAGGGCTTCATTCCCTCCGTGACCTGTTTATGATAGAAGTCAGTATTAATCTCATTACATTATATGTAGCCTCCCGCTGTGAAGGACCTTTGCAGTGTACGTCGGTATCTTTTACTTGTGGGTCGTCATAAATGAAGGTTATATACTCACTTTTCCGATGCTTTAATAAGATTGGAAATTCAGTAAAACACAGAAAGACTGTTTATAGTGCCACGGTTGTAGGGTTCAGACTGAATGGCATAAGTAATCAAATTATCAACCAGTCAACAAGAACATAATCAACGTGTAGAGCGCAAACAATAGATAGAAACTAACAATTGCTTGGAACTTTTATTTATCTGTATGTGATCAGTCAAATTGTATGTACATAGCATACACTGTGATATGTATGTACCCGGTATGAGTACAAGAGACATGTGTACGTTGTACAAAAAAGGATTCCTAAAAACACTCAGACTCATAATTAATTAGATAATTATAGATACAATTACCAACTTCTCTTTACTAGGGCGTAGAACGTACAGTCCAGTGGTTCATGCGTTGACCTACCGAGCTCAACCAAACAAAGCCTCAAATTAGAATTTATGAAATATTGACAGATCCTGCGAGATTCGTTTCAATGTCTGAACGACGAGTTCTAGGTTTTCCAGGCCCAGTGCGTATAAAAAATGAAATCAAGAAATCTTGTAAACTAGAAATGTGCATTTTCTGGAATGCAGACCTCCGCCATGTGGGCGGTCCTTATTGTGGGATACTTCCAAAAATGTGTTTGCAATCTTTTATTTGGCCCACACTGCCAGGTTCGTTCGTGCAGAATTCCCCCCCCCCCCCCATGTAGACATTCACTTATTCGGTCCATATTCCCAGGCGTATTCGTGCATATGTGACCGTACAATTGTGAATATTTCTGGATGTCCTTCCTGGATCCGGAGCATGGGGCGGATCCGCACACAAATCCAACTAATTTTTCCTTGGCTTATTCAGGAAAGGCTAAGAAAATTTCATGAGATTTTGTTCATGATTGTAGAAGATATGTAGTGAACAAACACAAACAAAAACGCATATCTTCATGGAGAAGGCAACGATACACCAGTCTAATGATATGGATACCTTCAACCTCATTCAATCCACAGCGCCACCTACAAGCCGTGGACAAACTCTTAAAAGAAATGATCTTTGACTGATTTATAAAGGGGAATTCTCAAGACAACTCGAGATGCTCCCGTAAAACTTACACATGGACGTCCGTGCTGCTCCAACTAAACAAAAAATAAATGTTATAAACGTGAAGATATCCAAGTCCCCCCGGCTCAGTGTCAGCAATCACACACACGTAAATATGCGCGCTACAGGAGTGCGTCACTTCAAACTCCTGTCATGCCTAAGGTCGAGTTCATCTCGCGTGTCAACTCAACCGGCAGACCCTTCGTGATACCATGCAAGACCCAATCAAAATTGAGGTCATGTGACCCATTGACCCATGTAGATACTTCAGACCTTTGACGTGTATAAATGAGCTTTTTAATCTGCACTTGTTGACCTGGATTTATTGTGTCGCTGCTTGTTTTTGTGGTTTGTTTTAGTCTACTTGTTCAGTTGTGAGTGAATGTTAAGGTAATAGTATATACTGAGCAGACCTTCTGTAATAACAGAACTAAGTGTATAAGGGAACACAGTTATTATAATGAGATAATGGTATTAGGCATGATTACGATGGTGATGGTGATGATAATGATGATGGCGATAATGATGTTGATGAACATAGAAGCAGTGCAAGCAAATATTCCATGTCGGATTCCAACACATGGCCACATTGAACACATACCATTATATAGAGAAGCTTGGACAGTTATTTGTTATGCAATGCACTTTTATTAACTCATTTGCATTTGATATCGCACTCATCGGGTACAATAACGCATGTACCACCCTCAAATGAAACGCCGCTTCGTAAATTGATGTGCTCACAAAAAATGGATTATTTTGTTGTAACGTATCTCAGAAAATGCTTGGTTATCCGTAAGTCATAAATAATAGTAGGAATAACAACAGAAAAAAAGTTGATGTAAAATTCGTTAATAATTTTTTTATTATGTAAATGTAAGCGAGTGCGTGAACGTATAGGTCTTTTCACTGGCTACGATAGCGCAGTAACGATACTAATTTTTAGTTATTATTATTTTTTTTTAATTTGAAAATACACACTAATCGTGTGTATGTATGAGGGCTAATATTTTTTTCACCTTTGTGAACACGTAAGTAAGATGGAGGCCTGTCCGAACCGGTTACCGCAGTAAGGCCTCAGTTAAAGGTCTGGACCACAAATGTGCGCACCCCTTACCCAGGCGTGATTGTTTCTGTTCATGGAAAGCAGGCAAGCGGATGAAGTTCTAGTTTATATTTTGGCTGCATAACATGGCCAGAGAGCTCAGACAAATGCAAGAATAAAAACAACAAACCAGATGTACATATCAACGCACTGCCTTTACTAGCACGGTGGAATATTTGTTCGTTTAAACGTAATAACTGTCAAGCAACCTTTCAAAGAAAGCGTTTCAGCTTAAAAGTAAACCTATGTTGTGAAAATTATAGACCTAATACATGCGGGTACGACTGCCACAGGAGAAATGTTGCTTGCTATTTTTATTTACCGCTTGAGTTATTTACAGCGTTTACGGTGATGTACCGTAAAGAACGAAGGTATAAGAAACGGAGCGACACCAAAGTAATTGCGGCAATTAGAGATATGAAAGTGGAATGCTGTACCTTTCACCAGATAAAACGTTTAAAAAAATATGATCGGCTCGAGTACCCGGAGAAGAAAATATGGCCACTGGCTACAGTCAGATTCTATTTTAGGGTTCTGGAGCGACTTAAAGCTGATGTTTTGTTGTAGGGTTTTGATGACAGGTGCCTCTGCCAGATGTATATCTGTATATAGTATCGCATGCTGGAGCATAATAGAAGGCACTGCTCCAATTAGGGAAGACAATACGCACCCACATGAGGAGACATCGCAGCTAGCAGGAATGCTGTAGATTTTTTTTTTACTCATAAAAAAACATGTCGTTGTCATCAATGTGATCTGATCGGGTATCTTATCCAGCGGCGTATCACTTTAGTGTTGAAAATAAGATTTTCAAGGGTTCATTTTGTAAAAATCAAATTTAAATTCGGGTCTGTTGCATAAAAGCAACAGCTGACGTAAGGGACTAAGAAGACAGTCGCAGTATGACGGGTGGTCATACGCATATGTACGGTACTATTTCGAAAAGGTTTTACGACAAGTACATGGGACTTGTCATAATGGAGTGAAAAAATATGGGATATGGCATTATACATTAGGTGTCATTTTACACAGGCTTTATTTTTAAATACAAATTAAATACACGATTTCGGAGCGAAGATGGGTTCTCTTACATTCGAAACTGTACAAAAATAACTCTACTTCGAACAGTTTTTTTGCATTTGGAGTTGATTTTAGTAAACTTGGAGAAATTTTAATTTTGTATACTAAATATACCTTAGGAAGTCATTGTTATATTCATCTTGACGCAAAATGTTGTTGATAATGTGCTTATCAGTAAAAAAATAGCATTTAATCTTTCTTGTTAACCCTACATGTGATGTAAACAAAACCACGCGTATGTTCATAGAGAATAAATACACTCTTTAGTTGCTCATTGGCCAACAAGGAAGGCCAGAATGTTGACTGGCATCTGGAACTGTTACTTGTGGTAGCGGGTATTTCTGCTTGAGCACCGCCTTTCTTGATAAGCTCGGTTAAGTTTATTGACACTATTAATGCGATCTGGGATATCCTGAAGACTGTGTTATAAGTAACCAAGTCAATAAACAATGCATTTCGTGCCTTAGTATTTGTATGCGCAGAAGGGTTCTTAATAATTCATATGGAATTTAGCCCTAGGTATTATTTTAAACAGGCTTTCATATTCTCCAAATACGCGTTCAGTTTATATTGAGGAGGCACATTAATGCGACTTATGGTATACTATACGATAGGTTTTCATTTTGGTGAAGTTTTAAACTTGGTCCAAACAAATGGATACTGGGAAGTGTTCCGATGGGTGTATGGCACGGTCATAGACCCAGTTATCTTTTGTATGTTTTATACTACCAAACAAACCATGATTTTTTGAGGGGACACGCGGGTCGCAGCGTAAAGAAAGAATACAGGTGAAGGTAATACACGTTGTTTGGCCCATTGTAGTGCTCTGTATATATGAGTACTGATACTTTTTAAAGTGGTAAAAAGTGGACTAATTCGATGCACGTCCGTTCACAAATATCTGCTGATTCAGCAATATGCTTATTCATGTTTGTGTAGTCGGACCCTGATAAATTTGTTTTCTGAATTACTACTCTGGTTGATTAAGGATTCAGCTGTGCACTGATTGATGTATGCATCAGGTATAACGGGATAATCAGGTAATGTTATGAATGAAAATCAGGCGGTTTGACTAGGTGTATTCTCGAATTTTCAATATTCCCTCAGTTCATTTATTTTTTTTTCATTTTATATATATATATATATATATATATATTTATATATATAAATATATATAAATATATATATATATATATACGAATTTTTAGCATATTTTTGTTTTGCATATTTCACAATTTTTTTTTGATTATATGTATTTATTGTAATGGATGTTCTCTACCATATAAATAGTAAATTTATAGATACATAGTGTATCCTAGATACCTTGATATCACCGTCTTTACCATCACATAATAGATTATCGTATAGATAAGCATTAGACATTTGTTTTACAATATTCTGCCGCCTAATTCTGATCTAATAGTGATCAAGTCCTTTTCAATACTGTGGATGTCCTTTTGTTCTCGTTTGTTTCAAGTTCACGATAATCGCGAAAAGGGGATGATTGTGAAAATAAAACCTCCTCGAATAGAAGGCCATATCATGGAATGTAAATCAAAAGTTAGAACATTGGTATTTAATACAAACAATAATAGATCGTGTATGTCCAAGATTGCTTTGTAAATGATCTTGTATATCTCTTGCATCTCAGATCTTTAATCACATGCCATTAAAGAACACTATCGTTCGATGGTGATTTGGGATCCCGTCCAATTATTTTGATTTTGCACACATTTTATTTGATATAATGAATGCATATGATAATTGACAACTTTGGTTATTTTTATTTTATGCTGAGATCGCGAAAATGTTCAATCACTAAACAATGGAAAAGGGAAACGTTAACTTAGCTCGCGAATTTGAAGTCAACCTCAGTTTGTCTTATAATATATATAGCGAGGAGAATGCTCTTAGCGAGACGCTAACCAGCAACCTTACATATTCTTAACCATTATACACTCTCATGCTCCCTAACAAAGTTACCATTACCTACAGGCCTATAACGCAAATAAAACTTTTAAATTTTTTCTTGTTTGCGTTACAACCCTTAAGGTGGTGAGTTTACCCTGTAAAGTTTGGTTCAGATCAGGATAATCGGCGTTCAGCGTGAGGACATGCAATGACCCCTACAAATTACGCATAATGGAGTTGTGTTGACTCAGTTTAGACTTGAAAAGAAACTTAATGTTCAGTATGTGTGAGAAAACTCTCTCGCACTTACTCTCAAGAAAATCAAATAATTATTACCTCCATCGGCTCTTGTTTACAGCCTGATAAGGCATGTTGGAGAAGGTTTAGAAGGGTCTATTCTAGCGGAATGACATGGGGATCTATGGGGGAACCACCATCTTTCGGGTGTTTTTAGGTATTTTGCATGGATCCCCTTGTAAATTTGCATAAGATTACCGTTTGAGGATGTGTGGAATTAGAGAATAAAATAACCGCACCCCCCCCCCGGCCTTTGGACTTCAATACTAAATGAATGGAGGCTGAATGTTCGAGCTAAGTTACCATTTGAACTGTCCGGGGACAATTTGTTTTATGTTTTCATAGAACTGGCCATTTGGGGATGTCCAGCAGACAGAGTTGTATATTAAGCCTTGATGGGGAAACTGGTAAGCCGCCGGTATTTCTCTGCATCCTGTATCGCTTGGCCAGTCTCGCCCCCACACAACTGTCCCGCCAACGCGTTACCTTGTAAGCCAGCAATCAAGGGCATCTTTGGTGTAGGTTTCGTTAAAATTGGTTAATATGTGGCCGGGGTCACGCGGTCGGATGTTGTCTCGTAAAACTATAGTGGAAAGAAATCAAATCTTGATCGGTTTTTACAGGCTTTAATTTTACGATATTATTAACTGTTTCCTGATGTCATTACTCATTGCTAAATGTGTGGGATAGTCTCTTTTGAGTAATGAGTGTATTTAACACGATACACCGAAATTTTCAAGAGCTTGAGAAGTTCCATTTACGAATGTGCGAAAGAGAATTGATGAATTTTAGTATTAACTTTGAATCATTCGTTATCTAAAAAATGTCCCGTCATGAAACTAATTTGACTAAAGTAATGCAACGGAGACTCTAGAATTAAGGTTCAAGTCCGCTAAAGAATGGTAGCTGATTTAGCCCGACTGCATGGCGATATTTACAAGCGGATGAGCCTGAAATCACGATTTGGGTTACTGTTTGAAAAGATGTACTTGTTCGTCGCTCACTTCATACTGCGCCGATTCGTACTCGCATATGTTCGACTCTGTTGATTGGGGATTGTTGGTACAGAGACCCTTTCTCCATAATGCACTGGGGCTTCTAATTACAACCAGTTACATAGTTATAAATGTACCATAAGCATTAATAATGGCGACTGAAACATATTGGATAAGGGGTGCTTACACCAACATTAATTTTTTTTCTGATACGGACTTGATGAAATAAGTAACATCTTGTAAGCACGCATGTTTAGTGTGGCATCAGTTCGAGCTCTTTCTTGGATTGTTATGAATTTTTCTTTTTTTCAAGTTTCGCCATTGGAACAAGTAGTCAGACTGTTCCCACAATCCCTGATTGGAATGGGTTTGTTATAAGTAGAAACTACTTCCGGGGCGAAGGATGTACTAATCTTCCGTGCGAGGCGGCTGAAGATCACGTGATTACAGGTCATGTGACTAACACAAAATGGAGTTCTATATGGAGTAGTATTGTGATTTTTTTTGCGAAATCTTTCATCACACACCTTCCAGGGTAAACTGGCAAAACTTTCATTTACAGCCAGCTCTTGAAAGGGAAAGATAAAAAATATAAGTATATTAAGAAACGGCGCCCGGTTACACAATGAGGTAAATACGTTTGATATATATATATATATATATATATATATATATATATATATATATATATATAACTAAATACCTAATGTCGATCTATCCAAGAAATCAGGTCAGTAAGGAGAGCTTTTGGTTCATATTTACGCAAATGCTCAAATCAAGTGACACATCTTCGATTAACTTATTGGACTAGGATTGGGGAAAAGTTTTGGAGATGGGGTTCTCTTGGTACAAAACTGGTCCTAAATCTTGAGAGTTTGGTGTGGCATGAAAGAAAGTGTCCAGTTTGTATAAATGGTCGTAAATTAGGGTTTCACTGTGGTTTTCTTGTATTGTTTTTATCAGATGCACGCAGTTCCCCCCACGTGTTGAATCATATTGAAATTAGTTGCGATAAGGCGATGACAGTACTGGAAGGCTGCGACAGCCGAGGTTGATGCTGACAACAGCGGAAGCATCCTGCCAGGCATCCGAGCTATCCTAAGAACGTGATGCAGCCACCGTCACAACATCAGGCGCTGTCAGCGCCAACAGCCTAGCCGCTCAATCCGCTCCTCCAGTGCTGTCATCCTTTATTGGACGCATTATCCTTTTGCCCCCACAAATTCCAAGTCTTTAACGTCTTGTTAGAAAATTTCCCACTAGTGCCAAAGATAAACCACTTCACATTAATACTGCTCGCTATGGGATATCGGAGGAGTCTCGACTTTAGAAGCCGGACCTGTATGTTCCTGGCGGGGATATCGTTAAATTTAAGTAAGATGACTCCAGTTTGAATACCATAAAGTCTCTAAATATAATCCCGATTATTTTAACCGAATTTTGAAGTAGTGAAATCAGTTAAAACAAACGCCAGTATGAGATCAGATCATTGTATAATACATATTTTCGACCTATGGGGGGGGGGGGGGATTTCGACAATTGGGAGGGGGATGGTTTACCTTGACAGTGGTATATGTGCTCGGCTGAGTGCAATTTTAACTTTTCTAGTGTCACAAACATCAATATATTTAACGAACAAAGTATAAACAAAGTCGATGGTAGGAAACCGTTTTTATCTCTCTAAAACCGTTTTTATCTCTCTAAAACCGTTTTTATATCTCTAAAACCGTTTTTATCTCTCTAAAACCGTTTTTATCTCTCTAAAACCGTTTTTATCTCTCTAAAACCGTTTTACTTGATCTAGTCGGGAGCGTTTCGAGCTTCGACCTGTCTCAAAATCGATCGCCTACGAAGATATATAAAATATAAAATGCATATTGTTCCGCTGGAATGAAACTAGTTAAAGACACAAAGATGATAATTGCCTTTTTTTCAAAATCGAAGTTTAATAAACTAAATCTACGGTCGCATCGTGAAAAAATACATTAATACCTTTGGTATGGAAAAGCCCCGCTGAAAGGTATGACGCACGCAGATACTTGTATGTAACGATATTATGAAGCCCCGACTCGTGTGCATAGCACGCGTGCCTCCTATAACCGTATCACAGTGTTTAGCACAGTAGCAATATAAGATATGTCAAACAGCGGGTACAGGTATACTGCTAATGGTTGGCTGCAGGCATAAATGGATCTACTACAGATCTTTTACAGCGTTAAGTTGCTTCTTTTTCCTCTGGAGCAACTACCAGGTTATTATATCGCACCACCTGGCTACTACAAACACTATTTAGCCCCGGATTCCTCGCGAGTTTTCGCGTCTTTTTTGCACATCTGCTATTCCATTCTTGATATTAGTCCTCGTACATCTGTATTACTTGAGCGCATGAAAATTCCGAATAATAACTATTCTTCCATTATTGTTGACTATATTTACCGCACAGTTTAGAAAGGCTACATATTTCTTGTTCTTACCAGACAGAGTCGGAAAAAGACCTGATTTACACAGAGAATCGGGCGGCTACGTATAGACTGATATACGGATTACGAGTGTTGCGCAAAGAGATATTGATGACACGACTTTTCATTTGTCTTGCCCTAAAATAGAATCAAAGTCTTTTAGAAAATACTCTCTTCTATTTTTTCCGAAGTACAGATATGCGTTCATTTCTTTATTGTCCTAGTTCAAAATCCACGTTTAATTTCATCATCATTGATGGGAAGCGCCAATATGTTGTTTGGAGAAATAGTTTTTCAATGAATGCAGTGTACACGCAGGATGGAATAAAAGCTGAATCAGTGGTGTTAGTGGTAATGGAAGTTTAGTTGTAAAAGAGAGACGTAAAGGTAACAGCTGTTGTTGAAGTGAATGACAGGAGTAACAGGTATTACAGAAGATGATTGACGGAGGAGAAACAGGTATTCTAGAATAGCGTGACGGAAGTGTAACATATTATAGAAGATAGTGACACAGGAGTAACAGGTGTTGTAGCAGAGAGTGACACAGAAGTAACAGGGATTGTAGAAGAGAGTGACGCAGGAGTATTAAACAGGTGTTGTAGAAGAGAGTGACGCAGGAGTAACAGGTGTTGTAGAAGAGAGTGACACAGAAGTAACAGGGATTGTAGAAGAGAGTGACGCAGGAGTATTAAACAGGTGTTGTAGAAGAAAGTGACACAGAAGTAACAGGGATTGCAGAAGAGAGTGACGTAGGAGTAACAGGTGTTGTAGAAGAGAGTGACGCAGGAGTAACAGGTGTTGTAGAAGAGAGTGACACAGAAGTAACAGGGATTGTAGAAGAGAGTGACGCAGGAGTATTAAACAGGTGTTGTAGAAGAAAGTGACACAGAAGTAACAGGGATTGTAGAAGAAAGTGACGGAAGTGTAACAGATATTAAAGAAGATAGTGACACAGGAGTAACAGGGTTTGTAGAAGAGAGTGAGGCAGGAGTAACAGGTGTTGTAGAAGTTAGTGACGCAGAAGTAACAGGGATTGCAGAAGAGAGTGACGCAGAAGTAACAGGGATTGCAGAAGAGAGTGACGCAGGAGTAACAGGTATTGTAGAAGATAGTGGCACAGAAGTGACAGGGATTGTAGAAGAGAGTGACGCAGGAGTAACAGGTGTTGTAGAAGAGAGTGACACAGAAGTAACAGGGATTGTAGAAAAGAGTGACGCAGGAGTAACAGGTTTTGTAGAAGAGAGTGACACAGGACGTTCAGGCATTTAGAAGAGAGGCAGGCACGCTAAGAGGCGTTTTAGAAGAAAGATAACCAGGCGTTGAAGAGCGTATACGATTTGTTACAGTCAGAGAATAAGGCATAAAAGAAAGATGTGTGTTTATTGATTTCATGTTAGTGGTTTAATTTTCGTTAGTTCCCGGGTCAATTTCCGCTATAATACTCACGGACAAAATGTTAACCACGGGGATGCACCTTCATCACCAAGGATGCAATGGGTGCACTGGTCATATGCTGCAGTAAAAGAAAGGTGAATAATATTGTAACATAGACTATGACCCTGATACCAGGACCTAGATTAATACAAAAAATTGTCAAAAGTTAGTCCCGAGACCAAGACGGGTTACAGACCCACATCATGATCAGCGCTTTTGAGCCATCAGGCGAAAGAGAAAAAGGTCGAACCCAGTGCTTGAGGCATATGAAAACACACTAAGTGATTATACTTAAATAAACACAAACGAACAATATATCAAAGGACGCCAAACACCACTTTATAGGCGTCTAACAAATCTCAGAAGTGCCAACTGGCTCCTTGTGGCTCGGACTATCTCGTTACTGTCATATTTTATCTGGTACGTTTCTTTCATGTTTGCTGCAAGTTTGACATATGATTACAAATGTAATTAAACACCCACGCGCGCTCTACAATTATCAGTGATCCTCTGTTGCATTAAAAAAAACGGGCTTACCAGATTAAAGAGTGTAACTGGCGTGCTTTAGCTTTTGACAGGTGAAGATCTTTTAAATTAGAAAGGCTTAAGTAGAGCGCATGCCTCCGCTACGGCAAAATACTCCAACTGGAACCTCCGTTTTATCCCTAGCTGCACTAAATCATAGTAGAATGTTTGCTTCACAATGCCAAGTCCCTCCACAAAGTTTCATGGACATCAGTCAAGAGTAATCCTACAAACAGATACCAGTGAAATCATCCTTGGCAGAAGATGGATAGGGATGTTGTTAAAACAGTCATGCCAGTTCCAAAATATCAGAGACTTTGTGTGCTTTTTGTTTAAAATTAAAAAATAAAACATTAAAAAAATGTATGTGCGAATGATTTATGTCTCAAATGTAGATAAATCATTGTTGTTTCGATGTAATATTAAGGTTAAAACCGACTTATTTGCGAGCTTTAGTTTGTAAACTAGTACAACATTCTACCCGTTGACAAATGAAAACTAAATCTGTTTCTTAAACTGTAAAACTTGCTTTAAATAAAACGTATATTTGTATAACAAATGTGATAACCTTGAATATAATTGTTTGCCTCAAAGTCTTCCAATATCCCACATCCGGGGATTTTCCTGTACCGACAGCCGACTTCCAACATCCGGGATTAAGTCATAAGCGACATCCGGCTTGCGACAACCATTTTTAAGACGTAAAAAGAACAGCGCAAAGTGGAATGCTTGCGATGAATAATTGGGCGTTTGATCATGACAGGAACATACGACACGCACACACACAACTACAAAAAAAAAAAAAAAAAGATGCTGAGCTGAACCGGTTTTCCTTAGCAGTATTTTGAAGATTTCTTGGTGCTCCATAAAATGTCTTATGTCTCATGAACTGTAAATAAATTGAAAATATGTGTAATAAATAGATGCTGTTGTTGTGCCGACGTGGCTTAGTAAATTCAAAGATCGATTTTCTGTGATATCTCACAGAATTTCATGAATGTCTGCGATAGATACTAGAATGAAATTTGGATTCTAAATTTTCGGCAGTGAATTGGCTGTATATAGGGAGGGGTATTTGATGCAATTACAGCTATGTATATTACATGCAAGATAAAATTGTATGGTGTGCATCTCGCTATAAATGAATGGAAGGTGGCTATAAACAGATATTTTACTGGATGTCACCACAGGCTTGTACACGTGACCGTCCACATCTCGCAACTTCTTAATAGATTCACTGCCTCGGTCCTTAACGTTGCAGAAAACACAGAGCTATTCTGATCACATCTCTGATCAGTCTGAAAAGAAAACAAAAAATATAGACAGGACATGGAAATAATAGTTATCGGATAAGTAGGCCGTTTGGCACCTCGTGTCTTGAGGGTATAATTACATCATAGGCAATTGTGCCATCGTGATAATTGGTGGTTACGATTGCTGTACTATCATTGCAATGTTCAAGGCCCAGGAAGGAAATTAGTAGTTGTGTGCTTTTAGATACATCATTACCGTACCTCGTGGTATTTAATGAAGGTCCCATGCAACCAAATTCAGGGGCTGTGTTAATTACATGGTCTTTTGAGTTAAAGGCATTTAGGAATACTAACATATCGTTTATACCGTGTCAAATTGTTAGTTCCTCCTAAGTGTATGATTTGCGCATGTGATATATTATTACAGGTAACAACTGGTCTTACAGTACATACTGCACTACGTCAGCCTTATGCAATTGCATGTTTAGAAATGACAGGTCTTACAGTTAAATGATATATCCATATCTTCGCTACAAAAGAATACAGCATCACCTGAAGTAGAAAAAATACAAATGGCGGATCCCATATATTCGAAAACGAGGTTGGATGGAGCCTCTACCCGTTAATGTAAATGTCAAATGTGTTTATATTGGAAAAATGGAATATATATATATGAACAGGAAATAGCCGATTACAAGGTGACAACTAATTTTGGGCGGGTCTACTATTGAGATAAACAAGGCAGTTTGCAAGTGATTTTTCCACCCAGCTGTCTTTTCATGTTGACAAGTTATCAGCAGTTCCTGCTAGTAAAGCGTTCAGTACAGAGCAGACTCAGCAGAGGAAAGTGTATAAATGTTGCTGAAACTGTTTAAACCAAGAGTATACATAATTTGTGCTTTCGCAAAATTCGCCTTATAGAATATTGTGTTAAATGCGTGCCATTGCGTATGTACCAGTACACGACACATGTAGTAACATTATAAATGGAATATTGTGATGGCAAATAGATACTTGAGCATATGACAAAGACCTTTAACATTTATGAATAAATTAACAGTACATGTATGCAATTTAAATTTTATTTGCAAACACCAGGGGCTTACAGCTCGAACGAGACCTGTTGGAAAATACAAGTGGTAACAGTATTCTCTAGGTTGAGGGGAAAATGCGGTATGGGCAAGGACCCGTTTTCCTTACCAATGTCCTCCACCAATAACACTATTTAAAGTATGGGTTATAAGGCCAAAACACAAAGGTTTGGTTCTCAGGCACTTTTTTCCAGAAATCAGTGGGCGAGGGCGATTTTTTTTACTTTTTTTTCTGTATGTTTCTATAAAAATATCATTTGATCGGGGAAAAGAATGATAATAACAGAACTGTTTTGCAATTCACTACATAACAAAGGAAATCTGATAAAAATCGAAAATTTAATCTTTTTGAAAGAAATGTCCGAGCGATAGAGCTCAAAATTGTTAAGTTTTTATTGAAAATCAAAAAATTTTTTTTTGGCGGGGGGGGGGGGGGGGAATTGACGCGCGCGGTGCCTGAGAACCCTACATTTTATAGGCCTAATAAGGACAAATTTTATCCCCAGCAGTATTTCCTGCAGAAGGAATTCTTGTAAACTGCATTTCCTGTTCGTCGCAAATATTTCCTGTTTCTTTTTATCGGAAAGCCGGTGTACTTTTCTTGTTTCATTTTACTGGTTAGACACCAGAGCTCGGACAAAACTACTTACCGGAATGTGAATCTCTGAAACTTGTATTTTGTTTACTTTATGTGTATAAGCTACACAGTGTTTAAGGCTCAGCTCACGTCATGACTATAAATACTGGTCAGCAGTTACAAATTCTGCCCATAAAGCCGGCCATATAAACTTATAGGAATACGTTGTGCAGCATGATGAGCCACATATTTCTTGAAACAAGTTGCTTCATAAGGTATCATACCCGCACACGCATCTGCAACATGTGGCCGAGACAACCATTTTCTGCAATGGTTTTGGCATCTCCACGGATGTGACCTTAAATCTGCAATTTTGTTAGCTTACACTCTAGAATGAACCTGACCTGAAATATGTCCTAAAACATGTTACAGAACATGAAACATTTGGTTAAAAACATATACTAAACGTTTTGCAACATGAGGGTTCGACATTGTATAGCACAACAGATTCCCTGGTACAAGATGCTTTTGAATTATAAGGCACGTCTGAATGATATATATTTGGAAACCCGAAAATGGCTCACGATAGCCCCCTATACTGCTAGCGAAGGGAAACATTTTGAAGCACAGTCAGCATTATGCTCTAAAGATAGGGATTCTATAAAGCTTCCGGTGTTAAAAGTGTCTCCTTTTTATCTAAGAATCTCTTCGGCAGCTTATTTAGAAAATATAGCACCGAACCGAGCCTCGTGGCACTGGCACTTGGGTCACTCTGGAGTTCTATAATCAGAATCCTGTTGATATTTTACCCATGATCCATATGTTCCTTTACATACAGCGACATTAATTTATAAAACAAACCTTTCATAAAGATGATAATTCACCAAAAAAAATATTTAATGTGTCAGGATTGGGTAGTGACATGAATACATAAAGCCAGATCAGACGGACTAGTCGGAATATTTCATGTCACGTTACTTGGTCTTTATTTGATTTATAGGATGCCTATAGTACACCGATTTCAAGTATATCGTGTTTTAAGCAATTTGTCAATTCCACATGGATTGTCTTCTCAAATGCATCTTCCTACTATTAAAATTCTGGTGAATATGCTTTCAGATCCCTTTGCTTCATCTAGCCGCCCTAGCGTGCATTTTATGAATAAAACGAACAAAGCAACAGCACTAATCAAATGACTTCCGTATACTTCCTCTACGCACCTGCCGACACACGGCTGTTATTATTTGAAAACAAACGTCTAGCATTGGCATGAGGGCATGGAGAATTTGACCAATCGAATAAAGGCTTATAAACCTATCCCGTTACTGGTATGTGTTCTTGTTGAGACGGCAGTTTTACTTTTTTTGTATTGTGTACATTATGTTGGTTGTCACTTAATCGTGTAATGATTGCATAGAAAAGGTTTTAGGTACCAGAGACACAGTTCTCAGATATTATAAAGTGTTATTATAATGTCTTGTGTCTTCTGCCTTCTTTCCTTAAATTTTGATAATCTAGTTAACATATTTCCTAATATGTTAATATTAATATTAATATTATCTATTTATTAGAAAATATATTTACTAGTTCCAGGTATAATTTTATACATTTATCATTAATATAAGCAGTATAAAATATTATATATTACCCGATAACAACACTGTAAACACTAACGTCTCCGTATAATTTGCAGTCTTACATTCATGTTTAATCGACCCTGGTTCACATCATAGTTGGGCTTTCAAAAACATTTATTATTTGTAGATATTCAGCGTTATTGTTTCATCATTTGGTAAGGATAGCCAGAGTCGCTTCATTTCATTGGTTATAAAGTAATAACTGGTAATAATCTGTATTATCAGAATTTGTCAGAATTTGTGTCTTGAGTGATATTGGGTAGAGTCGCCAACAAGCAAGAATGTAGGCTGTTCCACGTCATTACCATAATTTCGGTCGATTTTATTAATTAAAAGTGATGGATAAATAATAGTCCCCTGCCGTTAATAGCAAGCTTTAGGACGATGAGTAATTACCAGGTATAATTACATTCATTTTTCATTATTTTTTTTTTGGAGTGTCATTGTCCGGACAACTTTTATCCTGCCTGCATTAACTGCGGTCCAATAATTTCCTACTGACCTTCTCAGGCTCGTCAGATACAGAGAAAACTTAAGCAATTTATAGCGCCCCGAGCTGTTTATATGTAGTTAACAGACAAGAGAAGAAGAATTTGATTCCGAAATTAGCAAGCTTTTGATAGGTTAACCTGACCTCAAGACCGACACAGGGACACTACCATATTTGGACGCTTCATGGTAGCATATACAGATAACCCACACTGGACGGACACATCCCTGCGAATGCTATTTCTGTGGCCTTTGACCTTTATCATTTCTTACATTTACTATGTCCTTTACTGTATGACTGCATTTTTGTATCTTGTACATTGCTCTCAATCCGGTATCAGTCATATTAACTGATGCGGCAGAACGAAGGATATTTTAACGTTATGAAAGTTAAGATTAAAGTCACTATATGACCATAAAACTAGAGTCATTAAATGATCATTACAATTTAAGTCACTATATGACCAATACAATAAGAGATACTGTATGACCATTACAATAAGTCACTATATGACCAATACAATAAGTGTCACTATATGACGATTAAAATTAAAGTCGCAACATAACCATTACAATTTGAGTCACTATATGACCATTACAATAAGAGTGGCTTCAAGACCATAACAATTATAACAATTAGCGCACTACAAGATCATAATTATAAGAGTCACTACATGACCATTACATTTAGAGTCACTATATGACCATTACAATTAAAGTCCCAACATGACCGGAATATTACAATAAGAGTCGTTACATGATCATTACGATTAAGAGTTACTACATGACCATAACAATGAGATTCATTGCATGACCATTACAATGAGAGTCACTACAAGACCATTACAGTTTAGTCGCTTCATGACCACAATATTACAATATTACAAATAACAAATTAGCAAATGTGCATTTTACCATCTTTCGGGCCTTCGGCATAGATGAACACAAATGTAAAAAAAAGCAATAAAAATATTGTAAATTATTTCATTATATCATGATATATTATAATAAACTATGATAATACATAATATAACATAATATTAAGTAGGCATATTCTTCGTGTTTTACCTGCATGGGAAATAATTTTCTCACATCATTGCTATGATGAGTGTAGCTTCTCGTGTCTGAGATCTCTGGTTATTTTTCCAGCGATCAGGGACTGATGACGGTAATTGTTTTGTACATAGTAGATCAATTTAACACGTGCTAAATGGTTCACAGAACAAGCCGATAGGGTGTGGAACAGGAAAAAAGCGTGTAAGATATGAGACCGCTTTTCATTGCAGCTTGCTCCTTGTAACCTCTTGGTGTGCCCGACTCACGCGGGGGGTAGATGCGTCATACAGCGATGGCGCGGGGTTTCCTGGGTGGGGTGTGGTCCCCACCTATTTCTTCCGCCCCCGGGATCGACTTCCGGTGGTCGGGGGCCAATACAAGCTGAACTGATCGGACAGCTTAAACAGCAGCTGCTGGTGAAAGCGAAGCCACACCCTGACGCTAGCCAACTTTTGACATATAATGAGCGTAGATGCTGCGTACGTTTAAAGTCTACGTAGATCTTTAATTGATACTATCCAGCGCGATGTGTTTTGCGGATGAGCTTGTCTTGTATATGAACGATATCCCATAACGTAAATACAAAACAGACGCCACTCCTGTTTTATCCAGGCCCTGTAGCTTGCCATCAAGGAAGCGTATTTCGGGGTTCACATAGGCTCACTTATGAGGTTGTTGAGCTTAATAAATAACCAATGTGCTGTTAAAGAAAAACAGCCCGAGTTAAAGAGCATCTCCTGTAAGATCTTTAGGCTGCCGTGTTTAGGCTGCAAATCAGGTTGGGCGTTGTCTTTTGGTTAAAACGATGAGCTAAGGAGCTGGAGGTCCCTGGTTCGAAACCAGCTCTAGAGCTCACCCTTCCGCCAGAGGTCGTATCTACTTAAAACGATCCTCTTCCTTTTGAACACTGGGGGACGGAAGGGACATCTTATCTCAACTTTCAGACATTGAAAGAAAAATTTATTAGGTTTCAAGGACACACCTTCTGGTTACGTTTCCCATGCACACGCTTACCAAATATTACTAATTCCGCGAAGTCCTTACCACAAAAACACTCATGTGTATGTTATTTGCCTTTAAAATTTCTTATCCAACCGTTTTCACTGCATTTATTGCTGCGCCGTCTGTGTATGTAGAAGCCCCGGTGCTTTATGATTTTGATGCCCACAAACAATAACAAGCAGAGTCGCACTCCAGTCAGTCCGATTATGCGCAGTGAGTTTGGAGCCTTGAAGATGACGTCTCCGTGGAACCTCGAGAGATTTATTCTATTGTCTAAATGACAAGTTATGATTTCTCGATTATTACGTGCATACAACAGCCTGAAACCCAGTAGGGTTAATTTTTACATGTCAGAGTTTAAATTAAATAGTCTTTTTTTAATGACAATCAGAGCGCAAACCTCCGCCAAAGGGGAGTCAATCCCATTAGATGCGCCTCTATATCCAAATCCACACCAAAGTGTGATTCGGTCCTCCCCTACCCTTCCACAAAGCTTTCCAGAAACTGTAATTTTGGGTTCAGCCGGCCAACAAACAACAAAAAATGGGTGACAGCATAACCTCTTCGCATTGCTCTTCTCCCATCGTGTCTTAGTTTCAATGTATTTGTTTCGCGCCGTTTGGTTGTACACTGTAAATGCATTCATCTTGTACCTGAAGTGTATGTTTTGTCACGTATGTTGGTATGAGGTCCAAAGGAGGATAGACCATTTTTAGCCGGGGATTTACTATTAAAATCGACGTACTTGCGGCCTAAGAAAATCTCCATACCTCCCTGAGGAGGGGTGGGGGGTGGGTCAGCTTGTGAAAAAAGTGTGTTTGTGTATGTGGGGGGGGGGGGGGGGGTTAACCCCCCTCCGATCTGTCCCTGTGTTTGTATCGTGCCGATCATCAGTGCCAACGTTTTTATGTAATTTTGTCTAGTTTTCTCTAGTTACCATGGTTTACTTTAACTCATAAGTATGTTTAATGCTTAATATTTCAGCCAAGTGGTATATTGACACAGGGTGTGTAGGATCCCTTTAGAAACGCCAAGAAAAGAAGGACTTGTAAATCAAACCTGTAAATCAATAAATGATTTATCACAAATTGGCTGATAGCTGATGGCATAAGTAATTACATACAAGAGAGAGAAAGAGAGAGCAATTGCTGAAAAATTGAGCCGGTGAACGATATATATCACACAAAAGAACCTGAAAGCCGACAAAGCTGACAACAACCGACAAACAGACAGACATACTGACAAAGTGACACAAGATTGAGACAAGATGAAGCCAAATTATGGAGAAGACCCATAGGAAGAAAGTAAGCTATAGTTAATGTAATTAAGGTTTTATAGTTTTGGAGATTTGGCTAAAACATGATAGGTTGAAGTGGTTCCAGTGCACCCCCTAGCGGCCATATTCGGAAAATGAAAAAAATCCATTTCGCGATATAAGTGAATGATACAAGATATATCAGTTTCAAAATGATTCCTGCATACTTGTGGACTTTAGGCTATCAATAAGCGATATCTCGAAATATCTCGTTTGACGAGATATCGTATGAGATATTGCGGGACTTGTAATTTAATCATTTAACTCTACTTGTATGCTACCTGATGCAAAAAACTAGACCCCTGTAGCTTTAAAACTGACAAAGTTAGAAAAATAAGACCCCTTATTTTCGAATATCATGATTTCCCCCCAAAAATGCGATACAATAGTAACAGCGGATTTCAGTCACATCACATTAGAAATAAGGCCTTGCAATTACGATTAAAATGAGTTATTGCTAAACCTTCATTAGTACACGTCGGAAAACTTATCAATCCGTACACCTGGGGTCCATCTGAACCCCAGTAGTGATTAATGCATATTCAATGTATACTACATAAATATCATATTTATTTGATTATCCCATGGTTAATATAGGCTTTTTGGACAAATGTAGAACAGAAAATAGAACATAAGGGAGAAAATACTTTTAATATAGGTATCAATAATATATTTTCCAAGAATTACATAAATTTTTCTTTTTTAGCCGTGTTTTCTCTCAGTTTGTTCAGGCTAGCATATCAGTACTATTTATCATTGAAAATTTAAGTGGTGCAATATAAAATAAAATACATTTTATCCAGATAATAAAACAAAGTCCAGAAATTTTTACTTGGAATTATAAAAATTGGTATTGGGGTCCAATTGGACCCCAAACACTGCAATTTCAAAGAAATTGATTTCAAAACCAGCAAAGGCGTAATTTTTTTTTTACTAACTGAAAATAAAATAGGAATAAACTGCAAGTCATATTTATATTTGGTATTAAGAAACTCATCAAAAGTCTCAAAGGAAATGAAAAATAAAACCAGTTTTCCAGTCTTATATATCTGTAGCCTCACCGACACTCATCGCATCGTATGCTGAGGTTAGACTGATCTGCGCAGGCATGAATGTCACATATGGTGCAGCATTGGCAAATTGTCTGTCTGTCTGTCTGGTCTGGGACAGAGGTAGCAACGCCTTATGGTTGCTGAAGGTCCCTATACAGCGTGTTGGTGAACATCAAGCATGCTAAGGTCTATAAATGCTGATTTCACAGATTTCTGAATTGCCCAGAGATTTTGCAAACGTTGATTTAGAAGGCCATCATAAAGGTCTCACACAAGGACTGCAGGACAATCAGGAGTATCTTTAGATGTGACTTCAGGACAGTCAAAAGTATCTGCAGGAATAATTTCAGGACAATCAATATGATCATCGCCATCATCTCGCCCATATCAGAAAATTCATTTGAAGGGTCAAAGTAGCGCCCATGAATTATACTCATCGCCTCGAAAATGATGTAGCTTGACTGATTTCTAACTGTGTTTGAATAGAAATATGAAATAAATGCACAATATTATATCCCTAAGTGCCTAACGGGGTCAGAGAGGTAGTATTTTTGAATAAAAGAGATAAAAATTAAACAATATTATTATGTCGTCCACTGTTTCCCACTGGGGTCCACTTGGACCCCAAGAGAATATTTTAAATACGGATCATATGGTTCAATGGAACCACACTATCTTTAACCGTAATAACAACAATATACCTGACAAATACCTAAAAAGAGAAAAGACAACAACTGATCAATAAAAAAATATCGCAAGAAATACACCCCTGGGGTCCAAATGGACCCCCAGGTGTACTGATGAAGGTTAAGTAGCTACGACCATTTGTGAGGAAGATATTTATAAAAATCCTTTTTAAGATGTTTTGATGACCTTGCCCTTTATTGACCAAAAAAAAACAATAAGCTTCCATGACTTTTGATTATCCACCAACTGTGTTAGTTTGAAAGCAATTGGTGCAAATTTGCGACCTGTAGTTGGCACACAGACAACACACACAAACTCGCACACAAACAAACATACAGAACTGATCTGCATGTTTGCCGAAATCTTTGATTCCGGCAAGCAGTAAACAGGCCAGGAGGTACAGAAGTACGGATGGTCATGCAGATGGACGGAGGGTAAGAGAGAGAGACAAAGACAAAGAGACTGAACGGATGAACGGACATTGAGATGGACGGACGGCAAGATGGACAGAGAGAGAGACGTGTGTGTTACTTGGTGTATATGTGAATTCTTGTTTTCTTAAACTGAACAACCGACCTATATACTTTATACTTTTGTCCACATATGTGCTCATATCAAGATTGAGCTATTGGTATGGGAAGCTTGCCCTGTCATTTGTCATGCCTTTATAAATCGTCTCCGTATCGATTTTGTCATTACTTACACGGAATGACACTTATCCCGTTATATCAGTGCATGTTTTGGAAGCTAATATGCAAACGTATATCACTAGCCTGTCATTATGTTACATATATAAAGCGTGAGCACTTTCTTACGTTTACCTTGAAAAGGTTTCGTGGTTAATTATAATCAAATTTTGATAATCTCTTTGAATTTCTTCAAGTAGTACACTTGTGAAATTTTACATTTTGTCGTTAATAATCTGCATATTGTTTATTCAGAAAGTGTTTATCATTAATTTACATGTATTTAATTTTTATTTATGTAGACATTAATCGCTCATTTCAAATGGATGCATGTAATTTCTTTTTATAAATTATGAAGAATACATCTTGGTGATTAACATCAGAATGACAGCCAGATCTGGCAAATTTTCCATACCGTCAATCCTTACTATATATCTGTGTTAGTTTTAGTATATTAATTAAGCATTAATAACTTCCAATAAATTATGTTGCAGCCGAGATTAGGTTCCTCTTTTCAATGCAAATTTGGACACATATTCACAATAATTTCAGGGGGGGGGGGATATTTAGATCAGGAATCAATACAAACTAGGTTTATTTTTTCACGATTAAAGTAAAATCATCTGGCATCGGATAAATGAATTTAATAAATAAATGGTACTTTAAACTGAGAAACTAATGTCTTAGCCAATCAGATTTAATTTTAACTAGGCCTAATTGAAATTGAAACAGTGTGTATATGTGGGAAATCATATATGTTTTATTGCTATCATGCAGCCGACCAATTATTCTTTGATTTAATCTCTTAAAAGTTCCGATTCATAAGATAATTTTAAATTAATAGGTAGTGAGAATGCCGCGCTCTAATTTCTTGGGGGTCGTCACAGTCACTTGCACTGATTGACCTCGGGAGGTCATCTAGTGCGCCAAGCTGCCGCCTTCAGTGGGCAAGAGACGACGCCATTGACAAAGTCTGAAAGCGCCTCGCGTCTTACTAAAAACGGCTTGCTGACAGTGCAGCGATTTGTAACTCATTTTTCTGCAATAAATAAATCTCAGATGGTGACGGTAAAATTATATTTGTAAGCCATGTGCACTTTAAAGATCAGGTGCGCTCGTCGTACAGGCGACTTGGAACCTAAAATTCCAATATGTCTGAATCTTAGGCATTCCTTGGTTGGCACTACTGTAAAGCGGCTCCATACAAGTATACACAGTTGCCTCTTCTATTATATTCTGCACGCACAGTATCATGTCAAACAGTTATGGATCACAGTGGTCCAGAGATATACCATTTTGACAAGCACAACAACACACGATATATGCATACCGACCGCATACTGGTGTTTAGCAATCACGGCACCGGGGTATGTAAGAAATATGTAATATGCGTCTAGATTCTGTTTACACAAATTTTTGCACCGAGATCACTTGAAGCATATATCCTTTTGACATATGAAGGGGGAGCGCAGGTGCAAGTTCAGGGCAATACCAAGGCAGTACCGGGATATGTTTGTGTGCATGCGTGCGTGTTTATATCACATTATATTACATTATAGGCTATAATTATATTATATTATATCGTTATATTTATTGCCACATTATAATATTCTTACTTCATTTGGTATATGTATTAAAAACTCCGAATATTAAATATGGGAGAAATGAAACTTCAGATCCCCACTGTTTAGAAAAGCAGTGAAACTTTTCATGCCACCATGAACCTCCCATTTGAAACAATCCTTGGCTGCGTTTTTTTTTTTTTTTTCGTTTTGTTTCATATACTTATTGCGTTTTAAAGCGTGGCTATTGTAAGATTCGAAACCAAATATAAGTTAATGTACATCGGTATTTTGAACTGCCGTGGTATGATACATTTTTATGGTTTTTATTTAAGATTTGAGAAAAAAAATATTCAGAATACTCTTGATTCACTGAAGGACCTGCTAAGACAAAAAAGTCTTGTATCTCAGGCATTTTTTATCAACAGAATGGAGAGCGAATTTGTTTTCTTTTATAACATATTTTCGGTAAAAGTTACATATCTTCGGGGAAAACATGCTCAATTGCAGAATTGTTTTACTAAAGATGTATAGAACAGTTAAAACAGGGAAAAACATATTAATACAAACCGAAATTTTATCGATTTTTTTTTTTACTTTATTTTCTTGAAAGAAATACTCGAATGGATATCCCTCAAAATCGGTAAATATCTACTGAAAATCAAAATATTATAATACGGAGGTCGGGATAAACGTGTCGTACCTGAGAGACCAACTCTCTGACCTGTCGTTAAATTTGAGCGATTGTCAAAAGATTTGTACAACTGTACAACACGTGCTTTATTGAGCCACTTGCACTTAACAAGTGAGCTCACAGATATAGACCCAAGGTCACAGAGGTCAGCAGAAGACACAAGATATGCAAAAGACCGGTATACACCTAATTGCAGGCGATAATTTCGTCGTCTACATTTTTTGCTATAGACAAGTAGAAATTAAAAACAAGATTTAATTTCTTCCGGCTTCAGCGAGTTTGTTTCTTTGAAAACTCGTGTTCGAAACTCAACGGAGAAACGGTGTTGCTGGTGTGTATATGCTGCCTGGTGATATAGTATAGTTGTTTGCCATTCAACCGCAAACCACATATATAATCATGGCATGCACGGATGTCGTCATGAATAAACGTTAACATGACACATAAAAAAGACAGGAGCGCGGCAAGATCCTATATATCTTGTACATAACTTAAACAGATGTCACAGTTTAGTTGCATCCCGGTCCCAAACGCCGGAGAAGGGAGATCGTAAGGGGGGGGGGGGGGGTAGGCAAGTAGTTGCAGAATGGCTCTTTATTCTTACGATAGAATCGGGAGTGACAGGTGAATATTGCATCAACGTATATGATTCATCGTGAAATAATGCTACCATATCATGTTTTATTTATTACATATGGTTCATGCGCTGCCGTGTCCCAGTGAGAAACATAACAAAAAAAGAACTTAAGGCCTAATTTAGGAGAATGTTTGACATACATTGGTCTAATTCAAGCGCCAACAAACGTGCACGTGCGCATCTAGGATTTTTAAAGAAAACAACGCATGTCTTATAAAATAAATTGTTTTAAGTACAAGTTTAATAAAAAAATAGCTGAAGTGTATCCAAATGATGCATTAATTTTCTTAAGAGGCTTTGTTTTGCCATTATTCTTTCTAGCAATCAGTGGTTTATTTATAGGCCCAGTATAGTTAACACATTTAAATTTGCAAAGGATTACGTTGATTAGTGTTATATATCTATTGTCGGTGTTGTTTTTCACCTAAAAATTAAAAATGAGGTGGGCCTTCGACATGTGATATATACAGATGTATATATATATATATATATATATATATATATATATATATATATACATATATATTCGCCATTCGCATATATTCTGCATTTTTGAACTGACTCAATTGATGTCAAGTTGATATAATATAAATGATATATTAGTATATAATGGACGTATACCAGGTGGTATCCGCTAGCCCATCTTGTTTTTGATTTTCCATCCGCAATTTGTATTTTTCTCGTTTTACTAGTACAGTATCCCTTGTTACTGAAGACATAGCGTTCCACATAATTGTTAAAACGGACGCATGCCGTGAAGCTATATAGGTTTTATGTATGAAATAACGTTTCAATTAATGACAAAGATAAAACGCACTTTTATATTTCTTATAATAGACACGAACTCTATAGCTTAGAGCACCACTTCGTCGTCTCTCAGGTACAGATTTGACAATATTTGTTAATGCCATGTCATTGACCTTTAAGAGGTCAGTGTAACGTCAGTTGATCTGACGTACACTCGCTTTGATCGGGTCGCTGTGGCCAACCACTACTGGCAACTGGGCCAAATTCCTGCGGTTTTGGTACAGGTGGCATAGCAAGAGAGCTCATTCGTAAAGTATTTCTCCACTTCCCAAACACTAGCGTCACCGATTTCTACTGTATCATCTGCTTCCTGGTAGATAACTGTTGCATATTTTTAACAAGCCCAATGTATGATGGGTGCGGTTTGCCGTCTCCTGGGGTACTACCAGTTTTTGTGATGATTATGTAACATATTATATATATACATGGTGTTAAGGCATTTCATTCACTGCAACAACGACGCAAACTAATCGGAATCGTTCGTAGACACTCCGCTCTACCGCATGTATCCGTGATTTAAGGAAATAAGAAGATTCAATAAAAACTATATGAATATTTAAATATATAAATTATATAAATATTATATAAAGAGTAGATCGCATGGTAGCTTACACATTATGCAGTTTCGTACAGTAATTTGAAATAACATTCTGGGTAGTACAGGCGTGCTGTACAGTAAAAATTCGTCAGGTTTCCGAGCGAGAACCGATAGGGCCTGTATGTGAGATAGGGGGCGGGGGGGGGGGGGGCTATTCGTCATGGGGAAGGCAGGCAAATTGCTCTATATGCCCGGGGCGAGTGCTTATATATTAAGAGGGCCACAGTACCCCCGAATCATCACCCTAATTACAGGTATTAAATTCTGCATGTTAGCACATCCTTCTAACCAGATCATATATTTGCCGCATCAGGAAATTAACATTAACAATGCACCACGGACGCCCCACGCTGATTCTAACCCGAGCTGGCACGGGGAGGAAATTTGTGCCCGCTTCAGCTGATGGGTTGTGGTTTGGTGTATGTACGGTGCGGGCGCGTGGCGGCCATATTGGACTGAAATGGTTTCAAGGACGCGTGCAAGAACCATGTCCGAGTTGTGAACACAATGTAAAGTTTGCGTTCTACGGTTTTCTTTGGTCCAGTGACCACCACTGACCACCACATGCACTTGGCTCGTGATTGCCAGGGGCTGCATTGGAAGTTTTGCCCCATGTTTACCGCAAAACGTTTCCTGCACCATTTATCAGGTGAAGCGCTGAAATTGGTTGATAATTTTCACTCGAGCACTCGGTTCAGTCATCTTCAAAGGGAACATTTGAATTTAAACACACAGATATATGTATATGATTGTCTCATATTTTGTTCTAATATTAACCGTGTGCATCTAATAGACAAAATGACCTTGCATTTTCTTTACTTCTCGTAATTATCGTGCAGGAGAGTTAAAGCCTAAGAGACCAACCTCTGAACTGTCGTTAAAAGAGAGAGATTATCAAAAGATTGGTACTACTGTACAA